>WOXC01006892.1:600000-925946 GCA_011680675.1 Gymnobelideus leadbeateri | reverse complement strand
TTTTCTTTCAAATTAAATTTTATGCTTATTTTTAGTTTATGTCATTCATTTCCACAAGATTTTGAGTTACAAATTTTCTCCCCATCTTTCCCCTACCCACCACCCCAAAACAGTGATCCCACTGTATACCCCCTCCCCCAATCTGCTCTCTCCTATATCCTCTCCCATCTCCCCTCCGACTTTCCAGTAGGGCAAGATAGATCTCTATACCCCAATGCCTGTATATCTTATTTCCTGGTTGCATGCGAAAAAAATAATAATAATATTCTTTAAACATTTGATTTTAAAACTTTGAATTCCAGATTCTTTCCTTTGTTCCCTCATCACCCAACCTTACTTGGAAGATAAGCAATCCCATATAGGTTGTACATGTGTAGTTATGCAAAATATTTCCACGGTGGATATATTGTGAAAGACTGACTATATTTCCCTCCATCCTATCCCACCCTCCACTTATTCAATTCTCTGCTTTGACCCTGTCCTTTTCAAAAGTGTGTGCTTCTAACTTCCCTCCCCACCCCCAACCTGCCTTCCCCTCCATCATTCCCTTCCCCCCTACTCTCCTGTAGGGTGAGATACCCTATTTAGTGTGTATGTCACTCCCTTCCTAAGCCAAATTCAGTGAGAGTAAGGTTGACTCATTCTCTTTTGCCTTCCTGTTCTTCCCCTCTATTCTAACAGTTTTTCCTTACCTCTTTTATATAAGATACTTTACCCCATTCTGTCTCTCCCCATCCCCTCTCAATTTCACATTTTAAAAATCATCTTTTCCTATTCAATTGGTCCTGTGCCCTCTGTCTATGTATACCTGTACACATATATACAGACACTCACATATGTATTCATGTACCCATATTCCCTCCTATATAGACATATATGTATGTATACATATATATATATATATATTTATATTTATATTCCCTTCAACTATCCTCATACTGAGAAAAGTTTCATTAAGTTACAATTATTGTTTTTCCCTGTAGGAATGTAAATACTTCAACTTTAATAAATTCCTAATGGTTTCTTTTCTCTGTTTACTTTCTCATGCTTCTCTTGCTTCTTGTATCTGAATGTCAAATTTTCTATTCGATTCTGGTTTTTTCATTATGAATGTCCCTATTTGAAAGTCCCCTATTTCATTGAATGACCATATTTTCCCCTGAAACATGATGCTCAGTTTTGCTGGATAGGTGATTCTTGGTTCCCAGCTCCTTTGACCTCTGGAATATCATATTGCAAGCCCTTTGATCCCTCAGTGTAGAAGCTGTCAGATCCTGTGTTATCCTGATTGTTTCCACAATATTCAAATTGTTTCTTCCTGGCTGCTTGTAATATTTTCTCTTTGATTTAGTAAATCTGGAACCTAGCTATAATATTCCTAGGAGTTTTCTTTCGGGGACCTTTTTTAAGAGGTGATGAGTGGATTCTTTCAACTTCTATTTTGCCCTCTGGTTCTAAAACATTAGGGCAATTTTCCTTGAGTATTTCTTGAAGGATGATTTCTAGGCTCTTTTTTTGATTATGGCTTTCAGATAGTCTAATAATTTTTAGATTATCTCTCCTGGATCTATTTTCCAGGTCAGTGGTTTTTCCAATGAGATATTTCACATTGCCTTCTATTTTTTTCATTCTTTTGGGTCTGTTTAATAGTATCTTGATTTGTCATAAAGTCACTAGCTTCCATTTGCTCCAGTCTAATTCTGAAGGAATGATTCTCTTCAGTGAGCTTTTGAGATTTTTTTTCCATCTGGCAAATTCTGCTTTTAAAGGCATTGCCTTTTTGAGCCTCTTTTGCTATTTGAGTTAGTCTATTTTTTAAGGTGTTATTTTCTTCAGTCAGGTTGTTGACTCTCATTTCCTGATTTTCTTGCATCATTCTCATTTCTCTTCCCAATTTTTCCTCCACTTCTCTTATTTGGTTTTCAAAATCCTTCTTAGCTTCTCTATGGCCTGTAACCAACTCATATTTTTCTTGGAAGCTTTTGGTGCAGTTCAGTCTTCCTCCTGTTCCATGCTTTGATCCTTTTTGTCCCCAAAATAGGAGTCTAAGGTCAGACTGCTGTGCTTGCTTTGCTTCCTTTGCTTGCTCATGTTGCCACTCAATTACTTGACTTTTGAGCTTTTTGCCACAATAGAACTCTGCTTGCAGAGAGGAGAGTTTTGTCTCCATGACCTCCACCCTAGACAGCAATCCAGATCCAAGAAAGTTAAAGCAAGAGCAATTACCCTTCTGAATGGTTGCTTGGTCCCCTACAATCTGCAGGCCAGGAGCTCTGAAGCAGCCACAAGGAGGCAACCACCACACCTCAGCTGCTTTCCCACCACACCTCAGCTGCTTTTCCCTCTAGGGGCAGAGGCCAGACCTCACTCCCAGACCCAAAGTTCCCAAAGTCCACACTGACCTCTCACTTTGTCTTTGGCATTTATGGGTTGATAATTCTGGAAAGCACTACAACTGCTGGTGATCCACTCTCCCTAAGTCCCTCCAGCCACAGCTGGTCATGGCCACCCTGAGGCTAAAACCACAGGCTCACAGAGGGCTGGGCTCTGCTCCCAGCATACTGCAATGGACCCTTCCTGTCCACCCACCAGGCTGCCTTTAGTGGGAGATGTATTTCTTTCTCTCATTTTGTGGGTTCTGTAGCCCTAAAGTTTGTTTAGATTATGGGGGGAATACACAGAATTTTCCTGCTTCTATACCACCATCTTGTTTCTGCCCTGAATTCTGCTTTTTAAAGAATTATTTTCATCAATGAATTTTTGTACCTTTTCCCATTTGACCAATTCTGTTTTTAAGGTATTATTTTCATTTGTATTTTTGTGCCTCTTTTATGAGGCTCTTGTCTTTTCATAATTTTCTTCCTTTGCTTTTATTTCTTTACCTAATTTTTACTCCACCATTCTTACTTGATTTTGAGAATCATTTTTTATCTCTTCTAGGAATTCTTGTCCAATTCACTTTTTTTTTCCTTTAACCTTAGCTTGTAACTGTTTCTGACTTCTTTTGGAGTCAAAACATTTTGTCTCCTTCTGAATCTGGGTTTTGATCTTCCCTGTAACCACAGTAGATTTTTATGGTCAAGTTCTTTTTTTGTTGTTTGCTCATTCTTCCACCCTAGTTCTTGATTTTGAACTTTATGTTAAAATTGGGCTCTGTTCCCAGGGCTGGGGGTAGGCGAGGGAGAGTGGTACCATCTCAAGCTTCAGGCTTTTTCACACGGCTGTTTTTAGAGCTAGTTCTAGGCATTTTGAATATTATTCCTCAGCATTCCTGATCCATTGTGACCAAAAGCAAAACTGCCTCTCAGGGCTCTTGCTCTCTCAACTGAAAGTGCACCTATCTGTCCTTGAACTATGACCCAGAGTGGGTTCA
Source organism: Gymnobelideus leadbeateri (assembly GCA_011680675.1). Lineage (NCBI taxonomy): Eukaryota > Metazoa > Chordata > Mammalia > Diprotodontia > Petauridae > Gymnobelideus > Gymnobelideus leadbeateri. The sequence continues at coordinate 922,573 of WOXC01006892.1, read as the reverse complement.
GGCAGTGGAGCTGCCAAATAGCATTTGGTACTCTGTCCAGTGCCAGCACTCTGTAATCTCTTTCAGTTGCCAGGTCCCCTTTCTTACTCTACTTTGAAAGCTCCCGAATCTGCTATTGTTTCTGTTGCCACTACTTAATCCCACCACTGTGTTTCATCCACATGGGCTCCAACCAGCCTCCTCCTCCATGTCATAGATCTCTCTTTCCAATGCCCTAAATTGTCTTTGACTGGAAGAATATCTCACTCTGACCTTTTGTTGGCTCTGCCACTCCAGAATTCTATTTGAGGAATCATCTTGAAATTGTTTGAAAGAGAATTTGGGGAGACCTCAGTTGAATGCTTTCTCTACTCTGCCATCTTCATACTTTGCTTTTTTTTTTCTTTTGGCAGGGGAGAACGCAGGACAATTGGAGTTAAGTGACTCGCCCAAGATCATGTGGCTAGTAAGTGCTAAGTGTCTGATGCTGGATTTGAACTCACGTCCTCCTGACTCCAAGGCTGGTGCTCTATTCACTGAGCCACTTAGCCGCCCCCATACTTTTTTTTTAAAGATAAAATCTGAGATGAAACCATATTGTGGCCATCAGAGTGTGTTTTTAATGGGTCCTGCTGTTTTCATATTAGTAATGGCATAAGTGATACAGTGGGGTACTGGACTTGAAATCAGGAAGACCTGAGTTCACATATTGCTTCTGGTTCTTACTAGTTGTATAACAATGCGCAAACCACAAAACCCATGTAATGTGGGTTTCCTGGAAATGCCCAGTTTGACTAAGATGGAGGTGCCCTTGGGAGGCCTTTGGGACATGTCCAGAGAAACTAACATGGAAGCCTTTGTTCCCTGTCACATGGGTGGAGGGAGCCTTCTTGGACTGGCTGCCTGCCAAAGTTAACACTGGCAAGACTGAACATACTGATACTTTTTTTTCTTGTTGGGCTCTGTTGGGCTACTTGCTTGCTGCATCTAGAAGGTGAAGATCCCAGTTCACTCACAGCCAGGATGCCATGAACTGAACCAGTAAGTGTGAAGAACTTTCTTCCTCTGCTCCCTCTCTTTTACCTTGGCTTGGAGAAATCAGTCTGGGGGTGTTTATTCTCAGTTTTAGGTGCTGGAGGTGATCCCCATGAAACCCCAGAATTCAAGCCCTGGCTATCCTGGAGTAAGGCTCACAGGCGCAATGCAAGTCCACACAGGTGAGTCATAACCTAGTGTCAATATGTTACCAGGATGCCATCTTGGATGTGTCACATCACCAGTCCTTTGAAGCCAGGGAGCCTGGGACAAGAGCCTAAGGGGAGATTTGTACTTAGAAAAGGGATTTTAATCTATAGGAACCAACCCTATATTCTTCCCCTCTCCAGAGGTGGTACAGAGGGAGAGAAAGATTATGCCATCCATATTCTGGGGGAATAATTTTATGTATTTTTGATTATACCTTCCAAAGTAAAAGTTTTGTTATTTTGTTGATTAGTAATGTCCAACTCTTTGTGACCTCATTTGGTGTTTTCTTTAAAAGATACTGGAGCAGTTTGCCATTCCCTTCTCCAACTCATTTTTGTGGATCAAGCCTCTTTGGCTCCCCACATATTTTACAGATGAGGAAACTGAGGCAAATACCATTAAATGACTTGCCCAGGGACACACAACTAGTAAGTATCTAAAGCCAGATTTGAGCTCAAGAAGATGAATCTTCCCTACTCTACATCTGGTGCTCAGTCACTGTGCCACCAGCTGCCTCTTCTGAAGTAAATATATTTTTGTGTAAAAACTATGTCAACTATTGATGACTAAAGGAACTGGGGCATACAGGAGCCCCTCCTACAAATAAGGAGGGGCTGAAGCCATCTGCAGAGACCTTGGCCTTCAGGCAGTGGGGGAAGAGAGTTATTTGTGTTCCACCTGACTCAGGGGGTTGTTGTGAAGCTCAAATGAGAAAATCCATGTAAGGTTCTTTGTACTTTAAAGCACTACATGAATCATTAATATGTTTTGGTACGACATATCCAAATCCCCACAATAATTAGCAATGTTAAAATAGGATTCTGGTGTACATTCAGAATCTCCAAAATCAACAAGATGAAAATTTCCTCTTACTCTGAGGTACTACAACCTCTTCATTTGTTTTCTTATTCCATCAAAGATTTGGAACTGGGGCAAATCCCCGTACTACAAATACAAACCTCAATATATCCTTTAAAATTCAACAAACAAATATATCACAGCAGTTTAGAAAATGTTAGAACCTAATGAAGGTATGAAGGCATGACTTGGCCAGCTAGAATTATATACTAGAATCTGACTATCTTTTATGAACTGGGAGATATCAAATCCCCATACTACAAATATAAGCTTTAAAATATTCTGGAGAATTCAACCAATAAATTGTACTGGAACCAGATCATACTCACAAGCAGAAATGCATCCTATAACATCTAAGCCATAATACTGATCCACAAAAAACTTAACAACATTTTAAATACAAGTCACCATACCAAATACTCATACTCTATAAGCTATGGTGAGACAAAAAAAACTTTCACAATATAGAATTATATTAAGGAAAATAAAAATAATGTAGAAATGAGGTAAAGCATATATCATCTCTGTTACCCTATTTGTTACTGGAGTTGTACTGAGGCTGCTTTCAGGGAGCCTATAGAAGATATTCTAATACTTTCATTCTACTAAAAAAAAAGTTTCTTTATACTACCTCTCCTCTTTTAAAAAAAGTAAATAAAAAGGTAAAACTTCTGTCCAAGTCAACTGCCTGATGAGGGAGACCAGCTCCCATATACCTACTCTAGCAAAAATCCAAAAATAATCCCAGGCCAAATAATAATCAAGAAATCCAACGTGAAATTATAATAAGCAACTTCATCCGCTACAGAACTGCAAAAAAATTAGGAAGCTCCTAAACAACAGGTAAGTGGTCCCATTAGTAAAGCCAGTAACTATACCAACACAGATAAAGAAGTGGTAGCCTCCCAGAATGATTAAATATGTGCCTGAGACAGGAATAGCCTATAAAGATCTTCATGTCAAAGCAGCAAAAGAGCTCCCTTAGACATCCTAGGATGGACAGCTTCAGGAATCAGCAACAATCATTCTGGGTATGGAAGCACTCAGACCAGAATACGTCAGTCCCAATGGTTCTGAAATCCCTAGCACTCTGTCCGGAGATACCATAGAGGGTCCTGAAGACCTGAGGTTCAGCATTCTGAATTTCAAAGATCCTGGGTAAAAATCAAAGGATCTAATCCTGGTGGGTAAAAATCATCAGAAGAATCCAGGTGACTCAAGACTAGACTGAGCAGGGCTAACCATCTGACCCAAAAACATATCAGACAGAGGAGCCTGACCCTGGCACAAAGTCCTAACTCAAAAACTAAGGCTGAAGAAGACACTGACTACTATAAAGAATTATTGTATATCAAGAGATGCTCAAAAATCCAGCCTAGAAGTTAAGCATCAACTCTACAATACCTGTAAGCTGTGACTTAAAGAGGAAAAAAAGGATTTTTGACAAATACTACAGGGATACCTAAGAAAAAATAAATCTAGAGAAAACAATGAAATTAAAGCTACAGACTTAAGAATTTTAAGAATAAATAGCATAGAACAGAAAGTGGTAAATTGTACACAAATAACTGACTCCTTGAAAATGAGAACATAATGAACAAATCAATGATTCCATAAGACAAAACAATATCAAAAGATCAAAAAATAGAAGAAAAATAGTTACATTCTATCAAAAACAACTGATGTGACACTGAGGGATCGAAGGGCCTGGAATATGATATTTCACAGGTCAAAGGACCTGGGATTAAAACCAAGAATCACCTACCCAGCAAAACTGAGTATCATGTTTCAGGGGAAAATATGATCATTCAGTGGAATAGAGGATTTTCAAGTATTCTTGAAGAAAAAACCAGAGTTGAATAGAAAATGTGACATTCAGATACAAGAAGCAAGAGAAGCATGAGAAGGTAAACAGGGGAGAAAAATCATAAGGAACTTATCAAAGTTGAACTATTTACATTCCTATATGGAAAAACGATCATTGTAACTGATGAAATTTTTCTCAGTATGAAAATAGTTGAAGGGAATATAAATATATATAGTCTATATCGGTGACATATATATATATATATATATATATATATATACACATACATAGATATATAGATATAGATATATGGGCATAGGAATATACATGTGAATGTATGTATATAAGTATACAGGTATACATAGATAGAGGGCACAGGACCAATTTAATAGGAAGGGATGATACTTAAAAGGTGAAATTAAGAGGTGAGAGAGGAATATAATGAGAGGAGAAGGGGAGAGAAAGAATGGGGTAAACTATCTCATATAGAAAAGGCAAGGAAAAATGGTTACAATGGAGGGGAATAACATAAGGCATAAGGGAATGGGTCAACCTTATTCCCACTGAATTTGGCTTAGGGAGGGAATGACATACACATTAAAAAGAGTATCTCACCCTACAGGAGAGTAGGGGGGAAGGGGATGAGAGGGGAAATGATGGAAGGGAGGGCAGGCTGGGGGGAAGGGAAGTTGGAAGTACCTACTTTTGAAAAGGGACAGGACCAAAGTAGAGAATAGAACAAGTGGGAAGAGAGATAGGAGGAAGGGAAATATAATCAGTCTTTTACTTTTTTTTTTTTTAAGCAATTGGGGTTAAGTAACTTGCTCAAGGTTACATGGCTAGTCATTATTTATGCGTGGGTGCTCATTTTATGAGGCCGGATCTGATTTCGGGTCATCCCAACTCCGAGGCCGGCGCTCTTGCTCACTGTGCCACCTAACCGCCCCTTTAGGGCAATTGGGGTTAAGTAACTTGCCCAAGGTCACACGGCTAGGTTTTTGTTTGTGTGGATTAAGTGTCTGAGGCCGGATCCGAACTCAGGTCCTTCTGACTCCAGGGCCGGAGCTCTACTCACTGCGCCACCTAGCCGCCCACCAGTCTTTTACAATATATCTACTATGGTAATGTTTTGCATTAGCTACACATGTACAACCTGTATTGAATTGCTTATCTTCCCAGTAAGGGTGGGTGACAAGGAGGAAGGGAATGAATCTGGAATTCAAAGTTTTAAAACCAAATGTTTAAATATATATATATATATATATATATATATATATATATATATATATATATTTTTACATGTAATTGGGAAATAAGATATACAGGCACTGGGGCATAGAGATCCACCATGCCCTACTGGAAAAGTCGAAGGGGCATGGGGGAAGATATGGGAGAGAGCAGATTGGAGGAGGGGATATCCTGTGGGACCGCTATTTTGGGGAGGTGGGTAGGGAAAAAACGGGGAGAAAAATTGTAACTCAAAATCTGGTGGAAATGAATGGTGTAAACCAGAAGTTAATAAAGCATTAAAAAAAAAAAACCAACTGATGTGAAAAATGGAAAACAAAGAAAGATAATACAAGAATCATCCCACTCCCTGAGAAACATCTTTTTTTAAAAGACTAGAGACTATATTTGAAGAAATCATAAATGAAAACTGCCAAAATCTATTAGAATTAGAAGGTGAAGTGAAGATAGAAAGAATCCACCAATCATGCATGTCTAAAAAGAACCTCAAAAGGGAAAGTTTCAAGAATATCACAGTCAAAATTCAGAGATCCCATATCAAAGAAAAATATTTACAACCATGCAGAAAGACACTGTCAGGATCACAAAAGACCTGGCAACTTCTACTATAAAAAGATATCTTAGAATATAATATTACAAAAGGCAAAATGTATGGACTTACAACCAAGAATAATAAGCTAAAAGATGAAAATAATTTAACAGGGTGAAAAAATGAGCCTTTAATGGACTTCCAAGAATTCCTGATGAAAAAACCAGAGCTATATTTCAAAGAAATACAGAAAAAAAAAAACATTTAAGCCACTGGAATGGGCTGTATGATTTTGTAGTGCTAACATTCTAATAGAGGGGAAAGAAATGTCCTCTCAGAATGATACTGACATCAGAGTATTGAGGAAGTTAATAAAAACAGAGAACCTGGGAGTAGATTTGTTCATTTCTGAGAGTCTTATGAGGGAAAACAGAAAGTAAGAGGGAGACAATACTGTGTAAAAGAAAAAGGAAGAGGTATAATTTACTATTTTTCATAATATGGGTACATGAAGAGAAGAATATACAAACATGGAGGAAGAGTTCAGGGAAATGGCCATCAGATGAACTTCACCCTTATATGAACTGGACAGATGGAGGCTGAACAGAAAAAGAGGGTGGGGAAGAAGGAGAGAGAAGGAGGGGAAAGGGGAAGAGGAGAGAGAGAGAGAGAGAGAGAGAGAGAGAGAGAATGTTTGTTGTAGAAATAAATCAAATGACATAGAGAAACAGATGGGGACAGGAAAAGGAAGGGTTAAGAAGGAAGATAATGCAGGAGAAGGAATGGTCAGAAAGAAAACAATTTTTTTTAATCCTAAAGGGTTGCTTAAAAGAAAAAAAGGGAGGGGGCAGTTAAATGGAGCAGTGAATAGAGCACCAGTCCTAGAATCAGAAGGACCTGAGTTCAAACGTGGCCTCAGACACTTGACACATTTACTTGTTGTGTGACCTTAGGCAAGTCACCTAACCCCAATTGCCTTGCTTTCCCCCCTCCAAAAAAAAAAAAAAAGAAAAGAAAAAGAACAAGAAGAGCTATAAACTAAAGGGTGTTTATCTCCTGGGGAAGGGCTAAACAAATTTGCAGTATATAAATATAATAGAACATTATTGTGCTAATAAGAAATTATGAAGAAAGATGATTTCAAAGAATCCAGGGAAGTAGAAACTTAAACAGTTTTAGTTAAGTAAATATAACCAGGAGAACAATTTATAAAGTGACAAAAAATTACACATTGTTAAAAAAAAACAACTTTCAAAGACTTCAGAATTCTAATCAAAGCAATGACCACTCCAGAGGCACCTCTCCTGACAGATGTGATGGACTTAATTTTGTTATAAGTGTTGGGGGTTTGTTTCTATTTTTAAGTGGGAAAGACAGCAGCAAGAGATGGGGTAAAAAATGGTGATAAGAAAAGAAGAGAAAAAGGAGAAAGACAAAGGAGGAGAGCCATTAAAACATTTAAAACACGACACAGAGGGGAACAGAAGGAAGTTTAGAAAAAAGCACAAACAGGACAGTTTTCAAAGTACTATGTTTTTTCCTTTTTTAAAAAAGCAAATGGTATGGAATAGTGTTTAATATCCAATCTATGTGTATTGCTTTGTATAAGGAAATGTTAATTTTAATGTCTTCCATTCTGAATAAATTTTTTTTAAAAGAACAAGGAGATGATGATGATGGTATAGCTAACATTTATATAATCATTCTATCCAGATGTTGGTAATCATTTGTTCCCCCCCCCCCAAAAAAAAAAATCCAGGTGACTGTTTTAATGAATTGGCTAGGTGTTTTGATGTAGAATAAATGCAAGTTCAATCCATGTTCAGCAATTTAAACATAATGAGGGAATTGGTCAATAAAAGCCCAATCTTTAAAGCATACTCAATATTCAATCTGCTGCAAATCTATGTGGAGGTTTGATGAGTCTGCTTCTAGAAATTCATGACAGAGGGGTCCTTTCCCTCTCTACCTAAGAGCTCGTAGAAATATTTTCTGTTTCCTGTTGGCTTACTGATAAAAAGACAAAAGGCTTTTAATTGGCTGCTGACCCAGAATGGAATGTGCATTTTTTTTAAAAAGGCTTGTAGGGACAGAAGAACACTCCATTCCTATTTTGGGGTGTGTGTGTGTGTGTGTGTGTGTGTGTGTGTGTGTGTGTGTGTGCGCGCGCGCGCTTTCCCATGCTCCTGGGAGGGAGGTAGGCACTGTTGCAGCTGCCTTTTCTCTGACCCAGACCATCATGAGGCTATGATGCATGGTACTTTTTTTCTCTTGTCACTGGTCGTGATCTTCTATGCATGAGTATCAAAGAATAATATGTTCAAAAGGTTGTAGGAGCCACCAGTGATACAACAGCTGGAGTCTACTACAGAGTATGCAACCACAGCAGCCAATCCCAATGAGTAGCTAGTCCTGAAAGAAGCACCCAGCCCACAGTGAAGTGGCCTGGAAGCCAAGGCATAATGGCCTGCAAGCAAAGGAGCCACTCACTTCTCCATCAGCTGGGTCCCACTTGGTGGTAGAAATGTTTGTGGTGATGACTCAGTTTGAGCCCACTTTCCCCAGGAATAGATGTAGTAAAGAAAAATGTGCTCTCTATTTGGGAGTTTGTAGTATTTCTGTTCATGCTATCTGTTCTCAGTAAATATCCCTCTGTAAATGAGAACTGATTGATAGGAGAGATCAGAGATAAGGAGAGATCACCTCACAATTGATATTGGGGAATTATTATACTTGGGGAAAATATACTGCATGCAGGCTCACAAGCATCAGTACCAGAAAGATACAACCAATCCTCAAGGTCAATCCTAAAAACCCTAAGGGGAGAAGTAAATGAGCTCTGGTGACCCAACCTGCTAGACTGAATAGGGTTGGGAGGGTGAGAACCAGAGCCTGGGACACGTTTGTTGAGTTTTCTAACCTATGGAGATTATTCAGGACCTTTCCTTCTCTTTATCCCTCCTGCTACTCACCTTTTAGGTAGGTATGGAAGTCTTTTGCCCATAACAAGGGCTACAAGGTATAGTGAAGACCTGGGTTTGAATCCTTACTCAGATAGTTATATATAACCTTAAACAAGTCACAACCTCTCAGCACCTCAGTTTCCTCATCTGTAATGTGGAGATTTGGGACTCATGCTACCTTCCTCATAAGCTTATTGTGAGGGAAGCATTAATACAAATAAGTATCTTTTTGAAGCAGGCACTTATTAAATGTGTGCTGAATTTGCTGGATTTTTTTTTGGTCCATTCTCCTATTATCACCATTACAGTCAATCTAAAATTTACACTTATTCTCATGTGGAGTACTCATTTTGAAGATTATTTACAGCAGAAATGTATTCTTCCCAATGCCCTTCACATTCCTGGGTCGTCAAATGCTATAAGCTCAGCAGATAAAACCCTAAAAGAATCCTAAACTGTCAAAGCAGAAGAGACACAGATATCATCTAGTACAATCCCCTCACTTTACAAAGGTGGATTCTGAAGAGAGGCAAATTATCCCAAGGTCACACAGTTAGTGGCAGAGCCATTATACAAATCCCAATTTTCTGACTTCCAAAGAATGCTCTTTGTATTCATTTTCTTTCACATGACCCTAAAGAAAACAAAGTCTGAGGTGGGTAAACCTTATGAGAAAAAAAGAAAACAGAAGTGATTATCCATAGGGTCATACATTTAGAGTTAGAAGGGAAAAATACAAAAATATTTATAGCAATTCTTTTTGTGATGGCAAAGAATTAGAAACTGAGGGGATCTCCCCTCAATTGGGAAATGGCTGAACAGGTTGTTGTATATGATTGTGATGGAATACTACTGTGGTATAAGAAATGATGAGCAACGTGCTCTCAGGAAAACCTGGAAAGACTTACATGAACTGATGCAGAGTGGAATAAGCAGAACTAGAACACTGTATACAGTAACAGCAATATTGTAAGATGATAAACCGTGAATGACTTAGCTATTCTCAGCAATACTGATTCAAGATAATTCTGAACTTATGATAAAAAATGCTATCCATCCCCAGAGAAAGAGCAAATGGATATCGAATGCAGATCAAAGCATACTTTTTCTTTACTTTATTTGTAGGGAGTGCCTGCTTTCTTTCACAACATGACTAACATGGAAACATGTTTTGTATGACTGCACATGAATAACCTATATCAAATTGCTTGCCTTCTCAATGAGGGGGGAAGAAGAAGGGAAGAAGATACTTTGGAACTTAAAAAATTTGTAAATGAATGTCAAAATTGTTTTTAGAACTAGGGAAAAATTAGATATTAAACCTTTGAAAGAGTTAGAAGGGACGTCAGAGGTTATCTAGCCCAATCCCATCATTTGACAAATGAGACAACTGAGGACAAGAGAGATGAGGTGATGAGGACAGTTAGCAACCGAGAGAGTTGAGATTAAGCCCCCATCCTCTTAACTCTAAATCCCAGGACTCTTCTTGCTTTGCCTCTCTTACAATGCATCCTAAAACTAGATGAAAATGATTTCTGAAGTAGTAAATCAAGGAATGACTTCATCTGACTGAAACATCTTGCCAATGGCATCAGTCTGAAGGGGTGGTATCAAATTGCCTCCAAAATTCAGAATACTGGATTGGATGTCTCAGCTCCTCCTAGCTGAGACTGAGCCCACTCCAACTCTAACGCTTTTTATGACGGAATGGTAGGGCTTGAGGTCGACATAGTGTAAAACTACTTTTCAAGACGCCCCCGAGGCTAGAAGCAGTCATTCACATTGAAACCAGAAGGGGGAGCGCATGAGCTCTCAAACATCCCTAGGTGGCTAGTGAGTGAATAATTCCTCTAAGTGGAGAGACTTTTATTCTTAGGGCAGCTCCCCCTTACCCCACTCCAGGGGTGAGAAGGGGGATGTGGAAGAAAAAAGTGTCTTGGATCTAAGAGTCCTTAAGAATTTAGATTTAGTTCTCTTGTGAATAGGTAAGAAAAGAATCAGGAAAAGGGAGGGTTTTTAAAGGAACTATCAAAACCAACTGTCAGAAAAGCGCAAGAAACATCAGGACCCATTCCAGGTGTGCGTGTTGTGGGGGCGGGGAGTGGGGGAGCAACCCCCTTGCTTCTGTAGTTTAGATTATCCCCCAGATTTCACTGGTGGGAACATCCTCCAGGCTTCTGCCCCGAGGCTGAAAGATTCCTAGATTCTTGAAGCTTGATCCCAGCCAGCTTTTCTTCTACTGAAGTACGATTTGTTGATGCCTTTCAGAAGCTGGCTGAGCCCCTGGCTCCAGTTTTTCCCTCCAGCTGGGTGCCCCACTGATTAATGGCCTCATGTCAAAGTCCCCACCACCACTTCCTCCGGTCTGTTCTCAATCTTTTAATTTACTCCCGGGACAGAACAGGAGCACCTGCTGGTTTACGGGAAAGTGTGACACTGTGGGAAACTTAGTCCTGGGCCTTTCTAAATGCCTTGGTTTTCCCCTATCTGTAAAATGGAGGGATTCACCTCTAGGAAGCACCATCATGGAAGTAGATCACTTTTTCTTGGGTGAATTATTTTCAAGTGATAACAACAGCCGTTACTTCATGGTATCTTCACAACAGCTCTGTGAAAGGAAGGGGCAGAATTCATATTCCCATTTTATAGATGAGTAAACTTTAGCTCAGGAGGGTTTAACTAGGTTGCCCTAAGCCACACACAGCAAATTAATGGGACAGTCAGAGGTATACAGTCTCCTGACTTGTCAGGTCCAGCTTTCTGCCTCCCCTTGCCCCCAGTGTGCCAAGAGTCCATATAGGTCCAATGTCTTATTATTATTTATTGTGGCTCTTTCTAAGCATCATCTACTCTGTAAACTGTCTCCTTTCACCTTGTGTGCACCTCCCCCCACACCAAAATGTACCAAGCTTACCCTTTATATGCCCCAGCCTCACACATCCTCTCCAGGGCTTGATAAGCATCTGTTGCCATAGTTACCTGGGCCTGTGGCTCACACCGGATGGGTTTCCTCCACTGGCAACAGAAACAGTCCTAGTTGGGTAAGCAGAGCTCACTCCTAAAGTGCAATCAGGTCGACACATATGCACAGACATGCTGTGAGACAAAGAGATACATGCATGCACATAGACATTTCAGTATACATGCATGCATGCATTCTACAGCCACACAGTTATGAAACTGGCATCCATTCAGGCACATTCATATGTAACACACCCTATTAGGTTTATGCATAAAACTGTATAAAGAGATTTACATAACCTCAGGTGCTGAGAAAGATACTGCTGGAAGAATTCAGAGCCATTATAAAGCTGAGAAGTGATAGGCTCCCAGTGTTACCCACTTCCAAGCCCCTTTCTTAGAAAAATTGTTTCTCAGAGATCTCTGAGCATCCAAATACCTACACTTAGGGATAAGCACCATGTAAATCAAATGGTATTTTTCTGAGGCCCAAGCTGGTGACAGAAACAAGTACCCAACAGGGACCCTGGTCTAACAGAGAGCCTCTCAGTTTCAACCAAGAATGATCTCAGCACTGACCTCAATACTACAACCCTTTCTCATTCTCAATGACACAGTTCATCTTCACAGCAGACAGAGGCTACTGAGATTTAACAGCACACCCAAATTGTGACAGCTCCAGGGCCTAGTTCAATTATAATTGTGTATAATATAGATGGCCCCAAAGTCTTTGTTGTTCAGTCATTTCAGTAATGTCCAACTCCGAGTGACCCCATGTGGAGTATTCTTTGCCATGATACTGGAGTAGTTTGCCATTTCCTTTTCTAGCTCATTTTACAGATAAGGAAACTGAGGCAAGCAGGGTGACTTGCCCAGTGTAGCACAGCTAGTGTCCGGGTCCAGATTTGAATGCAGGCACTTAGTTGCCCTTCCCCAAAGTCTTAGTACCATTTTAAGATATTAGCTTAAATAATATAATACAATAATGCTATATATAATAATAATATAATTAAAAATAAAATTTGTAAAAATAATAAAATAATATAAAATGGTTTGATGATTTGGGGGACACTCTGTATATACATACCTATATCCCTCTCCCACCCCACCCTGATCTTTCTCCATAAAATGATACAGATACAAATTAACATGTCACCTCTCTTCTAAGGAACTCTGATCACTTCCAAAACATCTCAGTAAAACTTACACTTACCTGGAGAGGTCAAGGGCACAGAGTGGAATAACACCCCCATCCACCTACCCCATAAAGCCAGGGATATGCCTAAGAGGCCAGGTCACCATGCATATGCATACATGAACTTCAGCATAATTTAAAGGACTGCTGGTCCTGCCCCCTTGAAAAGTACAGATAGTACACCCCCAACACAGACTTAGAGGAATACTGACAGTTGACAAGTTCATTTCCACAAAAAGGAAACAATGATGAAAACGTCCATGTTAAAGAGAGAGAACTAAGGATCAGGATTCTGACTGTTACACAGGCAGTCAACAGAGGATCCAAGATGTGAATCCAGGCCTTCTTTCATTCTAATGTTCTCGGCCATGTTTGCTTTGGAAGATAAAGGAAGAAGAACTTATTTTTTTCATTGCCACAGATAGATTTTTCCAGTAGCCTTTTTAAAATCAAGCTAGAAAAGCCAGACTAAATAAATGCCTGGTCACAGTGAGAGTAAGAAATCAGTCCAACCTCTACCTTCTCTCTAGGCCTATAAGACTCTGAAAGCAGGGTTCTAGACACTGGTCAAACATAGGATCACAGGTTCTAAGGCTAAGAGAGACCTTCAAAGTTATCTAGTTCATCTTCTAATTCAGGATATTGGGGCCCAGAGAGATGAAGTGACTTACTCCCCAGGTCACCCAGGTAGTAAATGGTGCAGTCAGGATTTCAACCCAGGTGTTCTGACTCCAAATCCCATATTCTTTGCATTGTATCAGTCTTCTACCACATATACTCAGCTTTCATCTCCCCAGATCTAGAGATGAGGTGACTCCTTTTTTTTTTTCAGAATCTGGTCTCTGGTACCTCAGAGATCAAGAGAGATAGGGGGAAAGGATTGGGGAGGGAGGGAGGACATGGCAAAAGAGAGGAAGGAATTCTGCAAACAAGCCTTTAACTTCTGGGCTTGCTTACTCTCTCCACTTCCAAACTGGCAGGTTGGGTACTCTGTGGGCAATTTATTCTTATTCTCCTAGGACTCTAAGGGTAACTCCAAAAGGGTAGGATATTCTAATACTATTTCTCAAATCAAATACATACTAAAATATATATATATGAAGATATATATACATACAAACACATATATACACACATACTAACATATACTCAATGCTGGGGAAAGTAAGTTAAAAATTAAAGCATAAAAGTAGTCAAGCATATATGGGTATTTATATACATACACATATATAAACACATACACATACATATATACATATACAAACAATATATACATACACATACATGCATATCTACATATATGTGTGTGTATGTATATATATATGTCATATTTAGTTAGGGAGTACCCTCATGACTCTTGGCCCTTGGAGTACTTTTGTCTCTTCACTGAGTCCCTACCAAGCTCACTCTGAAGCTTGCCACTGAGATAGAGTTCCTTTATTCAACTGAGCTAGGTCCTTGCAGGCTGCAGTATCTTCTCTGAGAGTCCAGTCCAGTGTTGGACTTGGTCATGCAAGCTGTTCTTCAGAAACAGCTTTTTGTTGGACTCAAACATTTCTACTACAGGTGATCTTTGCCACCAACTTTGGTTGCTGAAGGGCCCTCCTTTGACTCTTTTGAACTTCTGAATGGTCAAAATCTGAACCATTTTGTCTCTGTATACTCATTCACCTAATTGGGGTAGCTGAGTGGATAGAGTCATGAGGACCTGAGTTCAAATCCAGCTTCAAACACTTATTAGCTATGTGACCCCAGGCAAGTCACTTAACCCTGTTTGTCTCAGTTTTCTCATTTGTTAAAAAAAAAAAAGATCCAGAGAAGTAAATGGCAAACCACTGCAGTATCTTTGCCAAGAAAATCCCAAATGCTATCATGAAAAGTCAGACATGACTGAAACAATTGAGCAACAACAAAATAAACAAGAAGAAAGAAAAAGCACAAAAGAAACAGGTGCCATATACTCAGGGACACCTGGGAGAGAGGGCAGCCTTCCCCTCTTCCACCAACCACTCACAGCAATCCTCACTCATTGACACCAGGGAAGAGGGAGGAGTCTGCTTAAATCTTCTGTAATTACCCTCTGTTCCCACTCCTCAGTCAATTAGAAAACTCTTCATCACCACTGTCCTACCCTCTTAGTCACTCGTGACTTAGCAATCCTCCACATATTACACAGACACCAATCAGAACCATACTGCCTCCAGAATAAAAAATAAAACCCTGTTTGGCTTTCAAAGCCCCCAATATGGACATTTATAACATGACTCTTTTCAAGTCCATAATATGGACTTTCATAACCTAGCCCCTTCCTCCCTTTACATTCTGCTTCTTCTACCTTATTCTCTTAGCTCACCCTACCACATATTCTACAACCCAGTGGCACTGGCCTCTCCTGTTATTCCTTGCACAAGACATGACATCTTCTGACTCCAGGAATTTTCTTTGGCTCTCTCCCATGCCTGGAACTCTCCCTCCTCATCTCTGCCATCCCTGCTTCCTTCAAGAATCAGATAAAGTCTCACCTTTTGCAAGAAGCCTGCCTTGGGAACGGCTAGGTGGCGCAGTGAATAGAGCGTTGGCCCTGAAGTCAGAAGGACCTGAGTTCGGTTCAGGCCTCAGACACTTAACACACACACAAACAAAAACCTAGCCGTGTGACCTTGGGCAAGTTACTTAACCCCAATTGCCCTCCAAAAAGCAAAAAAAAAAAGCCTGCCCTGGTCCATTCATGCTGAGATTATCTCTAATTTACTGAATATCTATATCTTGTTCATATAAAGTTATTTGCCTGTAGTCTTCCCCATTAGACTGTGAGCTCCTTAGAGAGCAAGGCATGTTTTGTTTGCCTTTCTTCATATCCCCAGTGCTCAGCATAATGCCTAGTATAAAATAGGCACTTAACTGCTTGTTAACTTGACCTAGGGGGGATATTGAATATGTTTTGTATTGTTAATGCACCAGGAAAAACAAATCTGCACATGGTCTAAGAACTGGGCCCTCATTAACCAGTGCCCCATTACCCTAAAAATTTTGTTTCCAATCTATCATTCCATCCTCAGACTATTGCTACAGGCCGAACCCTGCTTCTGCCAGATGTAGGAAGGAAATTTGTGATAGCTATTTATCATGAGATTACTTGATTTTATTCCCCATTGCCTAGAGTCATCAACATGTAGTTCAATGCCTATTCAACTCCCTATTTTGTATGTCATCTCGCCTTTGTCCAGAAGCACAACCATCCTTTATTCATTAATTCACTAATTATTTGTTCATGGCATAGAAATGTAGAATTTTTTAAAGTTTTATTAATCTCTTTTCCTATTTAAACCATGATCATTTGCTCACATACACACACAGCCACCCCCAATTTCCAGCCTACATAGAAAACTCCCTAGTAAAAAACGAAAACAGTTATGCATAACTAACCATCAAAGCAGTCATCCTGATGTATATGCAGCATTCTGAATGGCTCCACTTCTTTACTGAAAGGAGGAAGATGCACTATCTTCTTGCACTAGTGGATTATTTATAATTAATCTGAAGATCTACAGAACCTGTAGTTATAAGGTACTCTAGAGATCATCTAATCCCCCTCCCAATCTTTTAAAAGAAGAAACCAAGACATAAGCAAGTGAAGCAACTTTGCCCAAGGTCACAGTGTTGGTTACTGGCAGAGCAAAGATACTAGTCAGTACAACACAGGTTATTAATAATTATAATAAATTACTTTATTTGTTGATTCAGAAGAACAAAATGTAGCCCTAAAGCTTCTCCTAAAACAAACTATCTCCTACTACTATACCCAAATAGTTCGATTTGGGCCTTCCCTCCAATGATATGATTGCAACACATTCACATCTGCCCTTCGTGAGCAACTCTCGTCCAAGTGTCCCTATAAGTCAACTCAACACATACCGTGTGTTATGTGGCCATAAGTCAAGCCTTTCCTTAACTTCTCTTAATATCACAAAAATACCAATAAAGCGCTTCTCCCCAAATAAACTATCCATCTTGTTTTTGTATCATACATTTCTCTAATGATATCCTTTACCTGGTATCTGTTGTATCATTCCTTATTTATAATGTGTTCTAGACTGATAATTCCATCCATGTACTCCTCCACTGAGTAAACGTAAACTTAAGTTCTTTGGGGACTTGAGTGTTTCATGACTCTCAGAGCAATACAATATTAATGGAAAAGATTTGCGCTAAAAAGGCAGGCCCTTCTTTCAGGAAGAAGTTTGAGCATTACAAGACTATCAAAGGGGTAACTAGGTGGCACAGTGAATAGAGCACCGACCTTGGAGTCAGGAGGACCTGAGTACAAATCTGACCTCAGACACTTAACACTTACTATCTGTGTGACCTTGGGCAAGTCATTGAACCCCAATTGCCCTGCCCTCCCCCTCCAAAAACAAAAACAAAAAAAACAACAAAAGAATATCAGAGACTTGGGGACAGCTAGGTAGTGCAGTGAATAGAGCACCATCTCTGGAGTCAGTTGGACCTGAGTTCAAATCCAGCCTCAGACATTTAACACACTTACTAGCTATGTGACCCTGGGCAAATCACTTAACCCCAATTGCCCTGCCTTCCCCCCTAAAAAAAAAAAAGAATATTAGAGACTGGGATATAATCATGAAATGCAGTGGCTCCACCGTCCCTGATGATGAAAAGAGTTTGTTACAAAAATCTTCACAGATCTTCTCCATATTTTATGAGTTTTGTTCTCTTTCCAGTTTCATATTGAAATACCTTCAGGATGACTTTGCTTAAATGGGTCTCTAGCCAAGATCCCTTTAAACTTTTTTTTACTTTCATTGTTTCTTTCTTTTTTTTTTTTTTTTGAGGGGGTAAGCTAGGGCAATTGGGGTTAAGTGACTTGCCCAAGGTCACATAGCTAGTTTTTTGTGTTAAGTGTCTGAGGCCAGATTTGAACTCAGGTCCTCCTGACTCCAGGGCTGGTGCTCTATTCACTGCACCACCTAGCCTCCCCAGTGTTTCTTGCTATATTATGAAAAACACTGTTTACAATATTTCACCATCTTTTTTGACAAGATTTTATTGTTATCCTTGGCTGCCACATATTTAATCTTCTTAGATTCAATCTAAAAGTCAAGTGTTTACTACTATGGTTTTTTTAAGGCTTTGGGGGTGGGGGGATTGGGGTCTCATAAACTCGATGAAAATGTTATAATTCATGTCAATGTCCTTTCATTCCTCCATTTCCCTTTTATTGGCTTCAATAATTTGTTTAATTATCAGGTTGGATCTATTTTAATTGTACATTCTGGTTGGTTGTTTTTTTTTTTTTTTGAGACGGGAAAGTAGGGGAATTGGGGTTAAGTGACTTGCCCAAGGTCATACTGCTAGTTTTTGTGTTAGGTGTCTGAGGCCATATTTGAATTCAGGTCCTCCTGACTCCAGGGCTGGTGCTCTATTTACTGCACCACCTAGCTGCCCCTTAATTGTATGTTCTATTGTTTTCTCATTTTTATTTGTCATTCTGGGCTTAAACAAATCAGTGATTTTTTATATACATAGATATGTTATATATATATAAACAGCTGATATGGAAACAACTCTCACCTGTAATGATGAGAATAATAATTTCCTTTCTGTTAAGATATAATCAACCTCATTTTTGTCATTTTCTTTAATGCTCACCATGTCCCAACACTTCCAATTCTTTTCTCCAAGGAAGCATTTTATTATAGGTATGAACCTCCTGTGTAGTCTACAAGTCTTTGCTATCTCTCATTCCTTATTCTTTTTTTTTTTTTTAAAGCAATTGGGGTTAAGTAACTTGCTCAAGGTTACGAGGCTAGTCATTATTTATGCGTGAGTGCTCATTTTCTGAGGCCGGATCTGATCTCGGGTCATCCCAACTCCGAGGCCAGCGCTCTTACTCACTGCGCCACCTAGCCGCCCCTCATTCCTTATTCTTGAAAAACATTTTCCTATACATTTTGTACCACTCTTATTTAGGCCTAACTTGGTATTAAAATAACTAAGTATCAAAGTATATGTTTTCATTTGCAAGGTACTATGAAGTTCTTGATATAATTTCACTGCCTCTTCAAGTTCTCCAACAGATTTTGGCACATAAGCTGAAATTACTTTTTGTAGTTGTCTTTTTGCAAACATTTGTCATACATATGGTAATAATATAAGATGACCAAAAGTCTCATGAAATCCTCTTTCTTATTGCCCTTGGTCACATAAAACAAGCCCTGCCAATTCCTTTATCTGTATCTCCAAGGAGATAAAAGATGAACCTGTGGGTCATCCTTCCTTTAAGGGCAACTATTCCTTGTCTTTTAATTCTACACATATTAAGAATATAGATATTGCTATTATTCAATTCCTCCAGTGCTCAAGGAACCCTTTTCTATCCCATCTCCTCCAACAGATTGCCCCCATCATCCCCATTCTATCATATTTCCAAAATTTCCCTGTCTATTGGATCCTTCTCTTCTATCTACAAACATGCCCATTTCCATACCATCCACAGAAATCCCCCCACTTGACCCTTCCATCCCTGCTAACTATGGTCTTATACCTCTTCTGTCTTTTGTGGCTAAATTCCTTGAATAGATGCTTCCATTTTTATCTCCTCTCATCCTCTCCTTAAACCCTTACAGTCTGGCCTCTGACCTCATCACTCCACTGAAACTGCTTCCTCCAAAGTTATCGGTGATCTCTTAATTGACAAATCCAAATGCCTTTTCTCAATCCTCATTCTCAATTTCTCTGCAGCTTTTTGACATTGTTAGTTGCCCTCTCCTCCTCTATATTCTTAACTCTCTAGGTTTTCAGGACACCATTATCTCCTGGTTTTCCTCCCACCTACCAGACTTCTCCTTCTTAAGTCACCTTTGCTGAATCTTCATCCAAATCCCTCTAAATGTAGATGTCCCACAGAGTTTATCCCTCAGTCCTCATCTTCCCCCTCTATACTACTTCATGTGATGATTTTATCAGCTCCCATGGATTTTATTATCATCTCTAGGCTAAGAATTCTCAAATCTACCTACCCTACCCAAACCTCTCTGCTGACCTCCAATCTCACATCTCCAACTTTCTTTCATGCATCTCAAACTAGATATCCAATAGACATCTTAAACTCAACATGCCCCAAAATGAACTCATTGTCTTTTCCCCTAAACTCTTCCCCTCTGCTAACTTCTCTTATTGTGGAAGGTAACACCATTCTCCCAGTCCTCAGACTTGAAATCTAGGTATCATCCTTGACTTCTCACTATCTCTCACCCCTTCCCTATATGCAATCTGCTGCCAAGAATTGTCAACTTCACCTTTGCAACATCTCTTGAAAATTCCCTTCTCTCTTTTGACACTGCTACCACCCTGGTACAAACCCCTCATCACCTCCTATCTAAACTACTGACATAGTAATCGGATTGGTCTCCCTGACACAAGTCTCTCCCCACTCCAATCCCTCCTCTATTCAGCCACCAAAGTGATTTTTCCTAAAACAGGTGTGATCATGCCACACCCCTACCCCACTGACACCATAAATTCTGATGATTCTCTGTCACCTCCAGGATCAAGTACAAAACCTTCTCTCTGGTGTTCAAAGCCCTTCACAACCTGGCCCTCTCCTCCTTTTATAACTTCTTGTACCTTACTCCCTGACACATGCTCTTTATTCTAGTGCCATTGGCCTCTTTGCTTTTCCTCAAATAAGATACTTTGGCTCTGAGCATTTTCTACAGATGCCCCTCATTTCTGGAATGTGTCCCCTCTTCATCTCCACCTGTTAGCTTCCCTGGATTCCTTTAAGTCTCAGCTAATAATCCCTTCTTCTACAGGAAGCCTTTCCCAACCTCTTCTTAATTCTAATGCCTTCTCTCTTTTAAATATTTCCTTTTTATCCTGTACATAGTTTATTTGTACATATTTATTTGCTTGTTGTCCCTTCAATTAGATTGTGAACTCCTTAAGGACAGTTTTGTGCCTCTTTTTATATCACCAACACTTGGCCAAGTACCTGGCATATCGTAGGCATTTAATAAATGCTTCTTGACTGAATGACTGACTAGTATGCCCCTTTGTTAGCCATTGGACAAGGATCTCCCACTTATGGTACCAACAAGTTATTATTTATAGATAATCAAAAAACTCTACATTTCTTACTACCTTTTGCACTCTTTCCTACCATGCTGCCACTGCAGAAGGAGGGCCCCACACAGAAATGAGGGACATTTTGTATTTTTCTTTGTTTTATGGGTTGCTTTAGCCCATGAATTTATCACCAGTGCCCCAGTCAACTAGTAATGATTCTCTCTATTAGCTAGGATGGACTTCAGAAAAGAAACACAATCTGTTGCCCAGATAGTACTGAGAGCCTTCCTAGCATAGTAGAACCTACCAGAACTTGGGATTCAATGGTACTGCCTTTGAAGCATTGGAGGTAAATTTCCTGAATGGTCTCCTATATATATAGCTGTTTAAAATCATTTAAGATTCTATGAAAGGTGTGACCACAGTGATGATATTATTCAATGAATCACAAATAAAAGTTTAAGATGGTCCAGCAAAACCACTACTGGATCTGTATCCCAAGGAAATGCAAAAAAGAAGGGGGCCAGAGGAAGACCTATATAAAAATATAGCAACTTTTTGGGGTGGTAAAGAATTGGAAATTGAAGGGATGCCCATCAATCGGGGAATGGCTAAACAAGTTGTGGTACATAAATGTAATGGAATACTACTGTGCTATGAAAAATGACAAGTAGGATAATTTCCAAAAAATCTGGAAAGACTTATGCAAAGTCAAATGAGCAGAACCAGGAGAGTATGTACACAGGAAGAGCTTTATTATACAATGATCAACTGTGAATGACTTAGCTCTTATCAACAGTATAATGATCTAAGACAATTCTAAAAGACTCATGATGAAAAATGCTATCTACCTCCAGAGAAATAACTGACAGAGTCTGAATGTAGATCAAAGCATACTACTTTTTACTTTCTTTATTTTTTTCATTATTTTTGTACTATTCCTCTTTCACAACATGAGTCATTTGGAAATGTTTTGCATGACTGCACATGTATAGCCTATATCAAACTGCTGGGGAGAGTAGGAGGGAGAGAATTTGGAACTCAAATTTTTATAAATGAATTTTAAAAATTGTCTTCACATATAATTGGAAAAATATATTATTTTTTAAAAATTTAAGATGGGTACTCACCTAAGCATCTGCTTACCTCATATGCTCACCTAAGGAGTTGGCAAGTGTCATAGAGGGATCACATTTTCATCAGATGATTTTCTCTCACATTCATATCTGTCCTTAGTGTGTCTACTCCCAGCTGGATATATGATCTCATATTTATCCATTTCCTCTAGTGACATGATCAATGGAATGCGGGAGTAGAAGGGAGGAGTATAACAAACCTTCTGGCTCACTCCCCAATTCCTTGCTTCACTCTAGTATAGGCAAAGGGTTTGTTTTCACAAAGTGCTCCTCAGCATGCAGCTTCTACCACTAAACTGGCAAATTACTGAAATTTATCTGAAATATTTAAAGCTCCCAGAGGCATATTTAACTTATTTGCACAGAAAATCAGCTATTCTCTTCCTGACCCAATCAAAAAAGACACTAAAACTTCATCATGTGGAAACCATATCAACTGTGTTTACATGGAATGGTAGAATCACATCCATTCTTCTTACATTAATATTCATTTCCAAAAAGCAAACTATGTAATATAGATTCATGGTTCAGTACACAATCTTCTTTCTCTGCTCTTCTTTGATTGTAGAAATGTTCATATTTATTGATATTTACTAAATTCATTTTAAAAAGGTCATGCCAGATAAATCTCATTTCCTTTTTGACAGGGTGATTAGAATAAAAGATCAGAAGAATGCTGTAGATATTTAAAATATTTTAGATATTTGACAGATTTGTCCATATAATTCCTATAAATAAGGTGAGGAGGTGTGAGTTAGAGCTAGACAACAGTACTACTATTAGAACTAATAGTACTAACCACCTAAAGAAGCCTGGAAGGATTTGGCTATATAGTTTGTCTGGAAAAAAACTATAGTTCTTCGTATGCTTCAAGCTCAGTATAAATCATCAATGTGTTATGATGGCTAAAATTTATGCCCCAACCTTGGAACTTCCAGGATAATCACTTGTAGAAAGTTTCAGTTTGACTCATGTCTAGAGTCTCCCCAAAAGGATGCTGAAGGAGGGACTCTGCACAATTTAAATCAGATATAGGACAGCTATTTATTTCCTCTCCACAAATAGATGATTAACACAAGAGACTCACATTAACACAAGTGCACATTAACAAAGATTTAAGCAAGTAGTATTAATGATTTGTAACTATTCTTAGTCTCTTCTGGGAGGTTGATAATTAAAAGATCAAAATATGAAGTAGTTTGTAGAATTGACGAACAAGAATTTCACTTTTGACTTAGCTCTCTGCCATATATACCTCATTTTTCTGGCATGACAATCAAGGGATACGGCTAGTCCTATCAACAGACATCTTCAGGATGGGTATAGCTGTGGAAAACATTCATTTTGATGCCAATCATCTCTGCCTTCGAGACCTAGAAGTTTTTGAACTCACAAGGTTCCCTCTGGCTACAGCCATCCTGGGATTTCATTTTGGTCACCTATGCTCAGAGGAGGAAAAAAAAGAGTGAAGACACGTCCAGAGGCCCAAGGCCCAGGCTCAGTCCTGCCTAAAACAAAATGTATTTTAACTGCCATGTGCTCTCAGCTGTCATGCTGCTGGGTGGGGAAAGGACAGATTCTCTTCCACCCCAATAGGAAGTCCAGGGAAAAGACCTGCCAATCACATTTTTCAGAGAAGAGAGAGAAAGATAGAGAGGAAGAACAAAAACCATCTCCCTTTTTTTAGCTTGCACAGCATCTCACCACCCTGCTGCTATAATAGGGCAGAGGGAGAATCAAGAAATCACCCAGGATTTTCTGTATCATCCCAAAACATCAGTCCCTTCAAAGTTAAGCCACACATGTCCTCAGAAGTTACCAGGAGGCTCTTTACCCATTCTATTGGATGTGCATCAATCTAACCTCCATGACACAAAGGAACTTAAATTTTATACTAGAAGCAATAGAGAGCCATTGAAGCTCCTTGAGTAGGGAAGTGACATGGTCAGACCTTTACTTTAAGAATATCAACTTGGTAACCATGTAGAAGATGAACTGGAAAAGGGACAGACTGGAGACAGTTCTGCACCAGGTTTGACTAAGGCCTTATTCTAGATTATCAGAATGAAATGGAATGCTCACAGCCTATTTAATGTTTAACAAAAGTAGATTTCCTTAATTAATATGGAAATGATATTCAGCAAGGCTACAACACTGATTCAGCTTGGTGTAGTTCCACTGTCTCCATACTTTGACCATGATGTTAGAGACCTAGGTCAAGTCTAAGGAGCTCACATGTGCTAGACTTTTTTACTTAGGTGACCAGGAAATTAGGCTCAAATATAACCTCTGGATCAATCAAGGTTCAAGTAATCTTTCAATATCTTTTAAGAAAAACTAGCCTAAAATACATGAAAGGGACCTAAGTAAATGCAGACATTTCTCCTATGACATCAACTATTGCAATTGTCCAAGTGAGAGGTGAGAAGGGCCTAAGCTGGGGGTTTGGGGGAGGGCTGGAAATGATCCTGTCAGTTGAAAGGAAACAGATATGAGAGGTTTTATGAATATGGAATGGTACCACCTGCCCCATTTTAAGAAAAGCCTAAGCTTCCAGGAAAAAAGGAGTTGAGATTCTCTTCTTTCTGGGTCAGACCATACCGGAAGTTCCAGGTGCCACCTTTTAGAAATGATAAACTAGAAAACACTGAGAAGAAAGCACTGGATAACATTATCCACTCCCCATCCCCCCTGCCAAAAAAATTAAATTGATTATATGTTCAAAGATAGGAATAACCACTTACTGATATGAAAGCTATTTCCAAACTAATCATTTATGTAAAGTCAGTATCAACTTGTTAGAACAAAGATTAAAATCAAAATCAAATTCAACAAAAGAATAAAAATGATGATAAAGAATTTAATAAAGGCAACTCAAACTTGATGGATGATAACAACCCAAAATAGAAAATAGGAAGAATAATAGATGTCAACAAACAACATAGACCATCACCATTTTTTTCAGGATGTTTAATCTATGTTAATCCATAAGCAAGTACTAGGATAGTTGCTAGGTACTCCTTCCTAAGAGAAGCTGGCAATGATGGAGAACCCAGGATCTCTGGCCCTCTTGAACTCATAAAGTCACCTCCAAATCTGGATAATTTCATCTCAATATCAATACTGAGTTATCTATAATCAGGCAAAGAAACACAGAAGAGAAGAGGTATCTAGGACAGAGGCTCTAGCTTGCCTAGCTGAGCTCCACCTCTATCTTCTATGTGGGAGCAGTCACCATGTTGCTGGGGTGGTGAAGGGACACCCTCCACTTATCCCTCTCTCTAAGTCCCAAAATTACATGATATCACATGAAGGGTTTAATGAAGAGAGAGTCCTTTTTAAGGTCCTCTGAGCTAAGAGCAATTCCTGCTCAGTGGTCATTAAGAAGATTGCTCGGGGTGGCTAGGTGGCACAGTGAGTAAGAGCGCCGGCCTCGGAGTTGGGATGACCCGAGATCGAAACCGGCCTCAGAAAATGAGCACCCACGTATAAATAATGACTAGCCCTGTAACCTTGAGCAAGTTACTTAACCCCAAATGCTTTAAAAAAAAAAAGATTGCTCTATCATCTCAAAGTGCCCAAATTCTTCAATGATGTGCCACCACACATAAATAGACTGGTAGCAAGCAAAGCAGTTCTGCATTGCACTAATACCATATTTCACCGCATAATCATTGCAGATTCTATGCTAAATTTTTTTTCTTTCTTTTTTTTTTTTGAGGGCAATTGGGATTAAGTAACTTGCCCAAGGTCACATGGCTAAGTTTTTGTTTGTGTGTGAGTGTCTGAGGTTGGATCCGAACTCAGGTCCTTCTGACTCCAGGGCCAACGCTCTACTCATTGCACCACCTAGCTGCCCCTATGCCAAATTTTTTGCAAAAAAAAAAGTGGGGTATGACCATTATGTGAAGCTTTTATACAAAAATTGTGCCAGTATTGCTTGTCTTTTAGTTTCCACCAGTCTCGCACCAACTTTTCAGTCACTGAAAAGCAGCTTTGTTTCCATGCTGTTCAGCAAACACAATCACTTTTCGCTTGAAGCCCACAGAATAGTTTTTATATTTGCCCATAATCAGAAAGAAATGCTTCCCATGTTAATATATCACTGGCAAGCCAACTGTACAGTTTAGCTAGCCAGGGAGGATGCAAGTCTTACCACATCAGATGACTTGCTCATGGCAGCTTCACCTGCCCACCTGCTCCCTTTGTGCCAATGGCTCTTCGTTAGGTTGAGTGCCAACACCTTTAGTACTGCAGCGCTCTAAGCAAATCACGCAAGCGGGCTTTTGGAAATATACTGACACTGCGCTGAGCATTCTAGGCGGGAGGACCATGGTTCAGCTCAGACTGTGTAAGAGATAAAGGCATATCCATACGCCACTAATACATACACTGCTGCTCTGCTCACCTAGAAGGTGAACACCTGAGGAAGAGAACTATACTATTCGACTTTATTTGATGAAAGGTTATAAACCAATTGGGGACTGAAAAAACAGGGTGCAACAATTACGCAGTGGCAAGGATTATGTGCTGAAATACAGTACATATTTTTTAAATCTTCAGGAGATTTTTACGAGGAAAGTATGAGCAATATATCCCAATAAAAAAGAGAAGTGGTTAAGGGAAGAGTTTACAGAAAGCAAAACTAATGAACCTTTCCTTGTATTGGGTAAGATTTCAGCCTCATGGCAATGGTGGACCAATCTAAGTCAGATTGTGTGAAAAGAATTTAAGGATGAAGCCATCAAAAGGACAACAAACAGGCAAGAAAATAAAAAAGATGTGAAGTATATATTACAAATTCTTTTCTCAATGACAGTGGAATCATCACATTTGAACTGTAACAGCATGGTCTTTCATGTGCTGCATGAAGAAACACAAATATGTAGCATTAAAGAAAAAGACAAGAGCAGCGAGATTAGACCAAGAATATACAAAGGAGGACCATGCTTAAATACAGTTAAAACAAATCAATAGGATGGCCCTGTCTAACAGTGTATTCCTTATTCCTGTCCTAAAGTCTACTGTGTCTCTCATAGAAACAAGTCATGAGTCATCATCAATACTCTGAAATTATGATCAATCACTGTACTTAGTAAAATTCCTAAGTATTTCAATATTGTCCCTTTTACATTATTGTGTTCTTCATATAAGTTTTTTTGGTTCCACATATTTTACCTAGCATCAGTTTACTTAGTCTTTTAAAAATCATTCATATTGGGGGAGGCTAGGTCCGCAGTGAGTAGAGCGTCGGCCCTGGAGTCAGAAGGACCTGAGTTCAGATCAGGCCTCAGACACTTAACACACAGAAACAAAAACCTAGCCGTGTGACCTTGGGCAAGTTACTTAACCCCAACTGCCCTCCAAAAAAAAAAAGCTAAAAAAATTTTTTTTAAAAAATCATTCATATTTATCACTTCTTATATACTATATAGTATTTCACTGTATTCATATACTGCATTTTGTTCATCTATTATCCAATGATTTTTCTTCCAGTTCTTGCTACTACAAAAAATGCTGCTATAAGTGTGCACACACACACACACACACACACACACACATACACCTATACATATACATATACATGTCTTTGTCCTCCCTAGGATAAAATGTCAGGCCAATGCTCTTGCCACTGTGGGATATTGAGGTAAGAAATCTTCAATCTTTCTGAGGTATCTGTGATCACAGTTAGTATTAAAATGAATGTTTGCAGATCATTCTGTTTTTTCACTGGCATAGAAAAAATGCATATGCCACACAGTGTGTACAGTATTAGCTAACAGGGAAGTACAGTGGTATAGGGATAGAATATCAGGAAGACCAAGTTAAAATCCTCCCTCAGACACTTACTGACTGTGTGACCTTGGTCAAGTCACTTAATCTTTCTCAGTCTCACTTTCTTCATCTACAAAATGGGGATAATAATATCAGCTACCTCACAAGGTTATTATAAGGATCAAATTCAATCATACGTATATAGTCTGCAAAGCTTAAACCACTATATGTTAAGCTACTAACATTTTTGGATAATTCTATATCCATATATATGTGTATATTATATAATATATGTATATAAATATTGTTATTGTTCATCCTTCATTTGCTTTTTTTTTAATTTTGGAGGGGGGGAGGGCAGGGCAATTGGGGTTAAGTGACTTGCCCAAGGTCACATGGCTAGTAAGTGTTAAGTGTCTGAGGCCGGATTTGAACTCAGGTTCTCCTGACTCCAGAGCTGGTGCTCTATCCACTGCACCACCTAGCTGCCCCTATCCTTCATTTTCAAAGAGAACCAATGACATCACAGGGTGATATCTTGACTTGTTCATGAATTGGATTTAAGTGAGGCAGAGTTGCACAAAATCAACAGTCTTGCTCTCTCTTCCAGTGGCAAGACAAAAATCAAGATGGTCCAGGCAATGGTCCAGGATGTAGTAGATAATCTTGGCATGTTTGATGTGGAACCAACCTCTAAGCACTCCACAATGCCTGCTTCAGCCACCTTGATGGCCATTGGAAAAATTATTCTCATCTGCCTATTCCACTGGGGAAAGTCTTCATATACTTGGGGTAAACATCCCCTTGCCTCACTGACTGGTTTGAGGCCAGTCAGTTACCCTCAAACCTAGTTTAGCCCATCTGCCAAGAAGGTTTTACCAGGATGTGGCTGCTGTGTATGCCACAGCTTCTTGGAGCCACAGGTGAGCATACAAATGTGAAGTATTCAGGGAGAACTAGCACCTAAGGTGTGAGAGCTTGCTGAGCCCTTTTCAGGACTGTTTATCTACTTTTGGGGCCCACCCATACAAACACATACATATACATACAAGGTGCCCCAAAAGATTTAGTACTTATGTAAACATGCACACGCACACCCCTGAGATTGTGTAAGTATGTATTAGATTTGTATAAACAATCTACAATGGGATACACTTACTCTTCACACTCATAGTGATTTCAGTCTTAAAATATTTTCCAATGATACACAATAACACTAGAAAGAAGATTGTGAAGGGAAAGGGGTTGGCAATAAACAGGCAAGTAAGGTCAAGAGTTGAATGGAAAGGATGTGGGAAAGGGACTACCAAGTCCTTCCAACTGTCCAGTATGTAGAGATGGGAGTGGGAGGGGAAGTGGAGAATAGGTCTAAACCGAAAAGGGAAGGAGATAAGGGGGTGGGGGAAAGGGTTTTGTATACAAAATGTGGAGCCAAGGGATTCTTTGTGTCTTTAGCAGGAAAGAAAAGGTCCTAGAACACCGTGTTGTATATGCTACATCCCACTCCATCCCTAACCCACACTGACCACTTCAAAAAACTCTAGAGGAGTCTTCTTCCCCACCCCTCCTACGGAACCAGCGTCATTTCTCTTTACTTTTAAATGCTTATTGTCCCTACAAAGAGCTTACTCTTACCTCTGAAACTCTTAACTTGTTATGAATTCAACTAAATACCTGACCCATCGATCCCTGTAAATTAATGTTTTTCTCCACATGACCTAGGCTCCTGTTTCTCTCCCTCATCTCTCATTCTTTAGTCCATGGTCTTTCCGTCCCCTCTTTCTCCCCACTAGAGTTGAGGCTGTTGACCATGGGGTCTAGGGGAGAGAGGTGCGGGCAGCAGACTCTTTTGCCTCCACTCTCCATCACAACTACAATCTCTTTCCTTGCTGAAGTCACTTCACTTCCTAGGGTTCTCCACCAGTTCCTTTGCCTTTCTCTCTCTGGCCAATGTCATCCCTTCCTGTAGACAGACACCTCTTGCTTGACAGACACCTTCTCTTAGCAAAGAGCAACTGAGCTTCCAGTCTTCATCCCATGGCTCTCTAAGCAGGCAAGCATTGGTGAGCTCCTGGTTACACAGAGAATGATAGGGAGTCATTTGAGGACTGTAAGAAATGGAATGATAAGGGAAATGATATGGACATAGTAAATGACTTTGACAGTATCCCTCTGCTCTTTTGGAGGTGGAAAGAAAAAAGATTCAGACCCATCCATTCTAAGCATATGGCCCTTCAGACTAGAAGTCTTTACAACTCCTTAAACTAAAGTGAATCTTTTCATTTTGGGGTATATTTCACTGCTGTGTAATTGAAAACAAAATAAAAATAAAACATTAGATTCAGACTTAAAGAACTTGAGTTCATGTCCTGACTCTACTATTTGCTACTAACTGGGTATTAATAAGCTTCACTTCTTTGGACTGCTATCTCCTTATCTATAAAATGGGAAGAATAAGTATAATTCATAGTGTTACTTTGGGGTTAATTACATAGAGTGCTTGTAAACTTCAAATCACAGTCCCAAATTCCAAGCTGAGAACTTTGGGTTCTTGGCACAACAACCAAAAGCATAAAGCTAGCTCACTTTATCACCACCAAAAGCTGGCACTGGGAAATCTCTGAATATAACTCTAATATAGCCTATATCCAAATCTTCAGAGATAATGGTATCCTCCAGATTCCATACATGATGCATATTAGGTAAAGGACAGCTTTTAATCCTCCCCACAGAAAATTCAGAAAACACATAAGAGATACACAGTAGCCCATAATGACTTATGAACTTTGAGGTGATGCTGTCCAAGAATTCTCTTTCTTTCTGTCTAAAATGCTGTATTCTAGAGCATGGGGTGGCCAACTGGACAAGCTCACATTCAGAACCAAAGTGCTTTTGCTCCAATAATGGCCAGTGCAGTATTTTCTTACAAAATGGAAGGTATTACCCCTCTCTACCCTCATGCATTTGCTATTCTGTTCTGTCTCTGAAGAGATAAAATGATATGAAGGGCAAAAAGGGTCCAATTCAGGTACACTCTGGACCACTGGTAGAACTGTAAATCAGCCCAGCTATTTTGGAAAGCAATTGGCACTATGCCAAAAATGTATCAAACTGTGCATCCCCTTTGGCCCAATTATGCCACTAACCAGGGTCATACCTCTAAAGAAATCAAAGAAAGAGGAAGACAAACTATATGCGCAAAAATATTTAATACCAGCTCTTTTCATGGTAGTCAAAAATTAGAAACTAAGAAATTGTCTTCCCTTTGGGGAATGGTCAAACAAACTATAGTATATTACAAGGGAATATTATCCTTCTATAAGAAATAATGAAATAGACAATTTCAGAAGAAACAAATCTTTACGAACTGCTTGCAAAACAAAATTAGTAGAACTAAGAAAATAATTTATATAATGATGAAAATAGTATTGAGGAAAAGCAACTCTGAAAGACTTTAGAATGCGGATCAATTCAATAACCTTGAGTCCAAAAGAAAGAAGATAAAACACTCCACTTGCCTCATGATGATATGACCTTAAAATGCAGAAGGACATATATTTTAAGCACAGCTAATGTGGGGCTTTGTTTTCACAGAATGCAGATATGTATTGAGGCATTTACTTTAGGAGTTTTGTCTTTTTAAAATGTGCTCAATGGACAGGAGTGTAGGAGTAGTAGACACAATAGATTTCAAAAATATACTTATTATTCAATTCTCAATTCAAGAAGTATAAGAATGAGCAAATAAAAGATGCCCTCCATAAAGAGCTAGTGTGGTAACAAGGGCACAAACTCAGCAGAAGAGAATAACTAATAAACATCTATAAGCAAAACCTCAAAGAAAATATACTCTGGACCTAAGCTTAACTAGAATTCCTTGAAGAAATAAAGCAAGAGTTTGGGGAAATTTTTAAAAGAGTTAAACTCAAGAGTCAAATGGTGGAGTAAGCTGACACATCCCTGCCTGGTCCATACAACACATCTCCTCCACAATAACTTGGGAAATATGCCAAACAGAATTCTTAACTGGAAAAAAAAAAAGAAAGTCACAACGAGTCAGGGCAGCTAAGGGTGACAGAAAAAGGTACTGTAGACACTGGTGAGGGAGGCAGGAGTGCACATGGCAGTCATGGAGAACAGTCTAGTACCAGACATGGAAAGAAGTCTGAGATAAAGCACCATGGCAGGAAGCACTGAAGAAAAAGGAGACCCCCAGGGAAATCCTTAACCAGCCAGCACTAGATACAGGGATAAGTGTCATATGGTAGATCTGTTGCTCATTACCTAGTTCTGGGTTACAGATGCAGGGTGCAGAGAAGTGCTCTCAAGTTAGCACGAGCTCTAGTTGAGTCCTAAGCAAGGAACTAGCTATGGAAATGTCACCATATGGCCCTGAGCCCAGGAGCAGAGGCAAAACTCAGTGCTAGCCTTTAGTCCAGCATATAAACCTACAGTGGAATAACCAGGGCAAAAATCTCAAGACAAAAGTAGCTCTGTTCCCGCACATGTTCCCAGGAGGCTGTCAGTAACTAAGTCCAACAACACTCTACTGAAACTCAATCACACAACAAACCAACATACTCAGATCTGGGTCAGGAACTTGTAGATTTCAGACCAGGAAGCAAGAAAAAAGATCTCTTCCTAGATCATACCACTTTGGATATACAACTTGAAAGGCCTAAAACTAAGCTATAAAAGCAGCAGAAGAATGTAAAAGGATAGAAACTGAGGTCAGACATTATCCCTAGAAGTGTATAAAGCCCAGCATTAACATAAAGGCCACAGTCAAAAAGAAGGCTGAAAGAATGTGCAAATAATAATTTTTTTTAAAACTGGCCATAAAGAACTACTTTGTTGATAGGGAAGCTCGAGACACAAACACTGAAGAAGAGAATGACTTAAATACATCTACAAGCAAAGCCTCAAATTAAAATGTGGATTAGAAACAAGCCTAACAAGACTTTCCAGAGAAATTCATGAAAATATTTTAAAAGACCAAAAACAGATTTTAAAAAACAAACAAAAGTGTTATAGGAAAAAATGGGGAAAGGAATGAGAGCTATGGAATAAAGCTATGAAAAGAGAATTAATGGTTTGGTTAAAGATACAAAATGTTACTAAAGAAAATAATTCCTTGAAAATTAAAACTGGCCAAATGAAAGCTAATAAGTCCGTGAGATATTGAGAAACATCAGTTGAAAGACCAAAGAAATAGAAGAAAATGTGAAATGTTTCATAGGAAAAGAAACTGATTTGGAAAACATCAAGAAAAGATAACTTAAGAATCAGTGGGCTACCTAAAATCTATACACACACACACACACACACACACACACACACACAGAGCCCAGACATTGTATTTTAAAAAATCATAGTGAATAGAGCACTGGCCCTGGAGTGAATAGAGCACTGGCCCTGGATCAGGAGGACCTGAGTTTGAGTTCTGCCTCAGATACTTAACACAAAAAACAAGCCGTGTGACCTTGGGCAAGTCACTTAACCCCAATTGCCCTACCTTCCCCCCTCCAAAAAGCAAAAAGAAAAATCTAAAAAAAAAAAAAATCATTAAAAAACTGCCCGGATATCTTAGAACCACAGGGCAAAGAAGAAATGAAAAAAAAAACCATTAGTCATATCCTCCCCCAAAAAAACCCAAAATAAAAAACTCAGGAATATTATAGCCTTTATCCAGAGCTCCCACATCAAGAAAAAAAAAATATTACAACCATTCAGAAAGAATTCAAGTACCAAAAAGTCATAGTCAGGATCACACAAGATTTACCAGGCAGCACTTCACCAGGAATGGAGAATTTAGATATCATTTGATAATAATATAATATTATTTTAATAACATTATATCATAGAAAGCAAAGCATTTAATATTACAATGAAAAAATAATCTATCCCACAAAGCTGGAGTATAATCCTATGGTGGGGGGGGAGATGATATACTTTGATAAAATAGAGGATATTCAAGTATTTTTGATGAAAATACCAGGGCAGATTTCTTTTAAAATTAATATTTAAACACAGGAATCAAGACAAGCATGAAAAAGGTAAACAAAAGTGAAAAATCATAAGAGACTAAGCAAGATGAAACTGTCTACATTTTTATATGAGGGGGATGATACATGTAATGTCTTAAAACTTCATTATTGCCAGGAGTCATAGGAGGAGCCTAATTAAACAGAGGGCCTGGGTGTGATTCTATCATGTCTGGATGATTTCAAAAGAAAAATGGGGGAAATTATCTCACATAAATTCACACAAGGAAGTGTTTATACAATAGACAGGGCATTGGGAGGAGTGGAAGACACTTAAAACTCGCTCTTATCTGAACCAGTTAAAGGAGGGGGAAATACACACATAGACACAGTTGAGTATACAAATTCATTTTACCCAATCAGAAAACAGGAAGAAAGGGGGAAAGGAAATGGTGTGGGGAATAAGAGGTAGAATAAATTAAAACAGGCAGTGTTCAGAAGTAAAACAGATGATTAAAGAGAAGATGAGGGGGAAAAGAAAAAGGGAAAGCATAAGAGAATAAGATGGATGGAAATATAGAGTTAGCGATTATAAATATCAATGTGAATGGGATGAACTCACCCATAAACAGAAGAGGATAATAGAATGGATTAGGTACCAGAATCCAACAAGATATTTTAAAAACACACTTGAAAGAGAAAGATATACAGAGAGTTAAAATAAATCTATTATGCTTCAACTGAAGTAAAACAGGACTGGTGATCATGATCTCAGACAAAACAAAAGCAAAAAGAGACCCAATTTAAAGATATAAAAAAGGAAACTACATTTTGCTAAAAGGTATAATGAGTTAATACCAATACTGAATAGATATGCACCAAATGTTACAGCATCTAAATTCTTAAGGGAAATGTTAAATACAGAAAGAAATAGATGGTGACGGATCTCAATTTACCCCTCTCAGCCCTAAATAAATATAATCAAAAATAAAGAAATCAAGAAGATTAACATAATTTTAGAAAAGATAGATATGCTAGACCTTTGGAGAATATAGAATGGGTATAGAAAGGAGTATGCCTATTTCCCAGCTGTGCATGGAAATTTCACAAAGACTGACCACGTATTAAGGCATAAAAAACTCACAAACAAATGCAGACAAGCAGAAGAATTAAAGACATCTTTTCAACTATAATAAAATAAAATTTAAATTTAATAAAGGGCCTTCAAATAATAGATTCAAAATTAATTAGAAATTAAATAACAACCCTAAAGAATTTATGGCTCAAAGAATAAATCATGGTTACAATCAATAATTTAATAAACATCAATGACAACAATGAAAGAGCATACCAAAATTTGTGGGATACATCCAAAGCTGTACATAGGGGAAATTTTATAACTCTAAACTTTTTTTATCAATAAAAGAGAGAAAGAACAAATAAACAAATTAGTCATGTAACTAAAAAAAAAAACCCTAGAAAAATCAATCAATTTAAAACCCCCAATTAAACACCAAAATAGAAATACTGAAAATTAAAGGCAAAGTTTACAAAACAGAAAGTAAAAAACCCACTGAACTAATTAAAAAAAAAAAACCAACAATAAAACAGATAAGCCATCAGCTAATTTGATTTTTACAAAAGAAGAAAACCAAATTACCAGTATCAAAAATGAAAAAGCATGAATTCATAACCAATAAAGAAATACAAGTAATTGTTAGGGGTTATTTTGTCTGACTATATGTCAATAAAATTGATAATCTAAACAAAATAAATGAATATTTGCAACTTAATCGCCCAGATTAAAAGAAAAGGAAATAGGATACATAAATAACCCAACCTAGAAAAATAAACTGAACAAGTCATAAATGACCCCCTCCCAAAAAAGGCACCTCAGAGCCAGATGGATTTAGAAGCAAATTCTAACAAACATTTAAAGAACAATTAATTCTAATTCTACATAAACTGTCTGGGGAAAAAATAGATAAAAGGATCCTGCCAAATTCCTTTGATGACACAAATATGGTTTTGATTATCTAAACCAGAGAGAGTCAAAACAGAGAAAGAAAATCATAGACCAATTTCCTTAATGACTATTGATGCAAAAATTTAAAATAAAACACTAACGAGGAGATTGCAACAATAGTCCTGAAGATGATCACTGATACAAAACCAATGCAAGGAATGCAGGGCTGGTTCAATATTAGGAAAACTATGAGCAAAGTTGACCATATTAATAACAAAAACAACAAACATCATTTGATTATTTCAAAAGATTTTTTTTTTTTTTTGCTTTTTGGAGGGCAATTGGGGTTAAGTGACTTGCCCACAGTCACATGGCTAGACTTTTAAGTGTCTGAGGCCAGATTTGAACTCAGGTCCTCCATGACTCCAGGGCTGATGCTCTATTCACTGTGCCACCTAGCCGCCCCTATCAAAAGATATTTTTAAAAGCTTTTGACAACATAACACCACCTGTTTCTATTTTAAAACACTAGAAAACAAAGAAATAAATGGAGATTTCCTTAAAGTGGTAAGCAGTATCTATCTAAAACTAAGAGCCATCATTATCTGTAATAGGAAGGTTAGAAACCTTTCCAATAAGATCAGTAGTGAAGCAAATCTATACATTAACATCATCACTATTCAATATTGTACTAGAAATCCTAGTACAATGAATAAATGTTAAATAAGTAAATCCTTATAGCAATAAGTCAAGAAAAGGAAATTAAAGGCAAATATGAAACAAAACTATCATTTTTTGCAAATAATATGGTGGTTTGCTTAGAAAATCCTAGAAAATCAACTAAAAAACTAATTGAAATAATTAACAACTTTAGCAAAGTTGTAGGATATCAAGAAAAACATATCATTCATCCATATTTCTGTATATTAACAACAAAATCCAGCAGGAAAAGATAGAGAAATCCAATTTAGAAAAGCTACAGACGATATGAAATACTTAGAATTCTATCTGCGAAGACATACACAAGAATTAAATGAACACAATTACAAAAAGTCTTCACATAAATGAAGGGAAATCTAAATAACTGGAGGAATATTGGTGCTCATTGATAGCCCAAGCTAATAAAAATGATAATGCAATCTAAATTGATTTACTTAGTGCCATATCAATCAAACTAATAGAGGTCTGCTTCATAGAACCAAAAAAAAAGAAGAAGAAAATTCATCTGAGGAACAAGAATATCAAGGGTATTAATGAAAAAAAAAAGTGGAAAGAACGGAGGCTTAGCAGTACCTGATCTCAAACTATACTACAAAGCTGTAATAGTAGAAACAATTTGGTACTGGATAAGAAAAAGAGAAGCTGATCAGTAGGAATAGATTAGGCACATAACACACAGTGAAAAATTGGCACAATAACCTAATGTTTAATAAATCCAAAAATCCCAAGTATTGGAGCAAGAACTCCCTACTCAACCAAAACTGTTGGGAAAACTAGAAAATGGCCTGGCAGAAACTAGATATAGGCTAACATCTCATGCCTTATAACAAGAAAAGCTTCAAATGGGTACGTGATTTAGACATAAAGATGATATCCTGAGCAAATCAGAGAGACATGGAAGAAATTACCTGTCAAATCAATAAAGAAAGTGTTTACAACCAAATAAGAGACAGAGAGGTTGACAGGATGCAAAATGGACAGTTTTGATTATATAAAATTTAAACATTTTTGCACAAGCAAAATTAACGAAGCTAAAAATTGCAAGAGGAGCAAGAACTTGCAGAAGATGGGTGGGGGGAGGGATTTGCAGAAAGCCTCTAATAAAGGTCTCATTTCTAAGATATATAAGGAAATGAGGCAAACAGAAAAATGAGAGCTGATCTCAATGGATAAATGGTTAAAGGATATGAATGGGCAGTTTTCAGCAGAAAAAATCCAAACTATCAATAGCCATATGAAAAAAATGTTCTAAATCACTGATTAGAGAAATTAAATTTAAAATTAAATTAAAACAACTTTGCAGTACCACCTCATACCTATTGGTTTGGCTAAGATGACAAAAAAGAAAATTGGCAAATGCTTAAGGAGCTGTGGGAAAACAGGTTCTTTAATGCAAAGTTGGTGAACTTGTAAAGTATCATTGTAGAAAGTAGTTAGGTACTATTCCCAAAAAGCTATTAAAGAACTCTGATCAGTAACATGACCAATCATAATTCCAAAGAACTCATGATGAAAAATGTTATACACCTTCAGATAGAAAAATTATGGATTCAGAGTACAAATCAAAACGTATTTGTATTGGACTTTGTTTTTCTTGCCTGCTAAATGAATTGGGAGGAGAGAGGAAGAAGGATAATCTGGAATTGAAAATAAAATAATTAGGAAAAATGTAAAGGAGTTAAAAAGTTATTTTGTGAATGAAACCACCATGCTAGAGGAAAGAATTAGAAAATAAAGGAGAGATTTGAAGGAAAGACATGGAAGGAGAATTAACAATTGAATACAAGGAGTAGAAAACCCTACTCCAGCAACAAGTTCCCTGTAAATTAGAATGAACCAGAAAGAATTTAATGACTCCATTAGGCAAAAAATAAAATTATAAAAAAGTAAAAATACTGAAAAAAGACAAGAAAATGTAAGATATCTCCTTTCTAAAACAATTGTCCGAAAAAATAGATCAAGAACTAATTTAAGAATCATCTTGTAGTTGAATCATGTCCAAATGTTTCTGACCCCATTTGGGATTTTCTTGGCAAAAATACTAGAATGGTTTGCCATTTCCTTCTTCAGCTGATTTCATAGATGAGGAAACTAAGGCAAACATGGTTAAGTGACTTGCCCAGAGTCACACAGCTAGTAAATGTCTGAGCCCACACTTGAACTCAGGTCTTCATGTCTCCTGGCTTGGCACTGTATTCATTGTGACATCCAGCTGCCTACCTGACAGTGATGACCAAAAAATAGATCCTAGACAGAATATTTCAAGAAAGCCTAAAAAACAAATAAACAAAAAAATCTGTCTGATTCTATTAGAACAAGAGGGTAAAGTTAAAATAGAAAGAATCCACTGATCACTGAAAGAAACCATTAGATGAAAATTCCCAGGAATGTCATTGTCAAAATCCAGAACTTCCACATTAAATAAAAAACACTTCCAGTAGCTAGAAAGAAAGCAATGAAATACTGAAGAGGCATAATCAGTATTACACAAGATTTTGCAGTCACCATTATAAAGCATTAGAATCTTAGAATACAATATGCCAAAAGGCAAAAAATATAGGCTTATAGTAAACTTCTCCAGCAAAGATGGGTATAATCCTCAAGGCCAAAAAGGAAAAAAAAAGACCTTAGTGGAATAAAGGACTTCCAAGCTTTACTGATGAAAAAAAAAACCAGAGCTGCATTCTCTTCAGTTGCTCTCCTCTGGCTGAATATCTATGCTTGGTTCAACTCCTAATTGTCATCCAGTGAGAAACAATGCAATAAAAGAAAAGGTCTTGGGGTCTTTTCTCCTTCTAAAGATAATATGTGACCCCATGCAAACAAAGCTTAGCCCTTTGCTTGACCATTTGACCTTCTGTTTTATATGAAGCATATTAATCTAGGGTCTCCAAACTTATGATATTTGAAAGGTCAGGATACCAAACCTCTGCCATTTGAGACCCAGGACCACAGGTATGCTAAAACCAGCTCAATAGTTTGCTAGGGCCATTGTTAAATTTTTGGTACAAATAGGTACACCTCAGAAATCTGCAAATGACAGAAATCAGGGTTTTATTTATTGTTTTGCTGATCTTCTGGTGTTGGGCCAAGCGTCAGAAAGATTAATTGTCCTGAGTTCAAATGTGTTCTCAGATACTTACTAGCTATATGACCCTGGGCAAGTCACTTAACCCTGTTTACCTCAGTTTTCTCATCTGTAAAATCAGTTGGAGAAGGAAATGGCAAACTACCCCAGTATCTCTACCAAGAAAACCCCTAATGGGATCACGAAGAGTTGGAAATAACTGAAATGACCAACAGCAAGAAAGTGATAGAGAAAATGTTAATAATGAAGATTAAACTTAAAAGTATATATTATAGGGGGGTGGCTAGGTGGTGCAGTGAGTAGAGCGCTGGCCCTGGAGTCAGAAGGACCTGAGTTCAGATCCGGCCTCAGACACTTAACACACAAACAAGAAAAACCTAGCTGTGTGACCTTGAGCAAGTTACTTAACCCCAACTGCCCTCTAAAAAAAGCAAAAAAATAAAAAGTATAATATTATATTACAGTTTTTGCGTTTGATTTTCCAGAGCTGGCCATTAGATTTTAGTGGCATACATCTGCCCAGGATTCAGTGAGTCTGAGTGTCCATCAGGTTTTGTAGCTAGTCCAACACTAATGTCCCAAGGAGCAAGGAGAGACCTACAAGAGGGACCTTTTGTACCCAGCACACATTTAGCTAAGACAAGGACTCATTTGGCAGTTTGCTGTACAAACAAAGGAGTCAAGAGAAACACAAAATGGTAGAAATGAGCGAGCAATCAGAAGGGACTAAGGAAAGATGAAATATTTACATTCTAACAGGGGAAGACAGTACAAGTGTTGCCTTAGAATCCTAATGATATCTAGGATGATAGGGGAAGGCAAATAAAACAGAGGGCCTTCAAAGATGTTTTGTTACACTTTGTTGATCTTAAAGTAAGGAGGGGGGATGAAAAAAGTGTACATTTTATTATATACTTTTTTTAAAGTGAGCAATAAGAAATGGAGATTCATGGTTTCATATAGAAACTTCTTTCAGGGTTCTGCCCTGTATAAGGAAATGGTGTATTTGTGTAAATTCAGAATTGTAAAAAAGCTTGTTGTGGGATTTTTTAAAAGAATTATAGGATAAAATCTTGACTCCAGTGGACTCCCAATAAGATATACGTCTCTCCTCTTGGCAGAGAGGTGTAGGTTATAGATGCAGAATGAGGTACACGTTGTCAGATGACGTCAGTGTTACATTTATTTTGCTTGCCTATATACTCTTTGAAACAAGGGAGAGTTCTGTGGGGACAGTATTATGAAATGATAGAGACAGGCATAGGAAGCAGACCTGTGTTTCATTAGAATAGACAACTCTCAGGAGAGATGTCCTGTACCAATACAAGTGAGCACCTTCTCTACAATTTAGTCTTAGAGCTACCTAAATGACCAAAAAAAAAATAGAGATAATCATGGATAATTTTGATGAAATTAAATTTAAAAAGGTTTGCACAAACAAAACTAATGCAGCCAAAATTAGAAAGTAAGCAGAAAATAGCAGAGGGCAAGTTTCTCTGATAAAGGTCTCATTTCTCAAGTATACAGGGAACTAAGTCAAATATATAAAAATAAAAGCCATTCCCCAATTAATAAATGGTCAAAAGATAAGAACAGGCATTTTTAATCAGAAAAAATCAAAGCAATCAATAGTCATATGAAAAATACTCTAAATCACTAATAATTAGAATAATACAAATTAAAACAACTTTGAGGTACTACCTAATATGACAGAAAGGGAAAATGTCAAATGCTAAAAGGAATGTAGAAAAATTGGTATTTTAGGGGTGGTTAGGTGGCACAGTGAGTAGAGCACTGGTCCTGGAGTCAGAAGGACCTGAGTTCAGATCCAGCCTCAGACACTTAATGCACACACAAACAAAAAAACCTAGCCGTGTGACCTTGGACAAGTTACTTAACCCCAATTGCCCTCCAAAAAAAAAAAAGAAAGAAAGAAAAATTGGTATTCTAATACACTATTTGTGGACCTGTGAATCGGACCAACCATTCTGAAGAACAGTATGGAACTATGCTCAAGGAGCTATAAAACTGTGTATAGTGCAGGGGTGGGGAACCTGAAGCCTCAAGGCCACATGTGGCCCTCTAGGTCTTCAAGTGCAGCCCTTTAAATGAATCCAAATTTCACAGAACAAACCCCCTTAATAAAAGAATTTGTTCTGTAAAATTTGGACTCAATTCAAAGGCCACATGTGGCTTTGAAGCCTCAGGTTCTGCACCCCGATGTATACTCTTTAACCCAGCAATATTACAAGTAGGTGTATGGTCCAAAGAGATCAAAGAAAAAGGAAAAAAGATCAATTGTACAAAAATATTTATAGTACTTCTTTTTGTGGTGACAAAGCATTGGTAATGACTAAATGAATTATGGTATATGATTGTGATGGAATATTATGCTATTTTGCTGCAATAAATTACAAAGGGGATGGTTTCAGAAAAATGTGGGAAGACTTACATTAATTAATATACAGTGAAGTAAGCAGAACTAGAACACTATACATAGTAACAGCAATATTTTAACAATAATCAACTGTGAAAGAACTATGATCAACCCAATAATCTACAGCAATTCCAAAGAGCTCATGATGAAAAATGCTATGAACCTCCAGAGAGAGAAATGATGAATTCTGAGTGTACACTTAAGTATATTTTCTTTTGCTTTCTTTATTTTTCTTGTCTTTTTTCCCCACAACATGGCTAATGTGGAAATATGTTTTGTATGACTTCACATGAATAATGGACATCATATTTCTTGCCTTCTCAATGGAAAGGAGGGGCTGGAGGGTATAATGTTAATGGAAATTTGAAGATCTTCCCTGCCACCTAATAGGCTGAATGTAATCATATGGAGCCTATGGTGGGAGGAGTTTTCTGAAGGGTTAAATAGAGCCCACAGGAAGCTGGGAGTCAGAGAAGCTAGATGGTGGAAGGAGGAGAGGACTAGGGAGAGAACTCACCCAGGGAGACAGCTAGACTTGTGAGTGCTGGTTTGTGGGAAAGCTAAATTAAGGATGGTGTGGCTTCTGCTTCATTGTGATGTATTAACTTCTATGTTCCTATAATGAATTCAGTTTCCTGGTTTTGGGATTTGGTTTTCTGTTCTCTGAATAAATGTTTTGCTTCTGTCTTATATGTAGAGAGTCTGTTATATTTTATGATTGACAACTATGCCAGCATATTCATAGCTGCCATTGACACTATAATTATTTCGTTGGTTCTACAGAAGGAAAGTAAGAATTCAAAAGTGATTTTTTTTTTGCTTTTTGGAGGGGAGAAGACAGGGCAGTTGGGGTTAAGTGACTTGCCCAAGGTCACATGGCTAGTAAGTGTTAAGTGTCTGAAGCCGAATTTGAACTCAGGTCCTCCTGACTCCAAGACTGGTGCTCTATTCACTGTGTCATCTAGCTGCCCCCACAATTTCTAGAAATTACAGACTCTTTTACTAGATGGGTACCTAGTGGGTGAGGTAGGCAGTAATACAAGTAATACTATTCTCAAGGAAGAAAAATCACTACCTTTAGATATCACTAAATATATGTGTGTGTGTATATATATATATATGTATATATATATATGCACACACACATATTTATAGACTCACAGAATTACAGAAATCTCATAGTTGGAAGGAAATTTTTTAACTCTATTTGTTTTAATCTATACCTGGAAAAGAAACCTTTCAACAATCTATATGGCAAGTGGTCATCCAACTTTTGCTTAAAGATTTACAGTGACGGGGTACTCAGCACTTCCATTCCATGACAGGTTATTCCACTCCGGGATAGCTTTAATTGTCAAAAAAAATTTTCCTTCTTTGCAGTCTCCACCCATTGTTCCTACTTTTGCTCTCTTGAGTCAAGCAAGAAAAGTTTAATCCTTCTTCCACATGACAGACATTCAAATGCTTGAAGACAACCACCACGTCCCACTCCCCAGTCTGCTCACCTCCATGCTAACTACTATGTTATTTTTTTATTTACAACAAACTGTGAAATAGGTTAGTCAAGTATTATTAACTTCATTTTATGGATGAGGAAACTGAAGCTCAAAAACTCTAAGTGACTTGCTCAGTCTTAAAGTTAGTGACTTGTAGATATGAGGTGAAATCTCAGAATTGTTTTCATTTGTTATTAATTTTAATTTTATAGGGTTCATTTCAATAAACATTTAAGTACCTACTAAATGCCAAGCATTGTGCTAAGCACTGTGGATACAAATAATAAAAAAGAAAGACTGTTCTTCTCCTCAAGGAGTTTATAGCCTAACAGAGAAAGATGACACACAAAAGGAAGCTGAAAAGGGTAGGGGCAGAGGGGGGTGGAATGGAAGGTATCTGGCACAGGTAAATTACAGGTAGATAAAACTAGACAGTTTTAGAAATTTTTATAACAATTTTATAACAATTTAATAACAATTTGAAAATTGTTCAAATAATCCAATAGAGAAATGAAAATCAATAGAAGATAAAGTACAATTTTGATTACATGAAATTAAAATATTTAGTACTAAAAAATTAATGCAAGCTAGCATACAAAGAGATGTCAACTGGGATAAAATTCTTCCATCAAACATCTATGATAGGGCAGCTAGGTGGCACAGTGAGTAGAGCATCGGCCCTGGAGTCAGAAGGACCTGAGTTCAGGTCAGGCCTCAGACACTTAATGCACACACAAACAAAAACCTAGCTGTGTGACCTTGGGCAAGTTACTTAACCCCAATTGCCCTCCAAAAAAGAACAAAAAACATCTATGATAAAAGCCTTATAGCCAAGATATATGAGATTAAGATAAATACAAAAAAGAGGAAAAAATTCCACTTATAGAACTAGCCAAAGGAAAGGTATGGTTATTAGAAGAAGAAATGAGGGGTGGCTAGGTGGCGCAGTGAGTAAGAGCGCTGGCCTCGGAGTTGGGATGACCCGGGATCAAAACCGGCCTCAGAAAATGAGCACCCACACATAAATAATGAGTAGCCGTGTAACCTTGAGCAAGTTACTTAACCTCAATTGCTTTAAATAAATAAGTAAATAAAGAAGAAATGAAAATTATCCACAACCATATGAAGAAATGCTCTCAAGTCACTAGTAACAAAAGAAATAAAAATTAAAACATCTCTAAGGTTTCTCCTCACATCTATC
The DNA here is from genome assembly GCA_011680675.1 of Gymnobelideus leadbeateri. Lineage (NCBI taxonomy): Eukaryota > Metazoa > Chordata > Mammalia > Diprotodontia > Petauridae > Gymnobelideus > Gymnobelideus leadbeateri. The sequence continues at coordinate 877,900 of WOXC01006892.1, read as the reverse complement.
AACTCTGAGGTTTTTTCTCACATCCATCAAATTAGAAAAGATGACCCCGAAAGTGGAAACAATCAAAAGGGAGCAACGGTGAAAATACAAGCATATTAACTGCTTTTCAGGTTGAATTTATCAAACTGTTCTTGAAATTATTTGGAACTAGGCAAGAAAAGGTTGGTTCCCATTTGTCTAGTGATCTGGCTATTGGTTATATATCCCAAAGAGGTCAGTGACAGAAAGGTCCATGGTATAAGAATATAAAGAAATATTGTTGAAAAAGAAAAAATAATGAATATTAGAAATTCAGAGAAAAATTATATCAAATTATACAGGATATACAGGATACAAGAAAATATAAAACAACACAAAAATGAAACAAGTCAGATTAATTATCTAAAACAATTTCTGGAGAACAGAGGATGGTAACACAGATTGTAACTCTCAATGAAGACATGGAGGATGTATGAATATAGATTTGGTTACTTTTGCTTCAGTTTTGCTTAACTGTTTTATGTTATAAGGGATAGTTCAGAAAGTTACTATTATACATATTATATTTATGTATGTGAGTTCATATACACATCCACATATATTTTAAGTCATACATTTTTAAGCAGATAAGAGAAAAAACACTCTGAGATAAGCATCTCACATCCATTCATTGGTAAAGATAGTTTAAAATTATCAAATGCAATGCTGGTGGACCTGTCAAAAAATAGGTCTAATAATAGTAAATAGTAAAGCTATGAATTGGAGCCATTCTTTCAGAAAGCATTACATCAATATAAAATAAGAACTAAAAAAATCCAGGTCTTAGAACTCTAAGATCAGAGTTCTTTCAACATCTCCATTCTGGAATTTATAATCTGAACCATGTTTTGATTTACATCGATTAGAATAATCAAGCCTCTTTCCTGGACTTCAAACTTTCCCATAGATATCTCAACAACTTCTCGTCCCTGATAAGTCATTTCTTTAAAACACTAGTCTGGAAAGGTTTTTCATCACACACTACTATCAGCATAAAAATTGTGAGCATGCACCCCAACATATTTATATACAGTGCAGTGAATTAGATCTAAAGTCAGAAAGCCCTGAGTTTAAATTTGGTGTCAGACACTTATTCACTCAATGAACCTGGACAAGTTACTTAAGATTTTCCTGCTTCCTTAACTGTAAAGTAGTAATACCAATAATAACACCTGCCTCCCAGGTTTGTTATGAGAATCAAATGAGATAATATCTGTGAAGCACTTAGCATAGCACCTGGCATACAATAAGCACTGTCTCAAGTGTGAATTATTAGCTATTCTGAGTCTCTTCTAATTTTTTAATGTGATCATTAATATTCTAGATTGTTGTGAGGATGAAATTAAGTATTTGTAAAGCACTTTCCATATCTCAAAGAGCTTTATGAATATTATTAAACAAATATAATAATGATTAGCAAGCCAATATAATAATTAACAACCAAGATTTTAAAAATTAATGCAGTATATTCAGTCACATTTGCTTTCTCTTTTTTTGCAATTTTTTTGTTTATTTTATACTTAAATGCAAAATGAGAAAAGAAAAAAACATTGCCATATACACAGCAGAACATGAGAGAATTAAATATAAAACAATAAATTTCCATTTCAAGAAAACCTCTATAATAAATACTACATATTATTTTCAAAACTATCCAGCTTTTCTTTATTTTCATAGGTTTTCTTTTGTTCTCTGCTGTGCAGTTTTTACTTTAGTTTTCCTCTTTTTTCTTTTTTTTGTAAATTTTTTTACTTTAAACTTAAAAATAAGAAAAGAAAAAAATTGCCACATTCATAAGGGAGGATTCAATAAAAAAACAATAAATTTCCATTTCACAAAAACCTATACGTTGCTTTTACAAGAGCAAAAAATTTTCTTATGGTTAAAAATATGGTACAATAAAATACTTTTCAAAATATTATTTACTTCATCTTTATCTTATCCTTTCTTATTTCTATTTTGTGTATACTTTATCATATACATAATATATTATTATAGGAAGGAAGGACAAAAGGACTTATTAAGTGCCTTAAGATAAGTCTTTGTTGTATGGCATGGCTCACTAGGAGGGGAGGAATATAGGAGAAAATTTAGGTGACAGAAAAACCAAAAATATCAATAAAATTTATTTTAACAAAAAGGAAAGAAATCTTGTTTCCATGGTGTTTTTTAAATGTCATAATAATAATCATGCTGGCTTCACTAGCTAATATCTTAAGCTAATATATACTTAGGGCAAGATTCAATGTTAATAATATTGGATATAGTGATTAAACTATATCCAATAACATGCCTTTTGGTCCAACTATACTAGTACTAAGCCTCTACCTCAAAGAGATCAAAGAATGAGGAAAAGGACTCCTATGTACAAAAATATTTATATTAGTTCATCAAAGGGGTGGCTAGGTGGCACAGTGAATAGAGCACCAGCCCTGGAGTCAGGAGGACCTGAGTTCAAATGTGGCCTCAGACACTTAACACAAAAACTAGCCATGTGACCTTGGGCAAGTCTCTTAACCCCAACTGCCCTCCAAAAGGCAAAAAAAAAAAAAAAAAAAGTAAAAAATATATATTAGCTCATCATTATCTTTTCCCTATAACTCTCCTCTTTCTAACCTTCTTTTTTTTTTAATGTTGAGTGCCCTCTGATTATAGGATGGCTAAACAAATTCTAGGATATGAATGTAATAGAATATTACTGTGCCATAAGAAATTATAAAATGGGTAGTTTCTATGGAAACTAGGAAGATCTTTATGAACTAGTGCAAAACAAAATGAACAAACTAGAAGAATCTATACAATAATAAAACCATAATGGAGAAAAACAATTTTGAAAGATTTTAGAAGTCTGATCAATTTAAGTGATAAACTCCAAGTCCAAAAAGACTAAAAATAAAACACCCTCCCTACATCCTGACAGACAGGTGATAGACTATATGTCTTACAGGGCTATTCATATTTGTTGTGAGGGTTTTCTTTTTCTTTCTTCCTTTTTTTTTTTTGTTGTTGTTGTTTAATGAGAAGGGGAAGCAGTTGAAGAGAGTGGTAACAAATGCTTCTAAAAATGAAAAAAATTTAAAGAATAAATAATGGTAGTAGCTATAAAACTATATTTCAAATATTCTTGATAAACTCAAATTTTCAGTGCTAACCTTGTCAGATCTGATTAGATTTTCTTCAGTTTCATCTCATGATGTGGCTCAGATTAGGGGTAAAAGTGTTGGTTCTGCCATTTTTTATGTGACTTGCTTAGGTTTATTTTATGAATGTAATAGGAGTTGTAGCCCATGGAATGTACATGGGAATAGGTGTAAAGAGGTCATAATATAATGAGCTGCCCTGATTAATTCTATTAATTAATCCTCTGAAGGACTTGTGGCTATAGAATGATGCACCAAACCTCAGTCTAAGGGTCATATCTGAGGTCCTAGAGGGCCACATGTGGCCTCAAGAGCACAGATTCCCCACCTCTTGACCTCTCACCCTATGATGGCCTTAAGAAGGTATAGGGAGAGGGAGGCATAATACAATATATAATATTATATATTAATTATTATAGGATATAATACATATACTATTATATATTATATGACATAATATATAAATTTATATATATAATTATATATATGTATCAATCTAAGACTGGTCACTAAGCCAGGAATAGTGACCAAATGAGGTTAAAAAAAAAGGATGAATCTATCCCTGGGGGGTTTGGAAGGAAAGGACACTTAAAAGAAGTAGCAAGCTTGGATCATAAGGAATACACAGGCTGACAAGAGCCTGAGCCTGCACTGTGGGCTCCTAGATGCCTCAAGTCAACAAGCATTAGCTGTCACTGTGCTAAGCATTAGAAATACAAAGAAAGGCAAAAACACAAACCCTGCCCTCAATGAGCTTACAGTCTCACGTGTAAAACAATGTGTAAATAACTAGTTATCTGTAAGGTATATAGAGTAGATTGAAGGCAAACTGAGAGCAAAAGGCAAGTGAGGACACCAGGAAAGGTCTGGTGTATTGAGGTGGTATTGAGTTGGGTCTTAAACAAAGTCATGGAAACTAAGAGGCAAAAATGAAGGGATAAATAATTCCTGGTTGGGGGCTGGGGAGGGGAGCCAATGCAAAGGCACAGAGACGAGAGATGGAGTGTCCCTGGTGATACTTCAAGGAAGTTAGCATTGCTGGAACATAGACTGCATGGAACGGAGTAAGTATAAGAAGCTAAAAAGGTAGGAAGGGACCAGATTATGAAGAGATTTAAATACTAATAGACTTTATATTTGATCCTAGAGACAATAGGGAGTCATTGATGCTCACTGAGTAAAGGGTGACATGGTCAAATTTGTGGTTTAGGAAAATCACCCTTTTCTTTTTTTTTTTTTTTTTTGGAGGGGGAAAGCAGGGCAATTAGGGTTAAATGACTTGCCCAAGGTCACACAGCTAGTAAGTGTTAAATGTCTGAGGCTGGATGAACTCAGGTCCTTATAGGCACCACCATGCCTTTAAGGCAAATCACCTTTTTCTAAACTGAGTGGAAAATAAATTAGAGTGGGGAGAAAACATGGGGCAGAAAGAACAGTAAAGTTACAGCAGTAGTCCAAGTAAGAGATGTTGAAAGTCCACTCTAGATTTGTGACTCTGTGATAGGATGTATACAAGAAATACTGAGATGATAGAAATGACAAGATCTGGAAACAGGTTGGGTACATGGGGTGAATGAGTGAGGAATCCAGCACAACAATGAGGTTGTAAATCAGAGAGGATGGAAGCACCATAAACAGTAATAAGGAATTTCAGAAAGGGGTTTCAGCTCTCTTTTGTTGACTAGAGATGCCTATGAAAATCTAGTATGAGGTGCCCAAAAGGCAACTGGTGATGTAAGACTGGAAGTTCAGCAGAGATATTAGGGCTGGCTATATAGATCTGGGAATCTAAGGACATAGAGACCATAATTGAACCTATAGGAGTTAGGAGAGAGAAAGAAGAGGAAAAGGCCCAGGACATAGTCTTAGGGAACACTTTCAGGTAGACGTGACATGGATGAAGAACCATCAAAGAAAACTAAGAAGTTAGATAGGAGAAGAATTAGGAAAAACAAGAGTCAAAAATACCTAATAAGGAGAATTTACAGGAAAAGAAGGGAATCAATAGTGTCAAATGCTGTGGCAAAGATCGATCAAGATTGAGAAAAAACCATTAGATCTGGTAATTAAGAGATCACTAAGGACAGCTAGGTGGCACAGGGGATAGAGTGTTAGGCCTGGAGTTAGGAAGACTCATCTTCCCGAGTTCAAATCCCTCTTCAGACCTTATTAGCTATGTGACTCTGGGCAAGTCACTTAATCCTGTTTGCCTCAGCTTCCTCATCTGTAAAATGAGCTCAGAAGGAAACAGAAAACCACCCCGATATCTTTGCCAAGGAAATCCCAAATGGGATCACTAAAAGTTGCACAATTCTGAAAGGAATGAACAACAAAAAAAGAAGCCTTAGAGAGAGAAGGCAGTTTCAATTGAATGATGGGGTCTTAAGTAAGATTGCAAATGGTTTAGAAAAGAGTAAGATTAGAAAAAGTAGAGGTTTAAAGTTTAAATGGCATTCTCAAGGATGTTAGCCATGAAAATGAGGAGAAATATGGGATGTGGGGGTGGGAGTGGGGTAAGATTAAGAGGTTGTTTTTTAAGGTGGGGAAGACATAGGAATGTTTGTAGGCAGCTGGGAAAAAACCAGTAAACGGGGAGATTGAAGTAGAGAGTACGGATGATACTAATATCTGGTGAAGAAGTCAAGAGAAGAGCAAGGATGCATATAGAGGGGTTAAACCCGCTTTGACAAGAAGCAGGTCAACCTCTGTCAGAGACTACAGTCAGACAGCAGTTATGGGAGGAAGATGTCTGAATGGTGTGAGATGAGAAGAGGGAGCACTAAGCTAACGGCCTAAATTTTTTCATTGAGGTATAAGACAAAGTCCTTAGCTAAAGGGGGGGGGTGGAGCTGGAGGGGTGCCATGGGAGTTTCAAGAACAGATGAAAAGACTTGGAATAATCAACATGGGGCGTAAGGTGGTGAGTCAAATAGAGAGAGATTGGTTTGCTTTGCTATAGTCAGGGTCTAATTGAGATCAGATAATATAAATTTGTACTGGACCCCAATCAGAGCAATTTCAGTACCATCCGAAACTGCCCACTCTCTTTCCCCCAATTTAGTCTGTTGCCAACGCCTATTGATTTTTATCCTTATATCTCTCTAATATACAGTCTTCTCTCTGACACTGTTACCACCCGGGTGTAGACCCTTATTATTTCACATCTAGACTACTGAAATAGCCTGCTAGTTGGTCTCCCTTCCACAAGGACCTCAGTTTCCTTCTCTGTAAAAAAAAAAAAAAAGTTGAAACAGATGATGTCTAAGTCTCCTCCAAATTCTGACATTCTGTAGAAGCTAGGGTTCCCCCAGCTGGATTCCCCAATTCAGTTACTTTTTACTTCTCCCAAAGAACAAAGTTCAAACGCCAGGGACACTAGGATACTAGCCCTTCCCCACTACTTTTGCTCCCTCTCTGGTAGTTTCTCTCTCTCTCTCCTCCTGTCTCCCCCCTCTCCCTCATAGGATATAATTCATCTTTATTCCAGTATGAGAGGGTAAACCTCTATGTAATAATAATATGTACATATTTTTCAGTATTTAAAAAGATCCGTAATCAAGGAAGGGCAATCCTATCCACTAGTGTAAAATACAACTCTTTCCTATAAGCTTCACTAAGTTGCCATAGCCAGAAAAATTCATCTCTGAATATCAAGCCTTGTGGTAATAAGCCTCTTCAAATGTAGGCAAGATGGTCCCATCTGCTTAGTATTCTGGCTAGCATACCCTACTTCCACCCCAAAGTCCAAAATGTTGTTCAGTGGTTTTAGTCATTGGCCAACTCTTCATGATCCCATTTGGAGTTTCCTTAGCAAAAATACTAGAATAGTTTACCATTTCATTCTCCAGCTTATTTTACAGATGAGGAAACAGGCAAACAAAGTTAAGTGACTTGCCCAGAGTCAGGTAACTATTAAGCACCTGAGGCCAGATCTGAACTCAGGAAGATGAGTCTTCTAGCTCCAGGCCTCATGAGCTCTCCTCTATACTACCTAGGTGCCCCCACGTTCAAGATAAAACTATTTATTCTATTCTCTTCTCCACGTAGCTATCCCTAGACCCCTTGATACTCTCTTGCCAAACCTCCACACAATCATCATTCCTGGCTTTATGATCTCTTAAAGACGCTATGCAGGAAAAAAGGAATTGGATTTGGAGTCTGACTACCTAGATTCTGAATCTCAGCTCTGTCACTTTTTTTTTTCTTTTTGGAGGGCAATTGGGATTAAGTAACTTGCCCAAGGTCACATGGCTAGGTTTTTTTTGTTTGTGCGTGCGTTAAGTGTCTGAGGCCGGATCCAAACTGAGGTCCTTCTGACTCCAGGGCCAACGCTCTACTCACTGTGCCACCTAGCCGCCCCGAGCTCTGTCACTTTCTAACTATGGGAATCTGAACAAGTTGCTTAACCTTTGGGGATTTAAATTTCCTTACATGTAAACTAAGAGGCTTAGACTGGATGACCCCTTAGGTCCCTTTCTATTCTAAAATGATCATCTTTGGACATTAAGTATACCCCTTTCTAGTCAAAACCAAGTAACAACCTTTGTTTGCCTCAGTTTCCTCAATTGTAAAATAGGGATAATAAGAGCACCTACTTCCCAGGTTTGTTGTAAGAACCCAATAAAATTATACCTGTAAATCTCTTAGTATAGTACCTGGCACATAGTAGGTCTTTAATAAATGCTTGTTTACTTCCTTTTCCCAGAGAAGGGACATCCCTTACTAATGCCTTTCTCCCTGCCTCCCCCTTTCTGCCCCCCTGATCTTTGGCCCTTCCACACTGAATTTTCTTTCTCTTTCCTTGTCTTTCCTGTTTTGCTCAAAAATCCCCTTAAGTTTCTGGGCACCATCACTTTACCATCCCCAGTCATCTCACCAGGAAACAGCAGCCAACTGGAATTCAGCTCAAGGATATACAATAGTATGTAGCATTAACATGCTAAAAGGAAATCATTAATTAAAATGGGAAGTCCCATTGTCTTCCCTTAAATCTTTAAAGTACCTAAGCCCTCACATTTACATTTTAGCCACCAGGCCCAAGTCTGAGAACCCTAGTCGTTTTCTCCTAACATTTTAAATTTCTTTTAGTTTAGTATTTGAGATTTTGAGAATTCTAAATGCTATCAGCCTAGGGACTAATCAAACCTTCTCATTTTACCAAAGTAAACTAAGGCCCAGAGAGGTCCACCAAAGGTAGTGAATGCCGGAGGCAGAGATTCAAACTCCATTATTCTTACACCAAACCCAGCACTGCTTCCACAGACACGCTTCCCTTTTAACAAGTATTTGCTGATCAGGTCTATGTGTCCAGTATGGAAATGCAGGATGGTATGTCCAGTATAAGAGAAGATCCTGCCCTCAGGGGACTTATAATCACCATGGGCAAAAAACTTGGGCAGGAGGAACCACCAGAGAGCAATGTGGGTCTGTTACTCCCTTACACTACGATATAGTCTCCCTGGTCCTTCATTATTATACTTTCACTACCAGCTCATTCCTTATCCTCGCTGAATCTGGTTTCTATCTCCACTTTTTGGTGTTGTTCAGTCATTTCAAGCACGCCCCACTGTGACTCCATTTGGGGTCTTCTTGGCAAAGAAACTGGATGGGTTTGCCATTTTCTTCTTCAGCTCATTTTATAGAGGAGAAACAGAAGCACACAGGGTTTAGTGACTTGCCCAGGGTCACACAGCTACCAAGTGTCTGACATCACATTTGACTTGTCAGGTCAGGTCCTCCTGACTCCATACCCCACCTCTATTTCCATCACTACCAAACTTGCTCTAAGATCATAGGATTCGAAGTTTAAAAGTGCCTTATAGCTCACCGACAGCTATTTTACAGATGAGTAAACTGAGTCACCAGTAACTTCTTAACAGTCAAATTCAATAGTCTTTCAATCTTCAATCTCCTCTTCCTTTTTTGACACTCCTCACCTCCTTCCATGGTGCTCTTCTCTTCTCGATTAAAACTGTTCCTTCTCAACTGATTTCAAATGGATACCGTTTAGTTAAACTAAGGATTATTATGTGCCTACAACAAGAGCCATTCCTTCATAAAACCAAAAAGGGGGGATTATGAGGCCCTGCTTTCACTGTCTGCCTTTGTACTAAAGTAGAATGAATCACCCTGCTTAGCCTAGGGTACCTTTTATCAAAAGAGTCCACATCTCCTTGCACCTCAACCCTCTGACCAAGCATTCTTTCCTAGCTAGAACTGCCCTCTCTGTCCTGTGTAGCCAGATTCCAACGTAGCTTGCTGGTTTTATACAAACCCCAAAGGACCTGCCCAAGTCCCTCAACCAATCCAAGCAGATTTCTTCTCTTACCTAGTAGAAACAACTTTAGTTGGTTGACTGAGATGTCTGGGCCTTGTTTACATCTAGTTCACACCTCTGATGGATTGATTCAATCCAAATTATGTTCTACAAATAATGATTTTTCTCAGTAATCAGTGTCTTGAAGACTTGGAACTCCCACCCCCAGCCCCTTGTCTAAAGTTCTTCATAAGGGCACTACTGATAATGAGATTGCTTGAGTCTTGTCCTGGTGAAACTCCAAACCAGGCCCAAATTGATTTCATCTGCTCAAGCTTTGCTGGAGACAGATTCTTCCTAGACAGAACATGGCTGGGGGGGGTGGGGAAGGGGGACGTGATCTGATAGAAGAGGTATTTCCTCTGTTGGGAAGTGGTGATAGGCCCTGTTGAAAAGGTATATAAACTGGGCACCCCAACTTCCAAATCAAGTCAGTTTTGGACTGGCCCCTTAGCAGGGCCCAGTTCTAGACTGTAACTCCCATGCAATCAATGCATGTCAAGCCACCTTGAGAGAAATAAAAACATGGACACATGACCTAAGTCATTTGTCTTTTTCTTAGAACAAACATTGTTTTGGGGTTCAACAGTTCTCACCTGATAAAGGTATGAGACTAAGTGGAGTGAGGGTTATTGATTCAATCAATCCTGCTCTTACAATCAAAATGGAGATAGATCTGAGGGCTTCTGCCCTTTTAGCTCCTCCAAGGGGTTTGTCCTCCCTGACCTTGCCTTACTTAGGACACCTGGGACCTAGTTTGACAGGTATATGGCCCTAGTCAGACTCTTCCATCTGACTGTGTCCTGGGGGGGGGGAGGGTGCTGCCCTTAGCTCACAGTCCCAGAACTTTGGGGTTCACCTCCACACACACACCCTTGGCTTCATCTGGCAAGTGAGAAAATACTGATCAGGTAGAACAAGTTACAGAAATGTAAAATGACTAATCAGTAGTTTAAGCATCACCCACCATATTTTATGTAAGTTACTGAATTCTAATGGCTGCTTGGGAATATAGTTTCCTTTTTTCTCTTCTTTTTTTTTAATTTTCCCCCTTCCTTGTTGGTATAGATTTAAATGACTTGGCCCAAAGCCAATTCACATTTGGTACCTTTTATTTTATTCTCTTCGTTACTAATAAAGTCACAAATAAAATTATTTCTGGAAGTAATAGGTAGCATGAGAAAAGGGAACCTAATCCCCTAATTAAAGGCATGCTCCCCAGCACAGAGCCCAATCCAAACAACATCCTGGGTACTGAACAGGCACATAGGTGCACAGTATCTGTGATGTGCTAATAGCTGGCTCTCTTTAAAATAAACTATGTTTGGAGCGGCTAGATGGCACAGTGAGTAGAGCTCGGCCTGGAGTCAGAAGGACCTGAGTTCGGATCTAGCCTCAGATACTTAACACAAACAAAAACCTAGTCGTGTGACCTTGAGCAAGTTACTTAACCCCAACTGCCCTCCAGAAAGCACAAAATAAAATAAAATGTGTTCACTGACACTTTTAAATTTAATTTGCATTAACATTTTCACCATCAGTTTCTTAAGTTTGGACAAACAACATAATAAAGCCAAGTCCTAATTTGTAGTTTGCTAATTTTTGAGGTATAAATGCTCACATTGATAATTTAACAGTCGGCTCTGGTTCTAGCCAGCTGTAGGACTCTCCTAACAGCACTCCTGACTCTGTGGGTCAAATACTGGTTCCTCAGTGCTAGAAAAGGATGAAATCATCACTGAGTCAATAAAGGATTACCTGCTCTGTTTTTGACAGAGACTCAGCAGATATCTGGATAACTGAAATCTCTTCTGTGCCAAGTTCATGATCTGTCTCTCAAACTGTTTCCTCTTTCTACAGTGATCTATAGTATCCAATGACAACAACATTGATCTTCATTTAAACATTCTCTATGATGCATCCTCCTTATGGTTCATAGATTTCCTCACATGAGTATGGCTAGATAATGAACACACAATGGTATTCCATAGAATCACTACCCCACTCCTATAACCTATCCTGTTTTTTCGGAATAGAGCATAACCATCCATAACCATGATTGGGAGAACAATGGTTGACTACCCATGGTAGTCATCCCACCATGTCTCAGTGATACCTGTGAAGTTAAATTTTCCTTTTTTTCATTAGGACCTCTACTTCCTCTTATTTGTTGCCTAAACTTTGGCCATTTGAGTATAAACATTTGAGGCTGTGGGCTTTACTACTGGAATTTTTCTTGGATTCTATCTCCTATCAACCTCTAAGTGTCTCAAGTGTCAGTCAATCAACAAACATTTATTAAGCACTTATTATGTGCCATAAACTATGCTATGCCCTGGGGAAACACAGAAAAGAAAAATATAGTACCTACCCTCAAGAAGCTCACATGCAAATATTTATGTGCATTCTAAAAAGAGTGGGAGCAGATGGTAAAAGAGAACAGATGAGCAGCTATTTGCTTTTTTCTTTTTTTTTTTTAACTCCCTCACTCACCCAAACTGGAAATAAAGCAGTCACTTATAGACATGATGCCATTTCTGATCAGTACAGAAGTTCTGACCTGCTGTTTCCTATCTGAGCCTCTTCCCACTCACCATACTGGGGGACGGGGAAGGAATGGCCAGGTATGGCCAGCCTTTTGCAAAAAGTAGGATTTAAGACTTTGTAAAGGCAAGCACAAGCAGCTTTCCAGAAGATTGCTGCTGGGAACAGCTTTCAAGGTTCTGATTACACAGCATAGTGAACTCTCCATTTATTCAGTAACAAATTAAGGCAAAACATTCACAGAAAATCAAAATACAGCATTCACCATATCACAACTCGACAATTTAACACCAAAATGACCACGTAGTTTTCACCAAAGCGTTCACAAAGTTTTAAACAAAATAACAATCATTTAGTAAGTTCTCAATTCAATCACAAAGTACAAAGGTTAAAGTTCTCTTTTAAACAAGGTGCATTAATTTAGTCAATCACAAAGTCCACCCTTAGGTCACACCACCTTAAATCCCTTCAATCAAAATGTCTTCCTTCTTAAACAAAGTATATTCACTTAGTCAATCACAAAGTACAAAAGTCAAAAGTTTTCCACCCCTAGGTCACAACTAAATTACAATATCATCAGGTCACAACTAGGTTATAATATCATCAGCATTAAATACCCAAGAGAAGTCTTTTCATCTTGACTCAAGGCAGGTTTTCAACTTCCATGGTTCCCCCTCCCACAGTTTCTGTTCCTGGGAAGACAAAGCTTAACAAAACCACAGTAACAGTCAGGCACATTGCTGGTGTCCTCATCAATTCACGTTCTGCCTGTGAAATCAACATAGACCCAACAACAAGGTCTGAGGCCTCTATCAACAAACGAATCTGACAAAGTAACATCAAAACAGACAAAGTACTGGCACCACAGTCATGCCTCCTCAGTTCTTGGCAGCTCCCGTGGCCCTCAGAAATCCTGGGCTGCTCTGGCTGTTTCTTTCTTTCCTCCTTTCTTTCTTTCTTTCTTTCTTTCTTTCTTTCTCTCTCTCTCTCTCTCTCTCTCTCTCTCTCTCTCTCTCTCTCTCTCTCTCTCTCTCTCCAGCAGTAGCTGCTCTGCCTCTACAATGCCTCTCTCAGCTTGGGCTTTTCCCTATAAAGGGCACCAGCTCCTCCCTGTTCATTCCCTTCCTGTCAGGTCAACAAGTCCATCCCATTGTGGGATTCACAAGCTCTAGGTCTTAACATTTAACTCAAAGTGCTAAGTACCTGTTTGCCAATACAAGCAATCTTCAAATTCCATTACCATTACAGACTTGAAGGAGGTCAGGGAATTCAGAAGGTGAAGGTAAAGAAGAAGAATATTCCAAGCATGAGGACAGACAATGAAAAAACATGACTCTGGGAGATGAAGAATTATATGGGAGGAGCAGTAAGCTGACCAATATAACTGGAACATAGAATACATGACGCTAGAAAGGTAGAAAAGAACCAAGTTGTGAAAGGCATTAAATACCAAACAGTATTTTATATTCGATCCTGGTGATATTGGGGAGTTTGTTGAGAAGGAGGAAAACATAGTAAGTTGATGATGGAATGTACCAGGGTGGTGGCTATGTCAGTAGAGAGAAGTGGACATATAGGAGAAATGTTGTAAAAGGAGAAACAATAAGACTTGACAACCGATTGGCTATGAGGGTGTAGCGGCAAGCACCCCAATATCCCCAGGGTGACTGCCAACACAGTTCTTAGATCTGCTTTTATAAAGGAAAGCAACTCAAAATCAGTTAACAAGCTCACTTTAATCAATCAAACATATATTACCTAGTTCAGGGGGAAAAGGTCAGCACCCCAAACTTCAGAGTATACAGACAGATCAAACAGACAGGCTTCCAAACTGTCCAACCATTATCAATACCAAAATCACAGTTACCAGAGAGGGAAGCATCAACATCTAGATTTTCAAAGCCGGGGGGCTCTTAATGGCTGCCCAGAGTCTCATCTGGTCAAATCACACAACACTTCTTAAAGTGAGCCCCAAAGCAAAGCCTCACATCAGGGATTATATAGCCTTCTCCTGGCTCAGAGAATGTCACCACCCCCTTGACCCACTGCCCAATCACACAGCTTCTAGGTGTGGGCATTCCTGAAAACCAAGCCTCCTGCCACAGGCTCCATATGACCACATTCAGCCTATTAGGAGGCAGAGTATATTTTCAAATCAAGGAAGGTTCTCAGAGTCTCTTAAGCCAATCAAAGTCTCTTAAGTCAATTAAAGGGCCTAGGGGCAGGGAAGATCTTTAAATCTACATTTCCATTACAGAGGGATGAGGAGTTAGGTATAATGAGGTTGTGAGCCTAGGCACCTTGGAAGGATGCTGATACCCTCAAGAGTGAAAAAATAAAGCTGGAAAGAAGAAAGTTTGGGGAAAAGATCATGAGTTCTGTACTACTGCTTTGGAGCTACTCCATATGGTATCTAACTAGGAGACTGTACAAAGGCACTATTCTCTCCCCTATCTCTTTAGATTAATGCCACTTTGGTTAGGTATGCATGACCTCCAATAAATAAAATTATATCAGCCTTTGTTAGGTGTACTTGATCTCTGAGTAGAAATCTGTTGCCTGTATGTTTAAAGCCATGTTCCCCAAGTCTCAATTCCATTCTCAAATACCACCTTCATGGCCAGGTATTTGCTTTTGTTCTTTTTTTGAAAACTCCCTAGTTCACCCAAACTGGAAATAAATCAGTCACTTACAGGCCTGGTGCCATTTCTGCTCAGTGCAGAAGCTCTGACTTGCTCTACTTCCTGTGTGAGCCTCCTCTTAGGTAGTACCCCCTCTTCCCACTCACCATATTGATGCTGGAATTAATGTGGGCTCCTGACTGCTACTAAAGCTCAGTACTTTTTTTTTTTTTTTTGCTTTTTGGAGGGCAATTGGGGTTAAGTAACTTGCCCAAGGTCAGACGGCTAGGTTTTTGTTTGTCTGAGGCCAGATCCGAACACAGGTCCTTCTGACTCCAGGGCCGATGCTCTATTCACTATGTCACCTAGCCGCCCCAAGCTCAGTACTCTTAAAACCAAGCATTCCACCACCCTCAGCTTTTCTAATAGCAAAGGTTACAGCCACCATGTCCCGCCCAAATCAATTGTTTTTCTTCTGCATTTCTTGCTTTAAATAGGCAATAAATGAGGAAAACTGAACCTTTGTTCTTTGTCCTGGTTTTTTTACCTGAAACTTCAAAATCATTGACAACGTCTTTTAGGTTCCTTCAGGCAGTATCACTGGTACCTATGTGAATCATCAGAAATAGGTCATTATTATTTCTTTTTAAAATTCCTGGGAGGTAGGGGCAGCTAGGTGAAACAGTGAATAAAGCACCAGCCCTGGAGTCAGGAATCCAGAGTCCCTGCGTTCAAATCCAGCCTCTGACACTTAACACAAAAACTAGCCGTGCGACCTTGGACAAGTCACTTAACCCTAACTGCCCTCCAAAAAGCAAAAAATAAAATAAAATTCTAGGAGGGAAAGTAAAGTCTCTGTTATGTCTCAGAAAGACAAAAGACCTCTCTATTGTTGTCAAGTCAACACAAACAAACCGCCGTCTCAGCATTCCTGAGCAAGAAATCACCTACTACTCTGCCTCTTCTTCCTGGCTCACCCTTTCTGCATGACCTCTCCCTCATAGATTCTATAGCTCTACAGCCTCATTCTTTGGAGGACAAACAGCTTCTTCCTCCTCAAAGCATCTAGTTCTCTCCTCTCCAGAAAGAGCCTCAAATCTGTTGTTAAGTTCCAAATTTACAGTTATCCTCTTCTCTCCCTTTCTCCTCTGTGTAATGCTATTCGATTCTCCCATATCCTAACTGGGGTCAAATCTCTCCTCCTCCACTTCTGATCCCTTTTACTTCTATGTTCTTTAGGAACACTTCATTCTCTCTTGCCACCTGGAGCCCAGGGAAACATTCTTTGAGTCCCTTCACTTTCTTCTCCAGGCCGCAGGCACTTGTAACATAGATAACAATCGCTCATCTGTGACAGAATTATAAACACTGCATACTTGATACAAGTCACTGCACCATTTCCTTTACTCTCCATAATGGTCGAGATGTTCAGACTTGTTTTTTGAGCCATTTATGCATGTTTACATCTCAACTCTAAGCACCTGTTTAAAACCATAATAGACAATTATCACTTCTGAATAACTTGACAACCTCATTCAACTTCCTTTCCCTAGTCTCAAAAACAATTCCACAGTCACATCTACCTCTGCTTCCTCCTTGTACCAATCTTTTACAGTTACCTCTTTTACCAGTTTGCCAAACCCACCAATCCACTCTCAATTTCCTTCATTCTTTAATTGTCCAAATTAACTTTTATTTTGCCTCACCTTGCCAATTACCTTCTCCTTTCCTCTTCCATTCTTCCCTGGTATATTCTACTCCCCAATCTTCCTTAATTCTTTTACATTCTCCTTAACTTTTATTGAATATGCTTCTTGAATCCAGAAGTAGAATCCTGATAGGTATCTGAATTTAGAGATTGTTCTTCAAATTTTCACAACTTCTCATAAAGTTTTCCAAACCCCTCCTCCCCAAATTCTAAGTCTGATTTACGTCAAAAGTTCAAGTCCTCCGATTCATGACTTCTTTTTCATTCTCATTCCACTCACATCTTCTCTTCTCCTGCTTCTTCTCCTATAACCTACTTTCACAGAAGTATCTCAAACTCGATGTGTCCAAAACTTATCATCTTCATTACCCCTCTTTCTAAAAAAAAAATAATAAAGAAAGAAATGTAAATATAAAAATTGCTATCTCACTTCTCAATTTTAAAATTTCAGTTGGAAGCACTTGTATAGCACTAGCTTTTTAGTCAGAGCACCTGAATTTGAATGCTTATTGTTAATTTGCTACCAATTTGACCTTGGGCTAGGGTAGGCCTTTAACCTCTCTATGCCTCATATGAAAAATGAGGGAGTTGTATTAAGTGTTCTTAATCTGAGGTCTGTGAATTTAATTTTTCAAATATCTTTGATAACTGTATTTCAACCTAGATTGAATCCCCTCTATAACCTATGCATTTAAAAACATTATTCTGAGAAAGGGTTTATAGGTTTTACCATTCTACCAGTGGTTTGCACCACACACACACACACACACACACACACACACACACACACAATTAATTGGCAAACTCTATTTATTCTTTATCAGCAATATCTTTCCTGTTCTTCTCCCCCTTTCCACCAATACTGCCACTGACTTAGTTTGGGTCCTCATGACTTCTCACCTGGCCTACTGATATAGCCTTCCTAACTTGCCTCTTGAACTTCTGTTTTTATCTTCAATCTTTTCTTTGCTGCCAAATTGATGTTCCTAATGAAGGTCTGATTTTAAAACTTTGACGACCTGCCCTCCCCTTCCCCCTCCCCCTCCCCCACATGAGATTGCTATAGCCCTTTAAGGTTTATAATGTGTATTCTTCAAAACGACTTTATGAGGTAGGTAGTGAAAATATCAGTATGCCCATCTGATAGATAAGGAAACTAAGGCCCAGAGTTTGCTGGTCATCATACTTTGTAAGAGATTCAAGCCTAAGTCTCTTGGCTCGAAGTCCAATGTTCTTTCTACACTCTTACCGTGCATGCTGCTTTCCCAAACTGTAAGATCCCGAGGGCAGTCTCTACATTTTATTTCATCCTAATGTCCCCAGTGTTCTACATCCAGTAGGTTTTTAATAAGTGTTTAATTGAATTGACAATATAATCAAGTGCCATAACGAGATTATTGTGACCTGGAGGAGTAAGAAAAGCTCCAATGTAGTAGGTGTACCTTGAATTGGGGTTTGAAAGATAGAAAGGATTTAGAAAAACAGAGAGGCTGGGAGAATTCATCCCAGATCAAGGAAAAGAAATGAGAATTCCTAAATAGTCCATAATCATCTCTCTGGAATATCCCTGCACCTTATTTTCTACTCTTTGCCCCATTTATATAGTTTCCCCTATCCCTCAGCCAGCATCTTCTATGCCTAATATTTTATTCTTTAAAAGTGGAGGGGCTACCTGGGGAGTCTCCATGAAATAGAGTTCCTGAAAATACAATGAGGCTGGTTTGCCATAAGAGAAGGACTAAATTTCAAAGTTAGAAGGAATCTCAGAAGCCATCTCAACCAATCCATATATGAATAAGAATCCCCTCTATAACATTACTAACTGCTCCTTACAAACATGAAATAAAGAAGATATACAATCCCCCCAGGCAGTCCACTCCACTTTCCCATAACAGGAATTATTAGGAAAGTTTTCCTCCCATTAAACCTAAATCTGACTCTCCGTAGCTTCTATCCAATGCTCTGTTATCTATTTTTTTCAGTTTTTATTGATAATTTCTGTTTCTTACATCACCATAGTTATTCTAAGTGCCCCTCCCCTTCCCAGAAAGCCATGCCATATGACAAATAACATCTTTTTAGAGAGGGGGAAAAAAAAGTCAGCACAAGTAATCAATATATTAAAAAAAAAAAAAAACCTAACCATGTAACACCTGTGGATTTCCTGCCTCCATGATGAGTGGATTAGGAATACATTCTTATATCTTTTCATTGAAGTCCTACTTGACCTTTGCAATTTTGTTACTTTTACTTTTTTTTTATTTTTTGGTGTCTGGTTGTTCTTTACATTCACATTATATTCATTTATATTGTTTTCTTGGTTCTACTTACTTCACTCTGCATCAGTTCATGTAGAGCTTTCCATGCTTCTGTGTATTCAGCACACATACAATTTCTTATAGCACAGTCATATTTCATTGCCTTCATGTACTACAATTTGTTTATCTGTTCCCCAATGGATGGACATCTACTTTGTTTCCTTAGCCATCACAAAAGGTGTTGCCATAAATATTTTTGAGTATATGGGACAATTCTGTCTTTTGAAGTCAAACTCAAGTTTAATTCCTCTTCTAGCTCTTCAAATAATTGAAAATTACTATAATGTTAGCCCTGAGTCTTCTCTTTTTCCTACCTAAACATCACTAGTCCTTTGGCCAATACTCATAATCTCAAGACCAATCATTATTCTGGGTGCAAATCTCTGGGTGCTCTCCAGATTATCATGCCTTTCCTAAAATGTGCTGCCAAGAACTGAACACAATATTCAAGATGTGTCCCAACCAGAGAAAAGAACAGTAGTACTATCATCAACTTGTTCCTAAAGGTTATGCATCCTCTAAAATGGACCAAGCTTCTACAAATATGGATTCCATAAACATGGAATCAATTCTCACATTCATTCTCTCTTCTCCATTCAAACAGTCACAACCCTAGTTCAGACCTTCAAATACCATTTGCATAGATTATTGCACTAGCCTACAAATTAAGTCTTCCTGCTTCCAATCCATCCTTCACACATCTGCCAAATTAATATTTCTATAGCACAGATCTGACCATGTCATGTTTCAAGAAGTTTCAGTAGTTCTTCACTGCCAACAGGGATAAAATACTACCTCCCCTATTTGTATTTAAAGTTTTCAAAATCTGGCTCCCACTTATTTTGTTTAACATCATTGCTTTCACATATTCTATGTTCTAGCCTAATTTGCTTACTTGCCATCCCAGTGTTCCACAATATTCTTTCCTACCCTTGTTCCTTTGCACAAGCTTTCCCCAACACATAAGAGACTTTCCCTTCTTACCTCTGACCCCTTGCAATCTTCAGTTCCCTTAATTGTTTAGCTCAAGTGGCATATCTAACAAACTGCATTTCCTGATTCCCCAGCTTTTTGTATTCCCATTTCCCCTGACAAAATAATTTCTCATCTCAGATATATTTTTATATTAACTTATCTATGTGCATCATCTTGTCAATGTATCTCTAGCACCTTGCACAATGCCTTTCATGTTGTGGTTGTCATATCCAAGTCTTCTCAACCCCACTGGCTATGGCATGCCAATACCGTCCATGGGGTTTTCTTGGCAAAGATACTAGAGTGGTTTGGCATTTTCTTCTCCAGGGGTTAAGTGACTTGCCCAGGGTCACACAGCTAGTAAGTGTCTGAGGCTGAATTTGAACTCAGGTCTTTCTGACTCCATATCAAACACTCTTATCCACTAAGTCACCTAATCATCCTTTTTCATGTAGTAAGCACTAAATGAAATTCATGTTGAATTGAACTATATGGGATGATACATGCATTCCAGTAACAACTTAAAGGAATGGTGAAGCATCATTCTCATTTTTATCTCCAAATATTTATTCTAAACTTCTGAGGCCTATCCCATGCAGAAAGCTTTCCAATATATATCAGAGGCTACTAAAAAGGCTTCTCATTACTATTCTCCCTGACTGCAGAAGTAAAAGCTGACCTCTGGAAAAAATCACTAAGAAGGAACTTAGAATTAAAACATAGGAGGATGATAAGGTCCTTTCCCTCCTTCCTAGCTTAGCCACAGCGGAGCTGAAGTGAAAGAACTGGGCAAGAAAGGGAAAGGGAAGGAAGTGGAAGGAAATGTGGTTCTCCCCAGTTGGGTTTTTAGGTTTTCTCCTTTCTCAACATCTGGTTGATGGCAAATAGATTTTTTTTAAGTCACATGGGGGCAGTTTTCTTGGGAGGTGTTTGGAGAGGAAAAGACTTCAGCAGTTCCTATACCCCCTCTCCTGGGAAAGAGAGTTAATTTTGGAGCATGGGGCACTATAGAATATAATTTTTTTTTCTTTTTGGAGGGGGGAAGCAGGGCAATTGGGGTTAGGTGACTTGCCCAAGGTCACACGGCTAATAAGTGTTAAGTGTCTGAGGCTGGATTTGAACTCAGGTCCTCCTGACTCCAAGACTGGTGCTCTATTCCCTGTGCTGCCTAGTCACCCCAATCCTAGAATTTTTAGTGGGAAGAACACTGAATTTAGACTTTAAGTACAAAATTTAGGTTAAGTGAATCCAAAGTTCTGAGCATTACTGGGTTTGGACTTGAAGTCCTGGTTTCAAATCCCAGTTCAATTATTTAATAGCTATGTAAACTGAGACACATTCCTTAAATTCCTTTCATTTCATTTTCTACCCCCTTTAAAATGGGAACCTTATTTGCCTACTTCAATTAATGGACCAACAAGCATTTGTTTTAAGGTTATTTTTTTGGTGGCAATCAGGGTTAAGTGACTTATCCAGGGTCACA
The DNA here is from genome assembly GCA_011680675.1 of Gymnobelideus leadbeateri. Taxonomy (NCBI): domain Eukaryota; kingdom Metazoa; phylum Chordata; class Mammalia; order Diprotodontia; family Petauridae; genus Gymnobelideus; species Gymnobelideus leadbeateri. The sequence continues at coordinate 856,777 of WOXC01006892.1, read as the reverse complement.
CAGTTAGTAAGTATCTGAGGCCAAATTTGAACTCGGGTCCTCCTGACTTCAAGGATGGTGTTCTATCTAGTGCAACACCTAGCTAACCCTCAACAAGCATTTGTAAAGAACCTATAATGTTCCAGGCAATGGAAAGACACAAATGAAATAGTTCCCTGACCTTAAAAGAACTTTCTATGGAAGGGAGGTAGAGAGAAGAAAATGTACACATATAAGTAGTAAATATAAGACACGTACAAAAGTCCTAATATGGTGGAGGGAACAGATGAGGGGAGAGGGATCAAGAAAGGCCTCAAGTAGGAGGCAGCACATCAGCTGAGCTCTGAAGGAAACTAGGGTTTCTGAGCAGACAGGAAGATGTAGTACATTCCAAATTTGGGGGGCAGGGAGTGGCCAAAGCAAAGATACACAGAGGAAGATGGAATGTGATGTGAGAATAAAAGGATATGTGTGAGAGCAACTGAAAATTTTAAAGTCTCATATAAATAAAAGACATGATGGGGGAGGGGGAGAAAAGAACAGCACCAGGAGGACAACAACTATTCAACAAGTCATTATTTAATACCTACTCTGTATTAGACACTATACTTAGTATTGAGGATACAAAGACCACCCACAAAAAATTGCTACCCTCAAGGAGCATACATTCTACTAGATGGATACATATACACTGACACAAAATATGTGCAAAATAAACACAAAGTAATTTCAGTGAGGTTCTCAGACTAAACTTGGGGAAGGTGTCTTAAAAGGAGCAAGAGATTTCAAGAGACTAAAATGAGAAAGAGAACATTCCAGGCACTAAGAGACATCATAGAGGGAGGAGATATTTGGAAAATAGCAAATAGGTCAGTTTAATTGGAAAGTACAATGATGGTGGAGGGGCACAGGACAGGTAATCAGCCTGGAAAAGTGGGTTGGAGGTAGATTTTGAATACTTTAACAGCTATTTATTTATTTTTACTTTTCAACATTCACTTTTGTAAGATTTTGAGTTTTAAGCTTTTTCCCTCTCCTTCCTCTCCTCCCCTCCCCAAGATAGCATGCAATCTGATATAGGCCATACATGTACAATCACATTAAATATATTTCACATCAGCCATGTTGTAAATAAGAATTAGAACCAAAGGGAAAAACCATAAGAAAGAAAAGAACAAAAAAGGAAAAATAGTATGCTTTGATCTTCATTCAGACTCCATAGTTTTTCCTCTGGATGTAGATAGCATTTTCTAACATGAGTCTTTTGAAATTATCTTCAATCATTGCATTGCTGACAAGAACTAATTCTATCAAAATTAGTCATTGTACAATGTTGCTGTTACTGTGTACAATGTTTTCCTGGTTCTGCTCACTTTACTCAGCATCAGTCCATTCCAGTCTTTCCAGGTTTTTCTGAAGTCTACCTCTCCTCATTTCTTATAGCACAATAGTATTTCATTATATTCATATGCCACAACTTGTTCGTCCATTCCTCAGTTAATGGGAATCCCCTTAATTTCCAATTCTTGGCCACCACAAACATATTTTTGTACATGTGGGTCCTTTTCCCATTTGTATGATCTTTTTGGGATACAGACCTAGTAGTGGTATTGCTGGGTCAAAGGGAATGCACAGTTTTATAGCTCTTTGGGCATAGTTCCAAATTATTCTCCAGAATGGTTGTTAGATCAGTTCACAACTACACCAACAATGCATCAGTGTTCTAATTTTCCCACATTTTCTCCAACATTTATCATTTTCCTGTCTCTCATGTTAGCCAATCTGGTAGGTATGATGCGGTACCTCAGAGTTGTTTTAATTTGCATTTCCCTAATCAATAGTGATTTAGAGCATTTTTTATATGACTACAGATAGCTTTAATTTCTTCCTCTGAAAGCTACCTATTCATGTCCTTTGACCACTTATCAATTGAGGAATGACTTGTATTCTTATAAATTTTACTCAGGTCTCTATATATTTTGGAAATGAGGCCTTTATTAGACACTGGCTATAAAAATTGTTTCCCACCTTTCCATTTCCCTTCTAATCTTGGTTGCATTGGCTTTTGTTTGTGCAAAAACTTTTAATTTAATATAATCAAAATTATTCATTTTGCATTTCATAATATTCTCTATCTCTTATTTGGTCATAAATTCTTCTGATCTCCATAGATCTGACAGGTAAAAACTATTCCTTGCTCTCCTAATATGTTTATAGTACAACCCTTTATGGTTAAATCATGTACCCATTTTTACTTTATCTTGGCATAGGGTGTAAGATGTTGGTCTATGCCTAGTTTCTGTCATACTATTTGCCAGTTTTCTGAGCAGTTTTTGTCAAATAGTGAGTTCTTATCCCAGAAGCTGGAGTCTTTGAGTTTATCAAAAGTAGATTACTATAGTCATTGACTACTGTGTCTTGTGCACCTAACCTATTCCACTGATCAACCACTCTATTTCTTATCCAGTACCAAGTAGTTTTGATGATTGCTTCTTTATAATGCAATTTTAGATCTGGTATAGCTTGGCTACCTGATTTTGAAGACTTTAAATGGCTGAAGAATTTGTCATGTTGATGATGGGTGAAAGAGCACAGGAAAAGACATGTAACTAAATAAGTGGAGAAGCAAATGGCAAACCACTTCAAAATCTCTGCCAAGAAAACCCCAAATGGGGTCACAAAGAGTTGGACACAAGCTTAACAACAGCAAACAACAGCAAAACTAAGAAAACTCCAGTGGTTTCCTCAACATGTAAAGGAGGTGGAGAGACACAGAGCCAAGATGTTGGAGAAGATAAGCATTCTAGCAGGACTCTCCCAACATTTCCTTCCAAACTACTCTAAAATAGTGCATCAAATCAAATTCTGGAATGCCATAAACACATTCACATAAAAGAGACACAAGAGTTTTTATAATGGGGGAAATAGGAGGGGATGGCGAAAGGTAGAATTTGAAATGACTGAGGAAGCAAAGGTTCAAACTTCTGAGCATATTGATATATTAAGCAATGCATACCAACTGCTTAACAAACTGGGACTAAGCCTCCTCTGTTTTGGCATTAGACCCCAAATACATAGGGAGAAAGACTTTTATGGGTTAAAAAATAACATAAGCAGGGTATGAAAATGACATAATTAGACAATCTGATTTCTAATTGGGGGAAAGAGTAGGGACTTTCCAAGTTGAGAGGGGGATAAGTGAATTTTGAGAATTGGGAGGGGGAAAGTGAACAGGTTATTCCCTGATATCAGAAAGTAAGATGTCCCACTCCTCCCACCAGGTGTCAGCATTTAATCAAAGGAACAAGGAAATAATAACTAATTGACAAGTATGTAGCCATTTTTTAGATAAGACATATGAGTTGTTTGAGGTATATGACTGTGAGAAAGCTCCTTACATCATTCTTTGGATCTGACTGGGTTTCTGGTCAGCATAACCTAGATCCTTAGTTAAGGACCTCTAAGCAACAGGCAGAAGTGGTCCAGCTTCCCTGCCATGCAAGGCTAGGTTTGAATGACACAATAAAGTTTTCTCAAAATTCCCATAATTGCATAGAAATGGAAACAAGCTAACTCCAAAATTGTATATATGTGTGTACATACATATCACACACACATATACACACATACATACTAAGATGAGCATAAAAATTTATTATATCCAACAGGAAAGTAGGAGAAAAAGGGACTAAGAGAAAAGGGGGGGGGTGATAAGAGGGAGGATGGATTAAAGGAGGTAATGGTCAGAAGCAAAACAGAGTTTTGAGGAAGGACTGGGTGAAAAAGAATGAAAAGGAGGATAAGTAGAAGAAAATAGGATGGTGGGAAATATGCAGCAATTATAACTGAATCTGAATGGTTTTAACTCACCCATAAAAAGGAAAAGGATAGCAGACTCTATTAGAAACCAGAATTCAACAATATGTTGTTTTATGAAACACACCTGAAACAAAAGGACACAGAGTTAAAATAAGGAGCTAAAGCAGAATCTATTATGCTTCTGTTGAAGTAAAAAAGGCAAGGGTAGCAAGCATGATCTCAGCATAGCAAAAGCAAAAAGAAGACTTCATTAAAAGTGATAATAATTTTGCTAAAAGTTAACATAGACAAGGAAGTAATATCAAAAATAAACACATATGTACCAAATGGCATAGCATTCAAATTCTTAAAGGAAGTTAAATGAGTTATGGGAGGAAATACTAGTAGGGAACCTCACTTTACTCCTCTCAGAACTTTAACCACAAAATAAATAAGTTAAGACAAACAGAATTTTTAGATAAGTTAGATATAACAATACTCTGGAGAAAAGTGAATGGCAATAGAAAACTGTATACCGTTTTTTCAGCTGTACATGGAACCTTGACAAAAACTAAATACATATCTGGACACAAAAACCTACAACCAAATGCAGAAAAGCAGAAATATTAAAAGTCATCCTTTTTAGACTCTACTATAATAAAACTTACATTCTATAAAGGGCTTTGGAAGCATGGGTTAAAATTAATTGGAAATGAAGTAATCTGATCCTAAAGAATGAGTGGATCAAAGAACAAATCATAGAAACAATCAATAATGTCATTAATGAGAATGACCACAAAGAAACATACTAAAATTTGTGGGACACAGCCAAAGCAGTACACAGCAGAAAATTTATATCAATAAAAGAAAGAGCAGCTAAATGAATTGTTTGTGGAATTTTTTTAAACACTATCTTCTCAGCAATGCAAGGTTATAAGACAACTCCAACAGACTCATGATGAAAAGAGATGTCCACATCCAGAGAAAGAACTACAGAGTTTGAATGCAGATTGAAGCAAACTACCTGCTCTCTTTCTTTTTCTTATTTTGTTTCCTCTTTCCCATTATTAGTTCCATAGGTTATAATCCTTCTTTAAAACCTGACTAACGTTTAATGAGAAAGTATTTGCAGAACCTATATTTGACTACATGCCGCCATGGGGAAGGGGGAGGAGAGGAAGGGGGAGAAAATTTGAAACTCGAGGGATTGTCGGAACTGAATATCATAAACTAAAAGTAAACAAATAAATTAATAAAAAATAAAATTTAAAAAACTACAAAAAGAATGAATTAAAACTCCACAATTAAAACCAAAATAAAAATCCTGAAAATCAAAAAAGGGATTAGTTAAAAATGAAAGTTTAAAAAAATGAACTAATAAATAAAAGTAGGAACTGGTTTTATGAAAAAAATAAAATAGATAAACCATAGGTTAATTTGATTTTTAAAAAGAAGGAAACCAAATGACCAGTATCAAAAATGAAGGTGATGGAGAGACTTATACAAACTGATGCTGAGCGAGAAGAGTAGAATCAGAAGAAATTTGTATACAATCACAGACATACCATATCTGTGACGACCAACTATGACAGACTGGACTTTTTTCAGCAATGCAGTGATATAAGTTAATCCCGAATGACTCAAGAAAGTGAGAAATGTGCCATCCAGAGATATAACTAGAAAGAACTGAGCCTGAATCCTGATGGAAGCAAACTAAATGATCTTGTTCTTCTCATTGTTTGGTTGTACTTCTTCCTTACCATCTTTCATCCCACCTAGTACAATATGCCTTTGTAATTGGAATAATGTTTAACATGAATGCATTTGCAGACCCTATACTGTACTATATGATGTCATGAGGGGAGGGGGGAGGGAAGTAAAGGAAATTTGAAAATCAAGGAACTATGGAATTGAATCTTGTCAACTGAAACTAAACTAATAAATTAATTTAAAAAAAAAAAAAAAATGAAGGTGAATGCACTGAAGATGAAATTAAAGCAATTGTTAGGAGCTATTTTGGCCAATTAGATGTCAATAAGCAATCTAAGTGAAATGGATGAATATTTTGAAAAATATAAATTGCCTAGATTAAGAGAACAGGAAATACATATATATATTATTTATATATATAAACAAATATATATATTATATATAGTGTATATATAAAATATAAATAGTATATATATAAAATATATGTGTGTATATAAATGTGTGTGTGTGTGTGTATATATATATATATACATATACATATACATATAATATTTAACCCTATTTTGGAAAAAGAAATCGAACAAGCCATAAATGAGTTCCCTAAGAAAAAAATCCCAGGACCAGATGGACTTGCAAGTGAATTTTACCAAACATTTAAAGAACAACTGATTCCAATGCTATATAAATTATTTGAAAAAATAGGCAAAGAAATCCTACCAAATTTCTTTAATGACACAAACATGGTTTTTATACCTAAATCAGGGAAAGCAAAGACGGGGGCGGAACTATAGACCAAATTCCCTAATGAATATTGATACAACATTTTAAAGTAACATACTAGTAAGAATATTATAACAATATGTCACAAAGATCATACACTATGATCAGGTAGGATTTATACCAGGAACATATGGCTGATTCAATATTAGGAAACCTATCAGCATAACTGACCAAATCGATAACAGAAACAACAAAAATCACATGACTATCTCACTAGGTTCAGAAAAAGTTTTTGACAAAATACAATACCCATTTCTATTAAAAGTACTAGAAAGCAGAAGAATAACTAGAGCTTTGCTTAAAATAAGTAGTATCTACCTAAAACCAAGAGTAAGTATTATCTATAATGGGAATAATGTAGAAGTCTTCCCAAAAATATCAGAGGTAAAGCAAAGATGTCAACTATTCACTGTTATTTAATATCATACTAGAATTGCTAGCTATAGCAGTAAGACAAGAAAAAAAGAAATTGAAGGTATAAAAATAGGTAATAAGGAAACAAAACTATCACTCTTCACTGATGATATGATGGTATACTTACAGAACCCTAGAGAACGAACTAAAAAACTAGCTGAAATAATTAACAATGATAGTAAATTTGCAGGATATAAAATAAACCAATATAAATCATTAGCATTTCTGTAAATTACCAATGAAACCTAGCAAGAAGAAATTGAAAGAGAAATTCCAAAAAAAAAAAAAAAACAGACAGTATAAAATATTTGGGAATCTATCTGACAAGATATACACAGGAACTTACTAACACAATTGAAAAACATTTTTCACACAAATAAAGAAACATCTAAAGCATTAGAGAAATATTTATTGTAATGGATAGGCTGAGCAAATAGAATAAAAAATGAAAATTCTACTTAAAATAGTTCACTTATTCAAAGTCCCAATCAAACTACCAAAGAATTTTTATACAGCTAGAAAAAATAACAAAACTCATCAGGAAGAACAAAATGTCAAGAATATCAAGGAAATAATTTTTAAAAGTGAGGGATGGTGGTCTACCAGTACCAGATTTCTAGTTATATTACAAAATGGTAATCATCACAATTTTCAGGTACTGAATAAGAAATACAATGGTTGATCAGAGGAATAGATTTATGGATACAACATGTGGAAGTAAATCACCACAGTAATTTAGTGTTTGATAAACTCAAAGATCTAAGCCTTGGAGACAAGAATTCACTATTTAACAAAAACTAGTGGAAAAATGGAAAACATTCTGGTAGAAACTAGACATAAAAATCTCATAACCATATACTAAGATAAGGTCAAAATGGGTACATGATTTAGAAATAAAGGGTAATACCATAAGCAAATTTGGGGAGCATGGAAACATTTTAGATCTATGGACAAGAAAAGAATTCACAACCAAGTAAGAGGTAAAAGGTTTAGAGGAGGTAATGTGAAATTAAAAAGGCTTTGCACAAAAAAAAGGCAGCCAAATATTGTTTTAAAAAATTAACATTCCCCAACTGATAAATGGTCAAAGGATATAGATGGGCAGTTTTCAAAAGAAGAAATAAAATCTACTAACAGTCATACCAAAAAAATGTTCTAAATCAATAATAACTAGGGAAATGCAATTTAATCCAACTTTAAGGTACCATTTCATACCTATCATATCAGTTAACAAGAAAGAAAAAGGAAATGACAAATGCTAGAGGGAATGTGGAAAAAACAGGTATGTTAATGCATATTAGTAGAGCTGCAAACTGATTCAATCATCCTGGAGAACAAGTTATAACTTCACCCAGAGGCAGGGGTGGGGTACCTGGGGCCCTCTAGGTACTCAAGTGTGGCCCTTTGACTGAATCCATTTGGCTCACACCTGAGGACCTAGAGGGCTATATGTGGCCTTCAGGGTACAGGTTCCTCACCCCTCCCCAAAGGACAATAAAACTTTGCATGCCCTTTGACCTGAGAATACCTCTACTAAGTATGTATCCCCTCCAAAATCAAAGAAAACAGGAAAGGTCCTATTTGTACAAAAACATTTATAGCAGTTCTTTTTGTGGTCACAAAAAATTGGAAATTGAGGGAATGCCCATCAGTAGGGGAATGGCTGAACAAGTTGTGGTTTATGATTGTGACAATACCATTGTGATATAAGAAGTGAGGAGGAGGAAGATTTCAGAAAAACTTGGGAAGACTTATATGAACTGAAGCAAAGTGAAGTAACCACAACCGGAAAAACATTGCATATACAGTAACAGGTACTACAGTCAACACAATAATCCAGAACAATTCTAAAGGACTCATAAGGAAAAATACTATACACCACCAGAAAGAGAATCAATGAACTCTGAAGCCTGATTTTAAGCATATTTTTGTCACTTTCTTTTTCTTGCTTATTCTTTTTTTTTTTTTTGCTTTTGCTTTTTGGAGGGGGGAAAGCAGGGCAATTGGGGTTAAGTGACTTGCCCAAGGTCCCACAGCTAGTAAGTGTTAACTGTCTGAAGCCAAATTTGAACTCAGGCGCTCCTAATTCCAGGGCTGGTGTTCTATTCACTGTGCTACGTAGCTGCCCTGCTTATTTATTTTGTAATTTGGCTAATATGGAAATATATTTCGCATGACTTCACATGTATAATGCTTGTCTTCTCAATGAGTAGGGGAGGGGAAAGAGGGAGAAAGAATTTGGAACTCCAAATTTTAAAATGAATGCTAAAATATAAACATTTTTTAATTAAACAAATGCTTTATCAACTTCTGGTTTACATCATTCATTTCCACCAGATTATGAGTTACATTTTTCCCCCATTTTTTCCCTACCCACCACCCCAGAATAGCAGTCCCACTAGATATCCCCTCATCCAATCTGCTCTCTCCCATATCTTCTCCCATACCCCCTTCGACTTTGCCATTAGGGCAAGGTGAATCTCTGAGCCCCACTGCCTGGACATCTTATGAAACATTTAATTTTAAAACTTCGATTTTCAGATCCATTCCCTTCCTCCCTTGTCACCCACTCCCTCTGAGAAGATAAGCAATTCAGTATGTGTTGTACATGTATAGCTATGCAAAACATTACCATAGTAGATATATTGTAAAAGACTGCTTATATTTCCCTCCCACCCGTCTCACCTCCCACCTGGTCCATTCCCTACTTTGATCCTGTCCCTCTTTGATAGTGGGTACTTCCAACCTCCCCTCCCCCCAGAATGCCCTCCCCTCCATCATCCCCCTCTCATCCCCCTTTCCCCTACTCAGGAGAGTAGTGAGGGTAAGATATTCCATTTAGTATGTATGTGATTCTCTCCTTGAGCCAACTTCAATGAGAATATGCTTTTGCCTTTTTGCCTTCCTGTTCTTCCCCTCCCCTGCAACTACTTCCCCTTGCCTCTTCTACATGAGATAGTTTGCCCTACCCTGTCTCTCTCCATCTCCTCTTGCCACTTTCCTCTCTCACCTTTTGACTTCACCCCTTAAGAATCATCCCTTCCTTGGGGCGGCTAGGTGGCGCAGCGAGCAGAGAACTAGCCCCGGAGCCAGAAGGACCCGAGCTCGGATCTGGCCCCAGACACCCAACACACAAACAAAAACCCAGCCATGTGAACCTGGGCAAGTCACCCAACCCCAACTGCCCTCCAAAAAAAAAAATAATAATCATCCCTTCCCATCAAATTCAACCTGTGCCCTCTATCCATATATACCTGTGAACATATGCCATGTACCCTTCTTCAATTATTTTCATAATGAGAAAGGTTTCATCAAACACAGTTATTGTTTTTCCATGTAGGAATGTAAATAGTCCAACTTTGATAAGTTCCTTTTGATTTCTTTTCCTTGATTACCTTCTCAAGCATCTCTTGCTTCTTGTGTCTGAATGTCAAATTTTCTATTCAAGTCTGGTTTTTTCCTCAAGAATGCTTGAAAGTCCTCTATTCCACTGAATGACCATATTTTCCCCTGAAACAAAATACTCAGTTTTGCTGGGTAGGTGACCCTTGGGTTCATTCCCAGCTCTTTTGCCCTCTGGAATATCATATTCCATGCCCTTCGATCCCTCAGTGTAGAAGCTGCCAGGTCCTGTGCTATTCTGATTGTGTTTCCACAATATTGAAATTGTTTCTTCCTGGCTGCTTGTATTATTTTCTCCTTGATCTGGGGATTCTGGAACCTGGCTATAATATTCCTGGGAGTTTTCTTTTTGGGATCTTTTTCAGGAGGTGATCTGTGATTCTTTCAACCTCTATTTTGCCCTCTGGATCTAAAACATCAGGGCAGTTTTCCTTGAGAATTTCTTGAAGGGTGATTTCTAGGTTCTTTCTTTGATCATGGCTTTCAGGTAGTCCAATAATTTTTAAATTGTCTCTCCTGGATCTATTTTCTAGGTCAGTGGTTTTTCCCAGGAGATATTTCACATTGCCTTCTACTCTTTCATTTGTTTGGATCTGCTTAACAGCATCTTGATTTCTCATAAAGTCACTAGCTTCCATTTGCTCCAGTCTAACTCTGAAGGAATGAATCTCCTCAGTGAGCTTTTGAGATTCTTTTTCCATCTGGCAAATTTGGCTTTTTAAGGCATTCTTCTCATTGCCTTTCTGAGCCTCTTTTGCCATTTGAGTTAGTCTATTTTTTAAGGTGTTATTTTCCTCAGTCAGGCTGTTGGCTGTCATTTCATACTTTTCTTGCATCTTTTTCATTTCTCTTCCCAAATTTTCTCCCACTTCTCTTATCTGCTTCTTAAGGTCCTCTATGGCCTGTAGCCAGCTTGTATTTTTATTTGGGGCTTTTGGTGCAGGAGTTCTGATCTCACAGTCCTCCTCCATGCTTTGAGCCTCTTTGCCCCTAAAATAGGAGTCCAATGTTGAACTTTTCTGTTTATTTTGTTTCATTTGCCTAGGCATATTGCCACTTAATTACTTGATTTTTGGGCTTGTTGCCACAGTAGGACTCTGCCACCAGACAGGGGAGCTTCCGCCCAAACGTGGGGTCTTCACAACTTCCAACAGTTGGGTAGCCTCTGTAAAACCTCCACCCACTCTGGAAAGTTGGATACCCACCCCAAACTTCCCCCCCCAGACCACAATCCAGATCCAGGCAGTTTAAAGCAAAAGCAATTAACCCCCAGCCTGATTGCTGGATCTTCCTACAGTTCGCAGACCAGGAGCTAGAGCCACTACTGACACTGCAAAATGGCTTCTGTGCAGCTGTTTCTTCAGCAGCTTTTTGCCCCCAGGGGAGGAAGCCACGTGTTCCCCAAATACTGGTCCCAAAGTCCATAGGGCACTAACCTCTCACTTTGTCCTAGGCATATCTGTGCTGATAATTCTGGAATCGCCACAATTGCTGGTGTTCTGGGGTTCCACCAGCTGGCTGAAGGCCCAGCCGCCCTGGGGCTAAAACCGAGGACCTGGGCTCAGCTCTGCGGGCTTCGCTGTAGGTTCCCAGCGAGCTGTGCTGCCTGCTCTCAGAGCGCTGCGCTGGCCGCTCCCTGCAGGGCTGCTGGGTGGTCCTCAGCAGGAGGTTAGCTTCTCTGTGCTGTTCTGTGGGTGCTGTGGCTCCAGAAGGTGTTTGGAGCTCCCTTTCACATTGTTTGAAATTTGTGTGGGGCAGAGCACATTGGAAATGCTGTTTCTACTCCGCCATCTTGGCACCGCCCTTGTCTCTTTTCTCTTGGAATTATGATAAAATAAATATTTTTTAAAAGCCATGTAAAGGGTCTGGGGCAAGTGCTAATCAAATCTATCACTATGTACTTCCCCCCTTAAATCAGGCAAGATCATTTCTATTTTATTAATCAATCCAAGGCTTTAAATTAAGTACAAAAAGTTCTTAATCAACTGGGAAGGATGAAAACCACTGGATAAAAGGAAATGACACTACATAGGAAGTGTAGTGGGATTATTAAGTGGAGGTAGTGTTGGTGCATGATTTTCTATTTGCAGATAATTGTGCACTCAATGCAGCCTCTGAAGCTGAAATCCAACAAAGTATGAATCAAATTTCTTCTGCTTATGCTAATTTTGGCCTAAAAATTAACACCAAGAAAACACAGGTGCTCCACCAGCCACTACCACACCATCCATATGTGGCACCATTGGTTACAGCAAGTGGATAAGTTCACTTACCTTGGTAGTGTACTTTCCAGGGATGTGCCCGTTGATAATGAGGTTGATACATGCATTCACTACCAGAGCTAGCTCAGTGTTTGGGAGGCTCCCAAAGGAAGGCATGGGAGAGAAGAGGCATTAGACTGACTACCAGACTGAAGGTCTACAGAGCTGTTGTGCTGACCTCATTGTTGTAGGCCTGTGAAGTCTGGACAGCCTACCAGGGCCATGCCAAGAAACTGAATCACTTCCATTTGAATTGCCTTAGAAAGATTCTGAAGACCACCTGGCAGGATTAGGTACCAGACACTGAGGTCCTTACTGGAACTAAACTGCCAAGCAGTTAACTCTGCTTCAGAGAGCCCAACTCTGATGGGTAGACACATTGTTCAATGCAAAATGTACACCTGCCAAAAAGATTGTTTTATGGAGAACTCACACAGGGCAAGCATTCACCTGGTGGTCAGAAGAAGCAATGCAAGGATACTCTCAAGGTCTGTCTCAAGAACTTTAGAATTGATTGTGTTGGGGCGGCTAGGTGGCACAGTGAGTAGAGCATGGGCCCTGGAGTCAGAAGGACCTGAGTTCGGATCCGGCCTCAGAGACTTAATGCACACACAAATAAAAACCTAGCGGTGTGGCCTTGGACAAGTTACTTAACCCCAATTGCCCTCCAAAAAGGAAAAAAAAAAGAATTGATTGTGTCACATGGGAGACACTGGCACAGAACTGCTCAGTATGGTGTGCACACATCAGAGAAAGTGCTGCTCTATGAGCAAAGAAGAACTGAAACAGCTCAAAGGAAATATAGGATGCGCAAATTTGGAGAATTCACCCCAAATGTTCACAGGGACTATTTGTGCCTGATCTGTGGTAGAGCATTCGGAGCTTAAATTGGTCAGATCAGTCACAGTCCAACACACTGAAACACTTTATCATAGTGATGTCATTTTGGTCCTCTTTAAGAATGAAGGACAACAACCAACCAACTGGGATTATTTAAAGGGACACAGTCATGCCCTTTCTTAGACAAAATAAGAAAGATAATTGAGAATAGAGACATTTGACTAGAGGGTGAGACCACAAGAGAGATCAGTTCAGTCGAAACTTCCTAAAAGGAAACTGAGAAAAGAGCCTCTAGTCCTGACAACAGAGAATGACCTTGTGACTTCAAAAGGTCAGAAGATTTGGGACTTCTCATCCCCAAAGCAGTATCCCCAAAATAGCAGTAATTGATGGCATGATCTGCATCTGAAGCCAAACTAAAACTACACACACTAAGCAAAGGCAGTTTCTGAATCCTATAAGGAGTGCAGCAGAAAGCTACAGCATATGTATAGGAAATATCATAAGGGCCCCACAAAGGAGAGAAAAGGACTTCTATCAATTCAGCTAAAACAATCCTCGGGGGAAATCAAAGCCCTATAAATATACATTAACAAAATTGGGGGGGGGGGAGTGAATAAAGAGGATTAATGAACTAAATGTGCATTTTTAAAAATTAGTCAACAAATAAACCTCAAATAAGCACAAAAGAGAAGATATTAAAAAGAGAAAAAATAAATTGGAAACAAAAATACTATAGAAATTGTAAATAAGACTAAAAGTTGGTTCTTTAAGACTTGTAAAATTGATAGCCAATCTGATTTAAAAGAAGTTAGCAGAAAATCAAATCAACAAAATAGCAAATGAGTAAGGTGAAATCACAACAAAACCAGAAGAAATAAAAAGAATAATTGGAACCTATAGTACATAGTTATATACTTTAAAAAAAAACCCTGAGGTTATGAAAGAAAGAAATAATACCTTCAAAAAGGTAAGGTATCTAAACTACAAGACTAAATAGAGATCTCAAATAACCCAGTCTCTGAAGAGAAAATAGAACTAGCTGTAAGGGAACTACAAAAAAAAACAAAACAAAACAAAACTCCTGACCCTGACAGGTGGATAGAATAATTCTAGCAAACTTTTAATGAATAATTAGTATTCTTCCTAGAGTGGCAGCTAGATGATACAGCAAATAGGGCACCAGACTGGAATGGGGAAGATCTGAGTTCAAATCCAGCCTCAGACACTTACTAGCTATGTGACTCTGAGTAAGTCATTTAACCCTGTTTACTTCAGTTTAGTTGGTACACACTGTAAAAGGAAATGGCAAACCACTCCAAGGATCTCTGCCAAGAAATTTGTCCAGGGGGATCACATACAGTCAGATACAACTGAACAATAAAACAAAACCAAAAAAGTATCCTTACTATAAAAATTATTCTCAAGAACTAAGAAAGTTCCCCACCAGATTCCTTTTATGGGACAAATATAGTCCTAAAGCCTAAACAAGGAAAGGATAAATTATAAGAGAGATACAGGAAGAACTATAGACCATTTTCATTAATGAATATTGATTCGAAAAATTTAAATAAAATCCTGTCAAAAAGACTATACCTATTCATCCAACCAATCATTCATTCACTATGGTCAAGTTTGATTTAAATCAGGATTACTCAGTAGGTTCAGTTTTTTTTTAAAAAACTGACAAAGTACAACAAATTCATGCTACCAAAAAAAAAAAAAGCAAACCTACAAAGTGTCGGCAGAAAGGAACCTTTTTTTTTAATATTATCAAAAGCAAGTATCATTTGCAACAGGGCTACACAAGAATCTTTCCCAGTAAATACAAGAGTAAAGCAAGGATGCTTACTCTCTCCATTACTATTTCATATGATTCTGGAAGACTTTTCAATATATTGATTCACTATGCTGATTTTTTCCCCTCTTTTTTTTTTAATCTTTAAAATGCTATTTATTATATGGAATGGTTCTCTGAAAGAGGGAAGGGAAAGTTTATGAGCAAAAAATTGGGTGTTATAAAACATTACATCAATAAAAACTTATTTAAAAAAAATTTTAAAGACTTCTAGAAGCTGTGAGATTCCTGTTTTGCCACTTGAGTTCTCTAAGATTGAGCTCACTTTTTTTTTCATTTTTTTTGGAATATCTTTTTTCAATCACATGTAAAAACAACTCGTAACTTTTTTTTAAATTTTGAGTTCCAAGCCCTCTCTCCCTTGTTCCCCTCCCTATTCCCTGAAGCAGTAAGCAATTTGGTATAAGTTATACATGTGAAATCATGCAAAACATATTTCCACATTAGTCGTGTTGTAAAAGAAAACACAGACCCCCAAAAAAGTACACACAAAAGTAAAGAAAGAGAAAAATAATATGCTTTATTCTGCCTTCAGACTCCATCAGTTCTTTCTCTGGAGGTGGAGAGCCTTTTTCATCATAAATCCCTTGGGATTGTCTTGGATCACTGTCTTGCTGAGCTCAGCTCCTCCTGGAATCTATACCTGCCAAGACTTCTCAGTACAATAATTATAATAATTCTTTTTACTACATCACCTTAGTAAAAAACCCTGTCTTAATAAAGTGTGACTGACTGATAGATATCTAAGGATAAACAATGAGAGAACATTCTTTTTGAGCGCTATATAATACCAGAAACTACCCACAGCCCCTCAAGGTTACCCTTAAAACCTGAAGGGAAGAAGTAAGCATCCACACTCTGGTAACCTAACCTACCCGTGCAAGTAGAATTTGGGAGAGAGAGAGCCCTGGAGCATGTGGGAAATAGGAAAGTTTGACAATTAAAGCACTAGCTCCTGAACTAAACTGGGTCAAAAGGTCAGGGTATAGTGGAAGGGATCAAAGGATTTGGTGGCAAATCCTGACTCTGGTAAATCACCTGCAGTAAACTCTTAACCTCTCTGGGCCTTGATTTCCTAGGCTGTAAAATGACAGACTTGGCCTAGAAAACTTCTAAAGTCCCTGCTCTAAATCCATGATCTTAGATTAGGATCTAAATCTCTGGTATCATAATTTTATTTTGTTCTTCCACTAATCTAGTGTATTGTTCTTGCTATTGTTCAACCATATCTGACTCTGTGACTCTATTTGGAGTTTTCTTAACAAAGACACTGGAATGGCTTGCCATTTCCTTCTCCAACTCATTTTACAGATAAGGAAACTGAGGCAACCAAAGTCAAATGACTGGCTCAGGGTCATACAGCTCGTGTCTTCCTGACTCCAGGTCCAGCACTGTATCTACTGAGTCACCCAGCTGCTGAATCTGCCATATACTCTTGAACAAATCATTCAAGTTTATGGTCTTCCTACTATTAATTGTTGTTGTTAGTATTTTAGAAGAAATAAGGCCCTTGGGGACCCAACACACTGAAACACCCAGTTTTGTCCTCAGTCCAATTCAGTTAACATTTGTAAATACCTACTATAAAACAAGGCAGAGCAGCTGGGTGAGATCTGAGTTCAAATCCAGCCTCAAACACTTTGAAGCTGTGTGACCCTGGGCAAATTACTTACCTCCTATTTGCCTCAGTCCCTCACTTATAAAATGGGGGCACACTGGAAAAGGAAATGGCAAATCACTCCAGTATCTTTGCCAAGAAAACCCCATGGGAAAAGTCCTTGGAATCATGTACAGTTAGACATGACTGAACAAAAAGCACGTGCAAGACACTTCTAAAATGGGAATGAAAATGAAAAACAATTCCTGCCCACAGGGCGCTTATATTCTACTAGAAAGTGCATGTTTTTCAAGGTGGCTGACCCCAGACAAGCATCTCCCTGACCTAGCTCCACCCTGCTCAAGGACGGCCCTACAGTCCTCAAGTCCTCAAAATGGAGAGTACGTTTCAAGGCACTTGTCCTGGAAGCCAGAAAATCTAATTGTGACCCCAACACATTGGCATGAAAAAAGGCTTTTAAAAACCAAAAGAAATGTAAAGTGGTGATAACTTCCAAATGACTAAAAAAACCAGCTTCAGTTTCTAGAAGAAAAACTGAAAAATATATAAAAGTGTAGTGTTGCAGCTACTCCTTGACACTCCAGACCCTAATTGCCAGGTTATTCCAAACTGAACTAGCCCAAATTGTCACAAAGGACAGGAAACGCTGAGCTAACAGGAAGAGCTAGGATGATTTTTATATTAAATCAATAGCATACAAATCTTATTCAAAAAAGCACGTAGACAATTACTTTGTTAGTCATTTTTTGCAAAAGGAAAACAGTGCTAATTGGTGCAAATATAGAACAAAGTGGGAGGCAGTATGGTGTGGGAGATCAATAGACAATGGATGGCAGAAGACAGGAGTGCTAACCCAGGCCCAGTGCCCTTGGGCAAATCATTTCACAATCTCTGAAACTCAGTTTCCTCATTTATAAAATGGGGGTGGTAATCTGTCTTGCATACCTCAAAAGACAGCTTTGAGGATCAAATGAAACAATATACATAAAAATGTTCCATAAACTGTCAGTAATAATAATACCTAGCATTTACATAGTACTTTAAGATTTACAAAGCCCTTTACAAATATTATCTCTGTTGGATACCTTCACAACAACCCTGGCTGTTATTATGTTATTATTATCCCCACTTTACAGATAAGGAAACTGAGGCAAAGAGTTTAAGTGACTTGTCAAACTGTCACAGAGCTGCTAAGTAGCTGGAGTTGGATTTGAATAGAGGTCTTCCTTACTCTAGAATTCAGCATTCTATGCACTGGGTCACCTAGAAGCTTCTGTCAATTATTTTGATGATGTAGCTTATAATAAAAATAACCATTCTACAAAAATTATGTGATAGTATAGAAGAACTCAAGAAAATTCAGATAGTGATGATTTAGAAGCAGTTGTTAATTATTCTTACTATTCTTTTTTTCCTATAAGGCCCACATCACACCTGAGGTGCTAAAAGAGGGAAACGTTGCATTTTACCCTAGAATTCATTTCTACAATGTCTTGCCAAAAAGCCAAAGGACTAGAGATAGAGAAGAAAACTGCATTTTGTGACATGGATGGCACATACATGTTTAGTTCATTCAGATCTAATAATAACAAGATAAAAATGAAAAAAATTAAGGTTTGCAACATAATTTTCTAATCCATCATTTCTGAAACTTCTATACATTGTTTATATATCTCCAAGTATATGATTGAGTTGGCTCTCACAGAAAGAAAGAGTAATTAGCAAATCTGTGAACTAGGTTTCAGTTTACTGATTCTGTTCCCAAAATTATTTATATAAGAGGTTCCATTTGGGTTAAACTTTAGTAAATTAAAACTGTTAATTCATGTCTAATGACTTATTTTTCTAGGCTCATCAAGGATTTTCATGTGATGATATTTCTGCTGAAGACAAAAGGTGGTTTTGGGTTGTTGTCTTTTTTAAGCATCCTTAAAAAGGGAATTAGTACATAGGGGCATAATTCATGAATTATGTTCAATGTATATAATGAGACAGAAAGATAGATATAAATAGTATTCATTGTGATCATAGACCTACTTTCTTTTATACACAAAATACTTTGAAAAATATACATTTGTGTGTGTACATGTTACAAAAGGATATAAATGGGTTCTTATAGAAATAAAAACTGACATAGAATGATCTGGGCTTTTCAAAGCATTTTATATATATAAAATTTGAGCCCCCAAACTACCCTCTGAAGTAATTAGTACAAATATTATTAGCCTAGTTTCATAAACGAGGAAACTAAAGCTCAAAGCCACAATCACACAGCTCATCAATTACAGATTCTAATTTTTCTCTGGGTCCAGTTAGGGGTGTGTTAGAGCCAGCTCAAACTAGGAAGCTGATTATTAAATTTTCAGGGTGTGCATTTACACCTAGGAAATATGATACAAATCAAGGCTTGATTTATTGTTTTGTTGACTGCCTAAACTTAAGAAAGAGGAGAAAATGTTAAAAATGAAGATTAAAAGTATGTCCTACATGTATTCCCCCTCCCAAAAAGCAGGTTGTTAAAACATTTTCCAGCATACTGCTGCTCTTCCCACTACAGCACACTTTTATTATATATTTAATATGTAAACTTCTGTGGATTTATACTATACACTGTATTAGTCTCTTTATCCAGATTCCTTTTATTGCAGTCGTGAAATAATTATTTGGAAAATAAGAGCTATTCTATATGCTTTGTAGCATACATTTAAAAAAATTAATTCTTAGTTTAAACACCAAAATAGGAGCATTACCATATATATGTATGTATATACATATATATCAGAACACAGATTATATATGAAACCATGAATCTCTATATCACACTGCTTAATATTTATAATTCAACAGATTACTTTCAAAGATGACCTGTTTGTGCTTCCTACTAAACCTTTAGTTCTCTTCTATGAATTTTTAAAATGCTTCAATGTTTATCGTATATTTGAATGGAATAGCAAGTTGTGTATAGTAGATTTACTGTTTCTTATACAATCATCTTTATTTTACTATGCTATGGATATGCTTTATTCCATAAATTAAAAATAATTTTTTAAATACTTCAATGGCTCTCTTTGGGGGGAGGGGCAGGAGGCAACATCCCTATTGATAAATTCTTCTCCCCACCACACCTCCAATTAAAAACAGAGAGGAGAAAAAAAAACCTCTAGTAACAGATAAGCACAGTCAAACAAAACAAATCCTCACAGTAGTCATGTCCAAAAATTTATGTATCTTTCTACGCTCTGAATCTATAACCCCTCTGTTAGAAGGCAAGCAATATGCTTCATCACAGGTCCCCCAGAGACATGGCTGGTAACTGCTTTTTTCAAAGTTCTTAAATCTTTCAAAGTTTTGTTTTTTTTTACAACATTGTTGTCCTTATTAAAAATTGTTTTCCTGGTTCTGCTCACTTATTCTGCATCAGTTCATACTTCTGAGTACTCTCTGAAATTGTCTTTTATCATTTCTTGCACCACAATATCTTATTAAAATTATAGAACACATTTTGTTCAGCCATTCCCCAATTAATGGAAATCCCTTAGTTTCCAATTATTTGCTTCTTTTAAACTCTCTCCCTCTTCTGGAATAGTAATTTTGTTTTGCTTCAAACCATTCTCACTCTCTTTTTAACTACCCCGTCATTCCCTGTCCCTTTTCTTATTTTCCTGTTGAGTTTGATGTATTTTTACACAAAAATATTTGTACGTGTGCCTATGTATATTCAACCCTCTTTTGTCTAGTTGAGATAAGAGATTTGCTTGATGACCTGTCTCCCCATCTCTTCCTCCATTTTTGTACTCTTCTTCTCATGTACCTTACTTCTGAGAAATAGTAAGTTTGACCTCCCTTTCTTCCTCCCTTCTACACTACTGTTATCCTCTCTTTTCTTCTTGCTCATTAAACCTCAGGAACAAAAAGAATCCACCCCCAGGTCTTGTGTTTTTCTTATTTAACTTCCTCAATACTCTTTGAAGACATTAACACTTTGAAGGCAGGCTTATCTCTTCTTCAAAATTATATTAAATTACTAGTCCTTTCTAGATTTCTCTTGATTCCAATGTTTTAATTTCAAAGTTACGACTCAACTCTGCTCTTTTCATCAGAAATGCATGAAAGTTCTATCTTCCATTAAAGATCTTTTTTTTAACCTGTAAGATTATACTCAATAAAGCCAAGTATATTCTTCATTACAAACCAATTCTTTGTTACCTTTTGGAATATTGGATTCCAGGACTTTCTCTTCTATTGTAAGCTGCCAGTCTTGTATGATCTTGTCTATAGTTCCTCAGTACTTGAAGTCCTCTCTGAGTGCTTGCAGTATGATGTGGGCTATGCTATTACTGGGTCTTTTCTTATTGAGATTTCTTTTGGAAGGTGACTGGTGTATTCTTTCTACCTTTTGCTCTATGGTTCTAATAATTCGGGCAATTTCCATTTATTTTGAAATATAATATCCAGACTTTTTTTTAAATCACGGTTTTCAGGGAGTACAATGATTCTTAAATTATCTCTTCTTGACCAGTTTCCTAGACCAATTGTTTTTTATATCAGATACTTTACATTCACTTCTATTTTTTCAGTCTTTTGCTTGAGTCACTAATTCGGTCTATTCTGGCTTTCAGGGAGTTCATCTCTTAGGTAAGATTTACCACTTTCCCCCTACTTAGTCTCCTGTTAATTCTCTCCTCCACAGCACATATGTCATTTTTTTCCCCTCTCATTTTATTTCCTCAGAATATTCATGTAGTTTTCATGGAAAATCCATTTTTTTTCATTGAGTTTCTGCATGCAATTGTTATGAAGTTACTTTCCCTTCTTTTGGAGGATCTGTAGATTTGTGGTAGTTTTTTTTATATTAGTGTTTGTTTTCTTTGATTTACTCATCTCTCCACCTTTAGCTCCTGAACTGGGGCTTTGTGCTAAGACTAAAATCTATCTACTGTTATGTTTGGGGTGGCCCTGTTTGTTCTTGCCCTGGTTGCTCCCATTTAGATATTCAGGACCCTCCCTGGCTTCTCAGGACAAGGTCCCTAACGGACCTCAAAACCCACAGGCCTGGGCCATGTACTATTGAGTACTGCCATGCCCACACTGATCATTACCAATTCCATTGGCTTCCAAGGTCCCCTCTGAGAGTTTTCATCTACCCTGGGACCTTCTTTGACCATTCTTGCTTCCTCCAAATATAGTTTTGCTGGTGTCTTTGGCATGTCTCTGGTCCATCTCTGGCTAAGCTGGGAGGCTACCATCTTATTTGTTGATTAGTGCTGGCTTTGTTGGTGGCCCTCATTCCTATTGCCATTGAGTGTCTAGCTGCCTTTTTACAGTTTTAGGAAGGAAAAAGTCACTCCCTATAGTTGAACATTGAATTTCTTTATCATTATTCTTTTCTGGTATGATTTTTAGATTTTTACTAGAGAAGGTAAATGATAGCTAAGCTGCTCGCCTCCATTTACCCATCCAAGTTGACCAGAAGTATCTAATTTATGTCATTTAAAAATATTTGTTTTATTTTTTACTATTCATAACTTGAGAAATACCAGAAACAGGAATAATTTTCTCTACAAAGGATAGAAAAAGAGGATTACATGAATCTCTATTACATACAGCATGTTTTAAAAATAAATTACAATAATAGATTCAATAGTTTCTATGGTGTCCTGCTTCTCTCTCTCCTGAACTTCTGATCACTTCTGAGCATTTTTTGCAATTATATATTTCATGCTCTTGGTAAATTGCTGCTGTTCAGTCATGTCCTACTCTCTTCCTAACTCCATGGACCATACTGTTCATTGAGATTTTTCTTGACAAAAGATACTGGATTGGTTTGTCATTTCCTTCTTTAGAGGATTAAGGCAGAGATTAAGTGACTTGCCTAGGGTCACACAGCTATTCTATTAAGTGTCTGAGGTTATATTTGAAAACAGGTCTTCCTGACTCCCGGTCCAGTGCTTTCTTTATCCACTGAGCCACCTAGCTGCCTCCTCTTGGTATAAAAATGAATACCTGCCTTTTCCATTAATTTTCATGAGGGTTATGCAAGTACCTTCTCTGTGCCTTAGTTTTGTCATTCATAAGTGTTATGTTACTCACCTATTATTAGGGATATTTTAACCATTAATGGATTAATATTTGTAATAATTGTTCAGTAAGTACTTATTAAGTGTCTATTTACATGTCTCAAATAGGAAGTGGTTTTAAAGTCATCATTAATATTAGTTTACCTTTCCTTAAACCGTTCTTTTACAATATATTTTATGTGCATTTATAAATATATGAATTGTGATTAGGCTGTTTGCTCTTAAAAATTGATTCACAAACTAATCAGTTAATTTACTTCTTCATTCAAAGTGATTTAACCATTCATTGTGAATCTTTTACACCTATTATCTAACTCATAAAATCTTGGTGTGCCTATACAAATAGGTTTATAATTCCTTGAAATATAATGACATTCAGAAACAAAATAAAATCTACAATATGCCTAACCTACTATTCTAACATATACCTAACCAGTCCAGACATCTGCTTATTTCATTATATCATTGCAAGGATTTTTCAAGAATATTAAGCTTGTACCAACTATTACATTTATTTGATGATTTCACTGAAGCTAAATCTGCTTCATTTATGCTCTACAGAAATTTCCAAAATGCCTTTTTATCCAGCAGACCAATTCTAAATATTTGTTAATAATATACATGGTACATTCATACTTCTAGGAAATTGTATTTTAATGTATGAGTCAACTTCAAGAGCATTTGTCTTTCTTCTTCCTCCCTCCTACCTCAAGCTACAAAGAAATTATTTTGAGCTCTTAAAAAAAAAAACAACACAACTATCCAGAGATTCCAGGATACTGTATCCTTAGACAGAAAAGACATTTTCTCCTTGGACTAGAAACTTCCTGTGAGTAATCTCACCTCAAAGGTGAGTTCTTTAAGAAAGCATGGGTTGAAACTGATCCAACCATTTCTAGAATTACATAAAATACATCTTTGCTCTCAGCACTAAAGGAACCTCTTGCTGGAGCTCCACAGATGCATGTTAACAAACTAACTCAAAATGTTCAATTTTACCTACCTATAACTTCACAAATGATTTATCAAGCCTGGCAACTGTGCTAAATTTGAAAGTTATTTGTTTTTGTTGTTGCAGGGTTGTGTTTTTTTTCCCCAAATAAGCAAACACTCATCCTATCACTTTTTTCAGGTTGTTTTTCCCCTCTGCCTCCTTTACAATATCTGTTTGCCAGATCAAATAAGCTCTTTCAAGTGTGTCAAATGCAATTTAGCCAGCCCTGAAGTACACTTGATGAGCTGAAGGGCAGGCTCATATCTTTTTAGTGTTTTCTACAGTAGGCCTCTTCAAAAGACATTTTTTTTTGCTTTCTTCTGCAGAAACCTTTACAAATATGGCTTTAATGCACATTATTCTATTTATCAAGGCTCTTTGAAAAAGATGGGTTCCTTTGATTTGTTCAACAGAAAACAATTTTTGCAGATGTGTTCAGGAGATAAACATGAAAACAGAGAATGCATTCTTCATTGAGTTAAACTGCATTCATGTGAATAAAGTTATTGATAACACGTTCCTCCTTTTAAGTTGCATTTTTTTCCTCTTGACTCAAGACCTAAATGACTTTAATGGTCATTTCATTATTCAGTAGCAAATGAATTTCCCTCTTGAAGAGAGGGTTCAAGGTCAGCAAGTCAAAGATTAGCCGTAAGTGAGGAACTGGCTCGGAGGAAAGCTCGTCTGAGTCTCTCCATGGGCGCATATTTGTAATATGAGCCAGGGTTCATATTTACACACGCAGTGTCTAAAGAACAAATCCACCCCACTGTGAATCCAGCCCTTGCAGGTAACTAAGACTCTCCCAAAACATTTTTTTCAAATGCCTTAAATGCCCCCTGGAAATACGTATTTATGGAGGCAGATGAAAGACAGAAGTCTTTCATCCTCGTCAGTGGAAAGAACCTTATCTTAGAACCCTCCTCTAGAACGCTCTTGCATCTTCAGACTTTATACCAAAGCGTTCTCTCAAACCCTCAGAGAGTCTTAGGTCACTTAGAGAAATGGGGTGGGAAAAGTCTCGACTTTTTCTTACTTTTTTGGTCTCCTAGTGGAAACAAAAAAAAAAGTTGTCCCCTCCCCAGTTACACGCTTTTATAAAAGAAAAAGGCGGGGAATAAGGCGGAATAAAGTGAAGGGAAACACAAGGGCTGGCTTAGAGGAATACTGGACCCCGAGCTGGGCTCTGCAGAAGAAGCGAACTGTCAGCAACCAAGCCACAGCCTGAGACAGAGGAGGAAGCCTTCACTTGGGCTCTTCCTGACTTCTCTGGGTTTGGGGGTCTCGAAACAATGGCTTTTTGCTTGTAATACAAACTTCAGAACAAAGTTCAGGCCGACCCGTGGGCAAAGCGGGGTGGGTGGGGGCTGGGGTCATTCTCCTACCCACTCCGGGTCAGCGTTTCCTTCCTCCTCTCACCCAACACGAACCCCTGCCCCCGCCCCCACTCCACCCACGGCCCGGGGAGCTACCTGTTCCCCAGTCTCGTGCCCCCTGGAGAGCCTCAGTTCCTCTTTCTATTCCCCTCCGTACACAGCAGGGCACCCTAGACCCCAGGGCCCTTGGGGGGGAGGAGACTGTGGGCAGGCAAACCCACCCTCAACAATGCCCGTCCCCCGGGAGCAGCTGAGGCAGCGGCGGCGGCAGCTGCTGCCCGGAGCGGCGCTCCCCTCCCGCCCTCTCCTCCCATTGGCCTGCTCAGAATTTTGGAAGCCCGGGTGGGCGTGGGAGAAGGGGAAGAGGAAGGAAGGGGGAGGAGGTGCGCGGGCCCCTGAGGGGGGCAGGAGGCGGAGCTCTTTGTGCGGGCGGGGAGAGCCCGCGCGCGGCCGGGGGAGGGCGGCGCTTTGTTTTGCGGGGCTTCGGCGCGCCCGGGGCTGGGGAGGAGGGGGTGAGCACGAGGGGCGGGGAGCGCGGCGGAGCCGCAGAGAGCGCGCGGGAGGCGCGCGCGGCCCCCGCCTCCCATTTTTTGTGTGTCCTCGCTCCCGGCGGCGGCGGCGGCGGCGGGATGGAGGAGCTCAGCAGCGTCGGGGAGCAGGTCTTCGCCGCCGAGTGCATCCTGAGCAAGCGGCTCCGTAAGGTGGGTGGGAGCGCTGCGGGGGCGCTGCGGGCGCGGCCGACCTCACTCCTGGTCCCTGCTGGTCCCCCTCCTCCTCCGAGTGGCCCGAGCGCCCCCCTAACCTGCTCCTTCTGCCCTCTCCTCCCGCAGGGGAAGCTGGAGTACCTGGTGAAGTGGCGAGGATGGTCCTCCAAGTGAGTCCGAGAACAATGAGCTCCAGCCTCCGACCCGGGCAACTTCTCCGTGCGCCCCGAGCGCGCGGGGTGGGGGCGGGGTGGGGGCGGGAGGATGGGGGGGCTCGGGGCCCAGGGCCAAGTCTGGGAAGTTATGGGGGGGAGGACGGGGTCTTTACAGCTTGTGGTTTCCGGGAGGAGTTAAAAGGGGAAGCAGGCGCTCAGTCCTCGGGGCGGGGGGGGGGGGGGGGACCTTTTGTTTACAAATAGGCTGGGCTGGGGGATCTCCCCCCTGCGGCGCGGAGCTCAGCTCCCGTGCACCGACTGTCCCCCGCCCCATTTGTTGCACGCTGCCCCGCTCCTCCTTGACTCCCCCATTAGCTCTAGTCTTTTACTGCCCCAACACCACCCCCTCCCCGGTCCCACCGCTTCACCTTTCCCCTGCCTTTTCCTGGGCTTAGGTGAGGGAAGAAATCCCAACTGCCAGACTCGCACGGGGAGAGAAACGGGAACCCGGGCTCTAGAGACCCTGACCCGCACACCCCTCTCTCCACGTCTTCCCTGCTGTAACCAGAGCTTTCCACGGATGTCTGGTGTGTTGTTTGTTTAAAGGAGAAGGGATTTGGCATCCCTCGAAAAGGCTTCTGTTGGTGCCCAGCTGCTCCCTACAGACTCTTTTCCTCGTGTTCTTTATTTAACTTTTCCCTCCCTTTTTCTTAAAAGTTTTTCCTTTTTCGGCCTGACTTACGGTATCTCATGTCCCATACTTTGTGTTATGACCAAATCGTTGTACTTAATTCTTCAACCATCTTATTTGAATTTCATGCCAAACATCCCTCACCTTATTTGCAGGTTCTAGTCTTCCATAAAATATCTCACAGCCCCCTTATTGTGTCTGGGTTGATGGGTTATGGGTTTTTTACCTTCAGCGGATACAATTACATTTTTACTTCTGAAAAGAAGTCATTTTTATTTTTAATAAAAGTTTTACTTTTCATATGTTATAGAAATAATTAGGAATTTCCGTTCCAGCTAAAGGCCCATGTCAGTATTAATGTTTTCACCTAATTTGTCTCTAAAAGTTCATCGAGTTTGGGTGTTGTAAAAATCTGCCATAAAATAGAGAAGGCCCCTTGTGGCCTGTCAGGGAGCAATCTTTTTCACCTATGTTGCCTATGTGTGTTACCCTGCCCAATGCTTGCTTTTCCAGACACAACAGCTGGGAGCCAGAGGAAAATATCCTTGATCCAAGACTGCTCCTAGCCTTCCAGAAGAAGTGAGCAAGTTAACTTATTTCTTGTTTCTTTGGGGATGGGGTAGGGGAGGGGCTAAAGCCTGATCCCATAATGCAGTGGTGAAGGGGGCCAAGGTAGGGAAATGAGGGAGAACAAATACTGGTATTTTTGTCTTCATGTTAGGGTCCTTGGTATGTGATGTGCCTTGATGTTTTAATGTTTTCGAGGCACATGATGTGCCTTGAGACTTTTAATTTGATCCTTGTAGCACTCAGTAAATGTCTTTGAGGACAGAGACAAGGGACTAAATATTTAGTATCTCCTATAGCACCTAAGCACCCAGTAAGCATTTAACTCAGTTCAACAAAGTAAAAGCAGTGTGATATTGACAGAAGAGCACTGTATTTGGAGCCAGGAAACCTGGGTTCAAATTTCGGCTGTCACCTTTTTGACCTTTGACAAGTTATTGACCTCTGTACCTGTTTCCTAATCCATGAAAATGAGAATTAGGCTGGTGTCTTCCAACTCAAGGTCCTAAGATCCTGTTAAGTGTTACCTATTATATATGAAGGTATGCCTGGACCTGGAGAAGATAGAAAATTTAAAGAACATACAATTACTCCCCTCATTTAGTTTGCTGTCTAGTGGGTAACTGCTGAAAAATTAGTCTGTCTTATAAGGATTGTGAACTTGACTGTTCCAGTTCTTTACCTGTTCAGAACATGGATTTTGAATAGTCTGTTTTGATCTATTGATTGATTAGTCCATAGTACAAATGAATTTGTAGCTCACAGGTTGAGTTTCTATTAGCTTTATACAGAATAAAACTGCCTCCAAGTCTATTTTTCTGTGCTAGCTGTCTTAACAAATGGGTGCCATTGGTCAAAAGGAAAAATAGGCAAGAGAGAATGAATGGCCCAGTGCAGTGTATCATTATCACTACTAGAAAAACTGAAAAGTACATGCCCTATTGTGTCATCTCCTTATATAAAGGACAACACATTTATTTTTCTTTTGGCTGTTAAGCATGATATTGAATGAGCACTGTGGGGCCTTCTTGCCTGTCCCTAGGGTTAGATGTGTTTGTGTCTGTAATTCTAGATGTCTCTATTTTTAGGCAGGAAACTGGAGTTCAGGAATATGCATCCCAAGTGACTCTCCTGGGGGAAATGGGAAGGGGGAGAAAAGCATGCCCCTCTAGATCAAAATTGGAGGACTGTTCTTCATGCTGTTTCAGAAATTGTACAGTTGTGAGAACTATGGGTAGCAATATATGGCAATCATTTCTGGATAGGATTAATACTTTCCCACTTGCAAGTGATTGCCCTGTTGATAGAGACATGGTTTCTTGATAAATTAGATCCTACAAAAGCTTTCACAGCTGGTGTCAATCTGACAACATTGTTTGATGTAGTTCAGGCTACATCTATTTTCAACCCCCTCTCCTTCTTTCCCCCAGCTCAGCTTGGTTTTTTGGGGGCTTCTCATATGAGTCATGACTTTGAGTGATGGGAAGTAAAATATGGTTGGGAATAGAAGAATGGTCGCTTGCAGAATAACCAGGTTTGGAAGGGATCTTTAAGAACTTGTTAACAGAATGTGAAACATCTCCCAATAATTTGCCTAGCTATGTAATTAATATCCTATAGATTTGGGGAAGAATAAACTGGTTTAACAAAGAAAAATAGAAATTTTGTATTCTGGTAAATTTCTGGGCAGGTAGATGGTAAGGCCTGAGGTATCCTGGAACCATCTAGGAAACAAAATAATTCTTGCTCCAGGGATAGCAAATGTATGATACTCTTATTGCCTGCCACCTTCTCCCTGGGAGGCCTCTTTAGGCATTTTTTTTTTTTAGACTACCCCTGGGATTTCATTAATATGCATGTCAGTCCCACTGAGGAAACTCCTACCAATGCAAGTCTGCACCTATCCTGCCACTTAGAGTATTAAAATGAGACACTGAGATGTTAAAGTGACTTACCTAGGGTCACACAGCTAGCATGTATTTGAAGCAGGACTCAAAGCCAGATTTTCAGACTAGGGGTTAGTGCTGTGTCCAGTATACCACATTACTATTAGGAGGAAAATTGTTTTATGCCTCTGATTATCTGCAAAAAGATGAGCTTCATGAATTTGTTGAATTTGTATCTTGGAGAAGAGGGGTAAATAGATCCAAAAAGATTACATTCAACCTTTGAAACTGTGTCAATAAGTAAAATGACCCTGGGATCTTATTCTCTATCTTTTAGGAGATGAGATAATCAAGGAAATTTATCTGTTGTGCCTTAGAGTAACAGACCTATAAAGGACTTTAGAGATCATGGGATTACAGATTGAGAGTTTGAAGGAACCTTAGAAATCTAAGCCAACCCCTTTAGTTGACCAATGAGTAAACGTCCCTGAGAGAAACTTGTCTGGGGCCACACAAACAGTAAGTGGTAAATTTGGAATCCAAGCCCATCTTGGTGATCGTGAAATTCTTGTTTGCCAACTTAATTACCAGAGACTTTCTTCAGCTCTCATGTTATAAGGGGCAAGTTGTTGATGATTCTGTTAGGGAATTAAAAGCTCCTTTTTGTCCATCCTTCATAACCTTTGGTCACTAGAGAATTGTTTACAACTGTATTATAGGTATAAACACTGACTCTTGATGACCTTTTCTTGATTTGGGCTAATGAAATTGCTTTATTTTATATTAGGGTCTAGGGTACAGTATAACAAAATGCTTGGGGGAGAAAAAGAGCATGGTCCTGAAAATAGGGAAGTATAGGGATATAAATGTGGTTGATTTCTTGGTCTTCCTTGCTTCTGGGGAGGAAAAGAATAAACATCTGCTATGTGTCAGGCACTGTCCTAAGTGCTTTATAAATGTTATCTCACGTGATCTAAAGGCCACATGTTGTGTGCTCTAAGTAGGTGATGGGGTAAGGGGCGCTCAGGAAGAGGCTTTTGGGTGAGAATTTAGGAGTGAGGAAGTAATGGTAAAATAAGAAGGGTTGGTGAGCAGAGCTGGCCATGCCCCTCACAGTTGTGTTTTTAGGGAGCATGATAAGGAGGTGCAGAACCGGAAGAGAGGCAAGCGTCCGAGGGGCAGACCGAGGAAGCATGTGGTGGTGTCAGCTTGTAGCAGGCGCTCCAAGATCAAGGTTCGTAGCCAGTTATCTTCAATTCTTCTGCACTCTTTCCCTGCCTTCATTGCCTACCCTTCCACCCTTCATCTTATAACTCTCTCCTTGCAAGGCATAGAGAATGGGATGTGACTTTTAGCAGAAATTTGAATAAAATCCAGAAAGTTGGAACAAAAATTCAGCCTGGAATCTCAGGAAGGTGAAGTTACTTCTTCACTTTTGTTCCACTTGAAAACTTTTCTCTAGAACTAGAAAGACAAAATACAGCTTGGGCCTGAAGCTTCTTGTTGTCACTCCAAGTATCTCCCAGTTGGGGGCACTAGAAAACCATTTAATATTTTGCTCCCTTCCTTTCCACTTGACCCTCCCCTCCAAGAAAATGGGGGGGAAATATTGGCTTTGTTTTTTTGTTACTGATGTTTTCCCTCTATTTGATAGCAAAGTACACAAAACTCTTAATTGTGCACAAATTCCCTAATTCTGAAGGCAAGGAAGAGAGAAAACAAGGCAGATAAGAAAGACCCTGGGGTTCTAGATCACCCACTCACCTGTTTGAGCAGACCATACTTTTGACCCAGGGCTGTTCCACAATGACCAAAGAATTGAGAATATGATCTCTATAGTCCTTTCTGGCTCAGAAATTCCCATAGGACTAAGAATGTGGTCTCCTCTTCTGTCTTGCTCAGTGGTAGACTGTGTACCACTAAGACTCTTGGCAGAGAAGCCAGAAACAGACCCCAGGAGGACTTTTAGAAAAGAAAAGCACCCAGTCAGGGCAGATGGAGAACTTTTGTTGAATACTGAATGGATAACAGTTCCCACCCACCCTTAGAAAAGCGAGATGGAAGGTCTAGTCCCATAGGCTTCAGTTATCTGACATCTTGTTACTGCCTTCTCAAAGAGAATTCATAGACTGATAATCTGGGTTCCCCAATTTTAGATGTGGGTCAAGCTATTTGGTTTCTTTCTCTAGTCTCCAGTGAAAATGACCTTGATGGTACTTCCTGACTCTGAAATCAACTGACTTGAGAGTTCAACAGTCAACCTGGCTGAAGCCTCCCTCTCCTGAGAAAGGCAAAGTGATACTGTTTCATAGTTTTTCTCTTAAAAACTTTGATAGGGGGCGGCTAGATGGCACAGTGAGTAGAGCGCCGGCCCTGGAATCAGAAGGACCTGAGTTCAGATCCGGCCTCAGACACTTAACACAAACAAACAGAAAAACCTAGCCGTGTAAGACCTTGGGCAAGTTACTTAACCCCAATTGCCCTCCAAAAGGCAAAAAAAAAACTTTGATAGGCCATTCATAGCTTTAATTTTCTATATAAAGCCACAATTTCCGAATGGTAATTAAAAGTAAGCCTTGGAACACACTATACCTCCTCTAGCCCTGTTTGTATGGATTTACACATAGATTGAGTGGCATTGAAAAAGTGGTTAAAGGGGAGGATGCTTTTATAAAGTGCCAGGTCCTTCAGAGTGGGACATTTTTTTTTAATGTGGACGAATTGTTTTACTTGACTATACATGTTTATAACAACAGTTTTGTTTTTCTTTCTCAGTGGGAGGGGAAGTAGGAGGGAAAGGAGGCAGATTTTCATTGATTGGAAAAAAAATTAGATTAAAAACAGCCCCCCCCCAAAAAAAAAAATTCCAGGTGCTTGAGATAGTTACGGATCTCCCAGTTTTATCAGATTGGTAGCTGTTTTAAGACAGGTGACTTAAATTGTTGTGAACTTATATACCCTCTGTTCCCTCAAAAGGGTTGGGTTTTTTTGTTGTTGTTTTGCTTTTTGTATTTTGTCATAGAGTCAAACATTGGGACCAAGAGAAAAGGAGTTAGAGATTTCTGCTTTGGGAATTTCGGGGGTGGGGGGAGCAGGGGCTCAGCAAACAGAACACAGTTGTTTGGGAAGTTATATTTTAATGTACAATTGGAGACTTGAGTTTGAGCGATAAGGAACCCAGGAGAAGTGGGTTTCCTAGAATAGATGCTAACTGATTTTGACTGACAAATACCAGACTAATCAGTTTGATGAGTGATTTAATTAATCTGGAAACATAGGAAGTCTAGGCCTAGTGAATAAAGCATTTAGCTGAAGGGGGGAAAAAAGGAAAGAGTCTGCCATCTCTTCTAGACCCTACAACTGACTTGCTATTAATGTGAGTCAAGATACCTTCCTTTTGTGCCTTAGATAACCACGTGTAAAAGAAGCAAATTAATCCTTCCCTTTCCCATTGTTTCCATTTCTGTAGAGTGGAGAGTAAAGGGTACACCAGCTCTTGAAGACCTACTAAGCTCTAAAGAGAGGGGCTATTATGAACTAAGTAATGGGGAGGATGATAATTTATTTCCCTTTGTTTATAGGAACCGGATATGCCATCAAAATCCAAATCCAGCAGTTCTTCCTCTTCCTCTACTTCTTCTTCCTCCTCTGATGAAGATGATGACAGTGACTTGGAGGCTAAGAGAGGTCCCCGGGGCCGAGAGACCCATCCAGTACCTCAGAAAAAAGCTCAGATCTTGGTGGCCAAACCTGAGGTAAAGGATCCCATCAGAAAAAAAAGGGGTCGAAAGCCTCTTCCCCCAGAACAGAAGGCAGCCAGGAGACCTGTGAGCCTGCCAAAGGGGCTGAAAACTGCCCGAAAGGATTTGGGACCATCAAGCAAACTGCCATCTTCACTCACTGCCCCTGTGGCAAGCCTCGCTGCCCTCAAAGCCCATGCCAAGGAGACTTGTGGAGGCCCCAGTGGCTCATCTACCGCTGAGAACTTGACCAGCCTGATGAAGGGCATGACCAACAGCCCCAGCCAAGGAAGTATCAGCTGGCAGAGCTCCATCATGCATTACATGAATAGAATGACGCAGAGCCAAGCTGAGGCACCCAACAGATTGGCAATGAAAGCCCAGGCCTCTAGTAAGTGTGGCTTGGGACTGGACCTGAAAGTGAGAAACCAGAAGGGGGAGCTAGGACTCAGCATTCCAGGCGCCAGAGCTGTTACAACCCCTAGCGCTGGGAGTGCCGAACAGAAGGCAGGTAGTAGAACCCCGAGCCTACACAATGGGGGCAAAATAGGACCAACCTCCATTGGCACTCAACCAGCTTCAAACCAAGAGCTGAATCTGCAGGCTTTGAACTTGCAGAGCATGAAAAATGGAGCCACAGCGAGTGCTGTGCTTCCCCTCTATTCCACAGCTGCCAACCTGAAAACTACCAGTAATATCAACCCCGCTGATGGCAAGGGAGTGGGGAGTGGTACCCCCAGAGGGACTGGAATGCTCCCCAATGCCAAAAAAGGTGAGAAACTGGTAGCAAGGGGTGCAGTTGTTGCCACCTCTGGAAACAAAAGGGACACAATGAAAAGCAGTTCCAAACCCACTGGGCAGGAGGGCCACCTGGTTGCAGGTGAGACCCGAAAGACAACAGCCCTGTCAGAGATGAGCACTGGCGAGGAAAGTAGTAGCACTGACTCAGAAAGGGACTCTACCTCTTTCCCAGGCGCCACAGGACAGAATCTCTCTGTCTCTATTCAAACCAGCCAGGACTGGAAGCCAACCAGGAGCCTTATTGAGCATGTCTTTGTCACAGATGTAACTGCCAACCTTATCACAGTGACTGTGAAAGAGTCCCCAACCAGTGTTGGCTTTTTCAACCTGAGGCATTACTGAAGCTGTCATCCTGTCTCATATACAACCCAGGTGCCAGGTTCTCCTCCAAGTGGACCTCTTAGCCTTTCATAGTCTCCTAATTTTTTTTTTTTGTCATGATGTCTTTTTTTAAGTGACCTATAGCCTGCCCAAAGGAAGACAGATCTGGGAAGGTAGAGCTGAGGTTTCAGTCTTTGTTACTTCCTCTAAATTAGCAAACATAGGGGATTCAGGCATCCACCACCCTGTCCTTCATTCCAGCCCATGATGGGTGGATGCATTAGGAAAAGGGGACCAATCTCCAATTCCTTATTATTTAGTATGATGTCTAGATGGACTTACATGACAGGTGGGTAATGCTAGCTTTAGCTTCCGCTGGCTGATTTACATACTGCCACCCCACCATGCCTTCCTTTACTATATCTCAGTTGACAGGAAAGTGGGTTGAGCCCAAATGGCTCTTGGTGAGTGGCTCTCTGTGGAAAGAATCAGGTCCTTAAGAATGTTTCATTTTTTCCATGTTTGTTATCTCCCTTGTTCCTCTTCTCGTAGCATGGTAAGGGTGAACTTTCTATCCAGTTACCTAAGAGCAAAGGAGGATAATTTGTCATGCAATCTTCTTGTGTGGGTTAACCATTCTAGTCCCCAAGATGGGAAACATTACTTTACATAGCCGTTTATCTCTTGAAAAGGCCTCATGGGACTGCTTGACAAATGGGATGTTGTTTACATTGCTTTATGCTGGTATCAGTCTAGAAGGTGCTATCGGTGGGTAAGCCAGCCTAGAGGCCTCATGTGAGCTATTTGCTCCTCTAAGCAGTAGCCAGAGTTAGAGAGGCAAGTGAGGAATTTGTTGTGATTTCTTTGCCCCTACGTACCTGAAAGCTAGAGACTGCGACCTGAGAATAGAATGAAGCATACTGAAAGCAGCATAGGGGGGTGTCCCTAGGGTAGGATATCCTCTTTTATCTTTCTGTGGCCCCAGCCTGGAGTTAACAGCTACAATACCCCCCCATCCCCAAACCATTTCCTGTTGGTGAGCATGTGCTAAGAAACCTAGAGAGGGCTAGGAACAAGGGACATTAAGAGCACTTGTCCCATTTATTTCCAGGTGACACCCCTCGACCCATTCATTTTACCTTAAACTTCTTGAATTTCCTGGGTAACTATTGAGTGGGAAGAGGGAATAGCTTCATTTCAGTCAACACTTGTACTGGTCCTGGAACACCTAGCTTTAGAAGTATCTTTATGAGGACTTCTCTATTAATAGGGTACTTAGCTGAAGCTGCTTCCACCCAAAAAAAGACCCATCTTTTTTCTTTCTGGTTACACAAAGGATGGCCCAAATGGTCCCAGTCATTTGGCCCCATTAACTTCCCCCAAGAACCACTAAGAGAATCTACATCCAATCAGTTCCTGGGAATGGATTTTTTGCTTGAGATACATCCCAGCTGTTGTACAGATGTGTAGTACTAACATCCTTTCTGTCTATGTTACGGCTGTTGTGGTGTGCTTATGAGGTGATAAGCTTGTAAGGGGCCACTGGTTAGGTGAGTGGGGGATGTATCGGGTCTTCTGTTAACTATCTATGTGCCCTGGGTTCTGCCCCCTTTGAGAAACTGGCAGTATAATCCTTTCCCAGATTGGGAATTGGGACCAAATAGAAAAGAGGTTTAATTTTACCACAGTCGCTGGCGCATCTTCTTTCAGTGTAGAGGTAGGGTGAGGGGATGGTAGGTAGGTGAGGATGGGACATCCTCCTTAAAAATACTGAACACATTTCCAGAAGATCCAGTCACTGGGCAGTTTATAGGTGCTGTAGCATAGGTAAGGATTAAGGTTCTGACTTGTTCCTGAAAGAGGCGTGATAATGCCATGCTCCTTCCAAAACTAGTCAGTGTATCAGATAGAATGTCTAAGATTTAAGGAGAGTAGTTTTTGCTTGCAGTGGTTGCCTAACAGCTTAGAGTATCTACCTTGGGTCTTTTTGATACCAAAAAAAGAAAAAAAAATTTTTCCTGTTTCTGTTTTAACTGTTACAGTGTGAAATCACCAAATGAAACTTTCTTTTGGAAAGAGAAGGGGCCAGTGGGGTTGAGGCTGGGGGGAGTCAGGGAGAAGTTCTTAATCCAGGTTACCTCTTTTAAATAGCCCAAAGTGGCCTTTATCCAGGAATGGTTGGACTGACTGCTTAACCAAAAGAGTGATTTGTCTGGGGAAGCATGACCCTCAGCCAGGGACTGTTTCCTTGATGCCCTTATCCAACATGCCAAATACTTAGAAATTGGCCTTTATTGTATTGGAATACAAATTTATTGTGCCTTTGAGGAGTAACTGGTTTTCATGTCTATTGAGAGCAAGGTGGGGCAAGAGAATGGAAGAGAGACCTCTTCCAAGTCCTTTCTCACCTAGCTCTTGAGAATAGCAGGAAGTTGTCTTATTTGGTGTTCCTTACAGTGGAAAAGAAGTGGTACTTGCTTACCTGGAATCTAGAGGCTCCCTCCCTCAGAGCACTGAGATTGAGAAGAGAGAAGCTTCCCATCATTCCTAAAACAGTCCATCTGGGTATCATATGGGATGTGTGCACTTTCTACTGCTAGAATGGGTTAAAAGAGAGCCGGCTTGCAGGGTCCGGCAGAGCAGGGGAGGGGAGGAGTGGGTCTTGGAGCATAGGAAAGCTAACCTCAAATTAGTTTATGGTTCTTAGGACCAGGCTTTCCTAATAGTTCTCTATCCCCATCACATCCTCCCAAACAGGCCTCCAAATACCCTGCATGTGATGGTATTCTGCAGAGGTCCATGCTTTCTTCTGAGTCACCATCAAGCAAACTTCTGGTAGCAGAGCCCCCAATCCCCTTCCCCCATCTCACCCCCAAGACATGAAGTTGAAGCTTCCAAGTTTCTCAGCCTGTTCCCACCAAGCACTTTTCTGCCTTTCAGGCTAAATAAAGCAGAGGCTCTGGGCTCACAGTAGGGGTTCTAATTATGATCATTAGTGAATGAGGACTGCAGCTATTAGAAGCAAGTGTGTTTGTCCCTGGGTGTCTTGTCTGATTTGAGAAGGCTCTCATATACAGCATTAAGACGTTTTTCCCCCCAAACTATGATGTTGTGCCTTTTTTGTTAACTAGCTATTTCAAGTCCAAAGTTGAATCAGGAAACACCTTATTTCTAACCAGTTCTGCCTTTTTTTCCCTTTTGCTTAAAATTTCAACCTTACGTGTTTTTGTTTTACTCCCGGTGGCTCATATATGAAAGAGATGTTTTTTCGCACATTTGAAAAGAATGACACTTCTCTAAAGAATTGTGCATTTTATTTCATCTTTGTTGGACAGATGTTCAGAGCTGGTGTCATATGTTTACCAGTAAACAAAACTAGTATTTAGAAATCTACCTTTCCCCCCCCAAAAAAATTTGCTGCTATGTTTTTTGTGTGTGCGCACATGTGTATAGCTAGGTGTCAATCAAACATCTGATGTAAGGTTTGTTACTACTTTTTTACTTCTAAGGGTTTCCTAAGCAAATTATATGGCAGTATTTGTATGTTGAATGGATATTTTTATCCTGTTTTTGCTTCTTTTTTATTTTTTATTGGACAGGAAGAGGTGGTCAATTTTGTCATCTTCCTTAGAGGTTTAGTATATATTTTTATATATATATATATTTTGTACCAAAAAAGAGTGTTCTTTTTTTCTTACACTCAGATTCTGATAGATATGAAGGGCTGTGTCCTGAAGGTAAAGAAAATTTTGTTCCCAAAGAGGGGTAGGGAGGAACAAAAGAAAGAACTATTCTTGTAACTGTGCCAATGATTGGCTTGATTTGTGTGTATGTGTTTTTTAATTTAAAAAAGCCAAATCATTCATGTATACCACTTCTAATTGCTTTAAACTACAGCTGTTTGCTTTTAGAAAATAACTAAAGTGGATATGTTTATTACCATGGAAAAGCTTAAGGTCTTTGTTGAAACAGGACAGCAGCCCAGCCCAAATATTAAATCAAAACCATCTACTAGGGGAAATGTGCCTTCACCTTCCCCCTCCTCCATACCCCCAAGGAAGGCCATAGTGGTTTGGGGGATTTAGGGAGAAAGTTGTATTCAGATGCCTCAGTCATTTTCTTGTTTGCATCTTATGATTGTGTGTGTTTTCTAGTGTTTTGGGAAAACTAACACTAGCATAGATTACAGGTTTTTTTAGACTGTTCTTAATTTATTTTACAGGAAAAGAAAACACTAGCAAGTGGTATCATTTGGTTTTGTACAACTGTTTTTTAAGTTAGCATATCAATAAAAATTTTAACTTTTCAACTTCATGTGTCTAATTTGATAACTGAAATCTCAAAGCGACCCTTTCTTTCCTCTCTGCTTACCAAGGTGCGTTGAACCTGGGTTATATGTAGTATAGTGGAAGAGGGGAAAATGCCACCTTTGGAAGACTGGCCACATTGCTGGGGTAGGAAAATTGCTCCTTAGAACAGAGAATTGCCAGAGGTAGGGTTCACCTTGTATTGGATTCCCTTCTGACCCCCATCCCCACATGGGTATTTAACTGCATGGAGAACAGAAGCTATTTACAATTAAAACAAAGAAAAAAGACACTGGAATGATGTTGGAAAGCTATGCCAGTCCTTGAGTATGCAACATGTGTCGATGCTTTAAAAGGACACTACTATTAAATTCCAAGGGACTTGCCATTAAACATGTGAAGCTGTAAGACTACTGCCACTAACCCATAGCACATAATAAAGAGATGATTTGCTTATTACATAACCTCAGAACCTCAGGTTTGTATTACCCTCAGCAATGAATTTATTCATAAATTTCAACCCTCCAGGGATAACCTAGCTTCCTTTGAAGTAAGAGGAAATTTGGCCTGGCTGCTGGCCTAGTCTTTTGTTAAATGGCTAGTGGGGCAAAGGCCTGGATTTTTTAGTTCTGGTAAAGATTTCAACCATGAAATAGGAATGCATCACCCAACTGAACCAGAAGAATCTGAGAATCTGAAATTATAGTGATTTAGAGTGGAATGAGGTTGGAAAGTAGTGATGTGATAGGTAATACTGTTGACTTTTTAATCTCCTGACCTTGAAGAAGAGGCTAAAGGAAATTTATAATTTGCTTTCCAAAAACTGCTCTTAGGTTAAGAATTGCCTAAATAGCAACAGGCCTCCAGCTAGCCTCTACTCTGGACCTGGAATTGCATCTGTTTCCCGACACTCAGTTTCAACAATGTCTCCAGAGCTGGGCCAGGCGGAATACAGGATGCTGGCCCATACTAGCCATTGTTAGTTTCTGCGCTACTGATCTGATCAACTAATCCGCTAGCCTTTGGAGAAGAATGGGGTCAGCACTATAGAAGAGAGTGAATCCCAAGGGCCAAGGGATATGCTTATGTATCCAGGCTGGGTAAAGTAGCGATTGGCAGGACATTCCTCAACTCCCTTCTGCCTCCCCACCCCCAGCCTTTGGGACATCCACCCATCATGCTTCCACTCTAGAGACACTACTATGCCAGAAGGACAGGTGTGTGCCCTGAGGCTATGTGTAGGGGGATTCAGCGGACTACTCCCGTATTCCCCAACCAGAGGATTGTCTTTTCCCTATTGCTCCCCACCACTCTAGAATACTGTTGACGTATAAAAGAGGGCAGGGAGCAGAAGGGCTTCTTTTCATCTTAACCAGGAAGATTCTTGAAAAGGGAAGTGTTACGGAGTTGTGCTGGTAGTGATGGTCATTTTGCACATATATGTGTGAATTTTAATTCTTCACCCAAAAGGTTGTTGGATAGCAGGCCTGTCTCCACCCCCTAGAGGGCGCAATAGGACAGCCATAGGCAATGCCACCAGTTCTGCCCAGTAAAGATGGTGCACTTGACTGCAGTTGGGTGGGGGGAGGGGGTGTGTGATTACCCCTTTGGATAAATATTTTTAAGTCGTCTTCATTTTATTGGTCAGGCCCTTCCTCGGTGTGTCTGAGCAGGAGGAGGAGTTGGGTGAGAATTGTAGGGCTATCCCACCCTGAGCCTCTCGTAGTTCTCACCTTTCAGATTCTGAATGAGTTGGTTCTCTCAATCTCCAACTGATGCTCAGGGATATTGGCCGTTACTCTCAATAACTTAAATGAGGTAATATATGTGGAGCTTTTTTTCAACCGTTAAAGCACCACATAAAAGTAAGGTATTGTTATTTAATATTAATTGATAGTATATTAAAATAACTGAGAATTGAAAAGTCCTCTGAAGGGGTGGCTAGGTGGCGCAGTAAGTAGAGCGTTGGCCCTGGAGTCAGAAGGACCTGAGTTCGGATCCCGACCTCAGACACTTAACGCACACACAAACAAAAACCTAGCAGTGTGACCTTGGTCAAGTTACTTAACCCCAATTGCCCTCCAAAAAAAAAAAGTCCTCTGAAACCAGGGGTTACTTTAAGTCAGATGCAACTGGGGAAAAAAATACATTTCTCAAATTAATTCCAGTTCTATCCATTTGCCTTACCCTCATAGAGTTGTTTTCTCTTCAGTGAGAAAGGATAGAATTTTTTTTAATTAGAATTATTTAATTATTTTTTACAAACTGGAAGGGATCTTAGAGTCTATTGGTCACCCCATCATTTTACAAAGGAGAAAACTAAATCCCATGTAGAAAGTATTTGCCCACAGCCACAGCAGGTAATTTGGTGGTTGATTTGATGTCATAGGACTTTTCAATCAGTATTTATGGAGCAGCTTATGAATCCTAGCCTTAGGGACCAGAAAGGGAGAATTCACTTCAGAGATCTATAATTTCCCTTGCATCTCTAGTGCCTACCACAGGAGTTGATGCTGAGAGAACATTGGATAGAAGCTGCTCTAGGAAGACAGGAAGCAAAGGTCCCAAATATCAGTACCCTTTCATGCACTGCCCTCCCTCTCCCCACCCCCATAATCCTGGTGAACTGCAGAGGATATTAAAACTTCTAGACAGGAGAAAGAACAGACACCCAAACCCCTTGCTCACAGCAAGTCTTCTGTGTTTTCAGTGAAAGCCTGGAGGAATGGAAGACACCTAGGAGATGGGGAGGAAGTTGTCCAAATTTCATGAGTGCTGTTTAAGTTTAAAATCTATTCCAAATTCTGATTTTCATCTCTCTTCACTGAAAAACATTTTTCAAATGCCATACATCCCCACCCCCATCCCAAGACACCACTGGCTGGGGAATGCTGAGGGGAGTTAGGGCACTTCCTGACTAATTGAAGTATCACAGTATAGTAGAAAGACTGCTGGGTGTGGAGTCAAATGATCTAGAGTCAACAAGGC
Organism: Gymnobelideus leadbeateri; assembly: GCA_011680675.1. NCBI lineage: Eukaryota > Metazoa > Chordata > Mammalia > Diprotodontia > Petauridae > Gymnobelideus > Gymnobelideus leadbeateri. Next base: position 815,510 of record WOXC01006892.1, on the reverse strand, counting down.
AGATCAGTACAGTGGAAAGAGCACTGGGTTTGAAATCAGAAGAACTGGGCTCAAATCCCAGCTCTGCTACTTACTATCTACCATTCCTCATTAGGAAATTAGGGGGTTAGACGTGATGGCCTCCAAAGTTCCTTCCAGCTTTTAGCTTCTGATCTTTGACCTTGTTTGAATACAAGCTCCTCCACCAAGTCCCTGTGTGACCTTGAGCAAAGACAGTAACCTATTTGGACCTCCATTTCCCTATCAAAAAAAAAAAAAAAAGATGGGGGGAAAGCATTGGAATAGATTACTTCTTCGGTCCCTTCCAACCTGTATATCTTTAATTTCACCTGTGACCTGTTTCTCTTATAAACATCAAAGAATGGGACATAGAGACAAATCAGTGCCGTTGCTCAATCATTCAATGGTGCCTGACCCTTCATGACCCTGTGGACCATCGCACACCAATGCTGTCCTGGATAAATCTATACCTCCCCAAACTGACTGCAAATCTCTCACACTGGGTAAAAGTCTCAGGGAGGAGTGAGGTAAAACATTCTAAGACTAGGGGCTAGGAACTTGGGGCTTGGTCCCAGTTTTTGAGGAACAGGAGATGAACTTCAGCACAATTCAATCTGCTAAACACAAAAATAGACCAAGTCAATTTAAACACATTTCCCTTCTGGAAGTAGAAAATTATATTGTCTCGTGACCTGCCCACCTAAAGGCCCAGTCTTACTTCTGCTTCCCTACTTGGTCTGCCACCCCCCCCCATTCTAGTTTTGGTGCTCTCCTAGGCAAAACTGTTCCTAGGAAGGATGGGAAGCAGCTGATTTGGGGACCAGTCTTAAGAAGTTATTCATCCTCTCTGTCAACTTGAGGAAAAGATTCCAACCAAGATTCTCTCACATCTGGTTCCCTTGGGGGAAAATATCTTTCAAGAGGTTATACATGCCATAACTCTTCACCCTTCACATTCGAAAAGGGAAAGCGTTTTGTAATATCTATATATGGTTGCTATTTGTATCAGAACCAAAAAGTCTCATTTATCAGGAAAGGTGGATTCTAATTGATCACCCCTTTGCAGATCTTCTCTCTCAACATCTTTATTGCTTTATTGGACCAGATAACATCGGAAATTTTAAGGGTCCAGGATTTCCCATAAGAGCACTTCACCCATCAGTGTCTCAATTCCTTACCCTGGGAGACCCAGTATTCTCCCTTTCTGACCCATTCTCTCCCCCTTTCAGTCACTGTCTCTCTCTTCATCTCTTAGTCTCTGAGTCACTTTGTCTCTGTCACACACACACACACACACACACACACACACACACACACACTCACCACAAGCTGAGGAATTGTAGAAGCTGCAACCTTCAGGGTATACTGGGCATTTGGTCAAGAAAAGTGGGATAAGCGTGATTGTGGCTGAAGGGAGTGGGAGTGGCAGAAGGGAAAGAGAGGCAATAGCTTCTGCTTCTTGATGCCTGAGCTCTTGGTTAACTAATCATATCAGTGAGCTCTCTTCGGCTCCAGGAGGAAGCAGTTGCCTAGCAATACTCGAGAATTAAATTCCTCAATCAATAGGCCCGAGGGGCTCCATTTCGGGGAGAGCTGGGGAGGTCGGGCCTATGGGGGCAGAGGGGTTCCCAGGCATGATCAGGGGCAGGAAATGTTTCCAGCTGAAAGCCTAGGGTAGGACAGGAAATCCTGGGACCCAGGGAGGGATATTATGAGAATCATCAGGTTCCATGGATCTCAGACTTCCAGAAATTCAGACCATTTGGAGGCCAGTGATTTAAAAAAAAGAGAGAGAGAGTTCTGAAATTAGGGGCGATAGAGACCCTGAGAGAGAAATAGAACAGTGACCCAAAGCTTGGCCCTAAAGGAGAGAGACCCAAGGCTGATCAGAAAGTGGAGAAGAGAGCCTGAGGTTCATTCCTCCAGACATTTGTTCAGTCCTTTAATTCCCAGTCCCGCCCAGAGCTCCAAGTAAAGTGCAGGATGATGGTTCTGGAAGCTGCTGCCCCCCCAGAATAGAGAAGAGAAAGGAGGGAATGCAGGCCTTTGGCCTTTCTCCAAGGTCGGGATTCCCCGAAATTTAGGAAGGGCCTTTGGTGACATCAGAAACCAGGGTGGGAAGAAAGGAGGGAGTGGGGAAGGGAAGAGAAAGAGGAGTCTCCGAGGACAAGAAACCTGAGACAATGCTCTATTTACAAAGTATATATTTAAACACATAAAAAGCGGTATTGGATATAGACATTCAGAATTGCAGAAGATAACGTATTGAAGTTTCACTTTTTAGCTCTGAGGCGGAGATCGATTCGGAGATTTGTACAAATCTTAGAATTAAATAAATCAAACACACATTCAGCATATATGTAGATACCTACATACATAAGGCTCCCCCTTATCCCTCCCCACCTCCCCCCCAACCTCCCCCCCCATCTGGATCGAAGTACAGCTGTGTGAACTGGACACACACATACACACGCACACACAGACGCCTGAATAGAAGGGCTTGAACCACCGGTATGTCTGAACCCGGTTTGCGTGATGGAGGTGTATAGGGAATGAGAAAGTCGGGCTCTGAGGAATGGAGGAAGGAAGGAAGTGAAAGAGGAAAGAGAAGAGAAAAAGAAAAAAGGATGGGGAAACGGGAAAGGGAAGAAGAGGAAAGGGGCAGTCAGATAACCTCAACGCATCTCCGAGTTATCATACACATGGTAACATACATGTCCCTTGTATTGTTTCAGCTAAAAATAGCATCGACATTTAAGAAGATACACTTGCTCACTTCGGTTCTTTATACAAACTAAGTTTCAAAGACCAATTTTACAAATATGATCAGGTAAAAAAGCCCATTCTGGGGGCTCCTCTGTACAGGCGCAATTTGCAATTTTCAACTCGAAACAACAAAACTGCATCTATTAATTTTGTCTTCCCTTTTGTCCTTCAAGGGTCAGAAAGTCGAGAGGAGAGAGGAGAGCCTAGAGGTGGGGGACGGGAAGGGGGGGTGTCAAGTGATGAAAGAGGAAGAGACTAGCAAGCATCTCCGCACTCGCCCCACCTCAGGAGCCATCCCCACTCTCTGACTTCAGGGCAGCCCTGAATCTGTGCTTCCGTCTGGCACGTAACCCCGGCCCGGGCCCCCAAGTTCCCCAATGAAAAAGCCCTCAATTTCTGGGCTTCGCTGGTCCTAGAAGCACAGGACACAGACCAAAGGGGAAAGAGAGGTTGGGGTCGGTATTCGCTCTTTAATTGATTGTGGGACAGGTTTGTGCTTTTAAACCAACAGAGATGACCGAATATCTAAAGACTGAGCCGCAGTTAGTTCCGAAATGTCTATATTGAAATATAATATATAGACACATATACACACATACATACATGCGTGTATGGAGATATACACACTTACACAAGTATACACACATATAAGTATGTATGCATATACACATTTCCCTCCTCCATCTCTCTAGCAGTTCTCCAAATCAGTCCCGCTTCTCCTCCCCTTCCCCCCTCCCCTTGGCCGAGTTTGAATACAGAGTTCAAATAGAGAACACTCCAAGAATCGAAAAAGCCTATAAATTATAGCTTTTGCTTTTAAGAAAAAAAAACAGTAAAAGTTCTGGTGCACATTCTTGGATAGAAACACTGCATTTCTCCTTCCCCTCCTCCTGTCTGAGCCTCGAAGATACAATCTCCCCCAGCTCTGAGTCCAGACGAAACGCAGGGGTTCCATCCCGAAGTTCAGAGCAAGGTGAGGAACGGAACAAGCGAAGCCTCCCAACCGCCCCCACCACCGTCCGTCCCCGCCCCCACCCCGCTCCAGCTGAGCGAGCAATGGGAGCCTCAGCCGGGGGTGGGGGTGGGGTGAAAGCAACTTCTCTCTGAAAGCCGGAGGGGAATGGGGGGCGGGGGAGATTCGGCATCCCTAAAGAGAAGAAAGACATAATACTTTTCTTGGGAGTTGGATCCTCTTCTCCCTCCAAGGATAAAATTGGAGAAGTGGGTGGGGGGAGTTTCAACCCAAAACACTTTTCTTGCAAAAGAGTGATGGTCCCGCACTCTGGGTAGTGACAGGCAATTCTCCCAATTTATCCTGGCATTTCGGGAATGTAAACACATTATGTTTGTTGTTTTACGGAGTAAGGAAAGGAACCAAGGGAAAGAGAGATTATACATACATTCTGTGTGTGTATATATAATATATATTTGCGAGTGTATACACACAGAGCATCATATATGCTTTATCTCCTATAAAGTGCATTTCTAGTGTTGTTCCTTGGACATGTCCCCTGCTCCCCAAGCTCACCTTCATCAGCAGGAGGAAAAACAAGGTAATTCAAATGAATACTTTTCACTCTTAATAGATGTTTAATCCTTTTTTTAAAAAAGGCTATTTTTTTTTCTTGGGGGAAGAAAAAGCTCTTCCATGACCATAGTTGGCCAGTGGAAGAAGGGGAGGAGGGATATGCTTTGCTGTGGCTTCAATATAGCTTCTTCATACATAGTTGTCTGAGGAGATAGCCTGGCCACACTACCTGGATCACATCATTAGCAACACCTCTAGTCACAATCCATGTTTTAGGGAAGGAGCCTTCAGCCTTAAAGGAGTACTTTTGTACAATACAAGGTTTTGCCCTCCCTCCCAAATTCCCAGCCTTCTCAGTGTCCACAGTGACTCCAAAGCATCAGAACATCAGAAATCAAAAAGGTCAAAAGGACAGAATTGGGCATAACCATCATTTAGTCTGTATATTGGTTTCCTCCTGCCTGGAGCTCAGTAAGTCTTCAGGGTGGTATTCCATTCTGGGTGGTAACTAATCCACATTTGAGTCTCTTGTTTTAAATAAAACAACTTCAAGAGTTGAAATATATATATATTTAGATATTTTCTTAAATAACATATTTACATCTAATAGAAAATATAACTCTAGAGATAATCTTTCCAACCAATATTGGGGATGGATTGGGGAAGGAAGAGGAGGGGTGTGAAAGGAAAGGATCCGAGCTTTGGCTAGATCCCATCCAGAAATAAAAAGTACTATGCCAAATTTCCTTTCTCTCTCTGTCTCTCACTCCCTCCTGCTTTCTGGCTGGACTCCAGAAATTCATCTTTTCTCCTTAAAAAAACCTTGGTCCGTGTTGCTTTCCTTAATAGTGACGGTCAAAAAGTTTGAGGTCACATCTGTGACCACCACTTTCTCCAGGTTGGTCAAGGATGGGCTCCAGGATTCCTCCTCAGGGTCCCCGAGGATTCTGGCTACAGGGATCCTGGCAATCAAGGAGGGTCTACCCCCCTGGGCCCCCATGTCCCGATATAAGCTCCCAACTGAACCTGGGTTGCCGGAGCCATGTCGGACCCGAGGGCTTCCAGAGTCCAAGCCACTCTGGCCTTTGGCCTCCAGAAAATCTGCCCTGTGCTTTATGACTCTAGGTGGGTAGGTGTCCACAGCCAGTTTGCCCCCAGCCTCACCTCCGCTGGGACTAGCCATCGTGCAGGCTAGGTCTGCGTCTTGCCTTCGGGCCAGTTGGATTACACTGTGCCCAGCCGTGAACTTTCCTGCCCCAGAGGGGGCATCCTCCATCTTCCTCCCTTTGAGGTAGTCCCCAAGACTGTCCCCTGGCTCCCCCGAGGTCCGCTGGGAAGGGTCCCGAAGGTCCTTCCGAGGTTTGGGGCCTCGTTTCTTAGAGCTATCCCCTGGAGAGCTAGGTTTGTCGTCCGGTCTCCCAGTACCCCGGTCCCGGTCCCGTTCCCGTTCCCGAGCTGAGTCCCCTCGGCAGGTGCTACTGGTACTGGTGCTGCTGCTGCTCCCAGGTGGGGAGAGGCCAATGTTTCGAAGTCCCTCCCGAGCTCGAGAAGTTGAGCCAAGTTCCTGGGGAGATCGTCCAGGGTAGGGAACCCTGATGCCCCGAGCGGAGTCGCTCCGGAACTCGTAGGTTTTCGCTTTAGCCTTGGCCTGTGCCTGCAAAAGAGAAACAGGGATGTCAATGGCTTTGGGGCTGGGCCCTCCACCCCTTCCCCAAATCCCCTCCCCTTACCACCCTTTGCTTGCCGGATAACAACTGGCCCTGGGCTATCTCAGGGACTCAATGTGAACTTTTATGAACTCCCCTACCGGTCTACCAGCCTATCCAACTCCCCCTACCATCATACACACCTACCTGTCCCAACAATATCCCTCCCAGCCATTGGCGGCTGCATCCTACCTTGAGGAGGAAGGTTTTGGGCTTTGGACCTCTCTTTTTGGGGCCATACAGCTCCATCTCTCGTTCCCTGGGAGGAGGAGGGAAGGGGGTGTTAAGAAAGAAAACAAATCCGAACTCCCATTCCGGGCTGGATCAAAGCCACAGCTACACGGAGGGCTAGGAATGGCCTGTACCTTTCCTCAAAGGCTGCGAGAAGTCGGGCATCTAGTATGTTTTCTTCGGGTTCCCAGGTGCTATACCTATGAAAAGGTCAAGGAGAAGGGAAAATAAGTTCCAGGGGGTGGGAGGGAGGCTAAAGAAGGGTAGTATATGTAACTTTCTTTTGTATCTCAATGCAAAGAAGAAGAAAAAAGGGGAAGAAAATCTCCCTAATAACAGTCTAGGGCCACCAATTATATATAACCTACTTACTTCTGAGACCAGCCCTTCCATTTCACGAGGTATTCCATTCGTCCCTGCGGATGCAAAGGTAAAATATGTGTGTGCACAGGGAAAAATGCATGACGAAAACAGGAGAAATGCATGCAAAAATGCATGCACCAAATGAATGCGTGAAACCCAAGTGCATAAGGCATGCGCCCAGTGCATCTGCCACCCCGTGCACGAAATACTGCACAAAGTGCATGCACACACAGGCATATACATTCGTCCCCCTTCTCCCCACCCCCACCCATGTAATCTGTGTATCGTTGCAAGTCTAGGGAAACAGCCTGAGCCTCAGAGCCAGAGCCAGAGCCGCCGCCACGGCCGCCGAGGCTGCTGCTGCTGCTGCTGTTGCTGCTGGGACCTGGGGGAAGGGAAGCAGCTCTGCTGCAGGGGGTGGGCACCGGGATGGGGAAGGGAGGGGAGGCAGGGGCCTTGGTCTGAGGCCTGCGAGCACCTACTTTTCGGATGCGCCGCTTCAAGAGGGCTTCGGCCGCAAACACCCGTTCCCCGACCGCAGAAAGCTCCATGTTGACTCGTCGCTTACCCCCTTGGCCGCTTCCAGCAGCAGAAAAGCAGCAGCCAGCGCACGACAGACCATAATACTCCCCCGCTTACGTCAGTTCTCCCTCCCCCTCCTTCTCCTCTCCCCGTCTCCCTCTCCCTCTCCCTCTCCCAACCTTCCTCCCTCCTCCCCCGTGTGCGTGCGTGTGTGTGTGTGTGTGTGTGTGTGTGTGTGTGTGTGTGTGTGTGTGTGTCTCTCTCTCTCTCGCTCGCTCGCTCGCTCGCTCCCAACCCCCCCCTTCTCCTCTCTTCTTCTCCCGCCTCCCTCCCCCTCTTGCTCCCTCCCCACTTGTTGCTAACGGCGTCGCTAATGCGGAGAGGACAGTGGAATATTCCGCCGATCTCTGATTGGTCGAGGTGGAGTCCGCCCCGCCTCAGCTACGCCCCCCCTCGCTTTCTCCCCCGCGTTGCTACGTGACCCGAGTTCCAATTGCGAGGGGGGGCGGCGGTGGGAGGTGGAGTCTGGAGGGACACTAGAGACCGGGTGGAAAGAGGGGGAGGAAAGGAGGGGAAAGGAAAAAGGCCGAGAGCGGAAGTGACGTAAAGTAGGGTGGAATCAGCTGCTGTCAGTCTGAGGAGGGGGGAGGAGGGGTGTCCCTTCCAAGCCTGCCGGTTTTCTGGACTGAATACAAACCCCCTCCTCCAATGTTTCCTCCCCGAGACCAAAGGATTCCCAACCACTCCCAGAGAACATCACTGTGGTCTCAGCCGCGATCCTCACCCTTCCGCAGACCCCAACCCTACCCTACATCCCCCGGATCCCCTCCCTCTCCCTTCACCCCGCCCCCTCCGCTGCAGACAGCTAGGAGGCTGCTCCCAGACGCCAACTCTGCAGCTCTTGCACAATGCACAATGTACAGGTGTTAAAAATGGGAAAGGTCCCGGCTACGTTCCAAGCGCCCGACTACGCTCTCCCCTACTCTCCTCTCGCCCCTCCCCCCACTCCATCCCTCCAAGCACGGACGCTACGTCTCCATGACAACAGTCTTCCCCCGCCATACACACCATTCTATCTCCTCACTAGTCAAGTCAATGTCCCTCTCGGTCCCCAATACTCCCAGGACCCTCCACCCTCTGGCACCTGTCTCTCCCCTTTTCCCCTCCGCGGGAACCCACCCACTAATCTAGCGATCTGAGACTCGGGGCAATTGTCTAGATACCGCGGCTGGTAATTGAGACAAAAGTGGAGAACTTGAATTATCCGCATAATTGCCCCTCATTCTTTTCTTTGCCACTAAAGACCTATAGTGGCGACGTCAACTCGCCCTTTCTCTTCAGAGCCCCTTACACTCCCATCCACCTGCCCCCTGCTTCTTAATATAATCCTTATATCGACCCCCAAGCTCCCTCTCCACACCACCCTCATTCCAATCCAGACCGCCACCCACGATTCTCCCATTTCCATTGCAGTGAATTAATTTGCGGGGACTAGAGTGGGATCGAGGTCAGTAAATGTGGCCGTGAGTTACTAACCCGGCGGCACATAGGCTCTTGGATGCACACAGATTCGGAGCCTTGCACGGAGACTGCGCCAACTCGTCAGTTGGCACCAGCCAAGGCCCGCTTGCTCGAAGCCCAGAGGCTGCAAAGTCTCCAGCAAAGTCGCCGCCGAACCGGCAGCCGTTTGGCCTAGGCAGCGCGTTTCCGGTAGCAATCTATTCTAGAAGTTCAGTGCGGATAAAAGGCAGAGCCGGGATGTGTGGGGGTTGGGAGGAAAAACTCAAAGAACTGACTGTGGACTAAGCTCAGAGGTGGCGCTGGCATTTTGTTGCCCAGATTGGGTAGAGGTAGAGACGTAGGGAGATAACAGGAGTGTCCAGGACCCTAATAAGTGACGTTCTCTCCGCTGCTGGAGAGGTACCCCCTGCGGTTAGGAAGGGGTACACATTTACACGGGATGACGGTCCTCTTTATTTCTAGACTAAACTCTGAGGTAAGGATGGAGGGGGCGGGGGGGGGCGGAGCAGGGAGGGAGGCGCTGTCAGAAGAGCTCTCTTCCCACTTTCCCCTCTTCTTAATCATATTTAAAGACACGACCCCCACTTTTTAGAAAAAGACTTCGCTACAACCACTGAACTGGAAACAGTTTCTTTCCGTATAAACGAGGAAAAAATGCAAAACAAACAAAAACCTCGACGCAACTGACTTGGAGATGGGACAGGAAACCCTAGGCGGAAAACTCGTCTCCTGTCCAAGAAGTGTCTTAGAGGGTCTAGACGTTTGTATGGATGGGGAAGATGGGATGGGGGAGGGAGGACGTAACGCAGAACTGCTCTTCCTCTACATTCTCCTTCCCCCACTCCCCACTGCCTTTAGACAAAAAGGATTTGGGTTCATCGTCTAACCTCCAGGGCTTTAAGGCTTTAGCGCTAAGTCTTAGGACCCTCTCTGGAAATCTCTCCCTCCTAACGAAATATCCGCAGATTGCGTAAAAATCGCCTTTAGAAGCCAAACAAGTTGCCTGAGAGAGGCCAATAGACAGCAAAGTTCATAATCATAAAAAGTCATTCACGGTTACAAATAGTTTCGACGGACGGTGCCAGCGATACAGCTGTTTCTGTTTAAGCTTAAATACTTTCCAACAGTTTGGGCAGTAAAAATAAAGTAGACCTCAACAGCCTATAAGTCTCTGGTTTCCTCGCCCCGAAAAAGCCCACCATCTTCATTTCACTCCCCTTCTCTGTTCCCCCTCCCCAATCTCTCACCCCCGCCAACTGTGGCAAGTAAATGGGGATCTGGGGCTCGGCTCTGAGTATCAAGTTACTTTGGGTTCGAATTATTTACATCCAGAGAGACCGGATTATTATGGTTGTTAGCTCTTGGATCAAGGGTTCGGGACACTAGTCGATTCTCTCTGTAGCCAGGGGACAGTTCCCAACAAAAGGGAGTGAGAACCCTCACTTACCCACACCCACACCCTCATATAACTAATGGTTATCGAGGAGTTTTGTTATTTATCTTAAGATAGTATTTCTCAGCATTTCACCCATCAGTGATTTTACTGCCACTTACTCCTAATAAGTTATGTTTGCTTTGGGCGCTTTTAGAGACCTAGAAGTTCCTGAGCTACGTTTAGAATTTGAGGGTTTCAGTTTCGTATTGAAGAAGCTTGCTCCCTTCCTGTCGTTTTTTTTCCCTTTCTTTCCCTTTCCTTTCCTTTCCTTTCCTTTCCTTTCCTTTCCTTTCCTTTCCTTTCCTTTCCTTTCCTTTCCTTTCCTTTCCTTTCCTTTCCTTTCCCTTCCCTTCCTTTCCTTTCCTTTCCTTTCCTTTCCTTTCCTTTCCTTTCCTTTCCTTTCCTTTCCTTTCCTTTCCTTTTCTTCTCTTCTCTTCTCTTCTCTTTTCCTTTCTTTTCTTTCTTTCTTTATCCCTCTTCCTTAACTCATTTCCCCCCTTTCTCAGTAGGACTAATGTATAAGATGAAGCATTGAAATACACTAGCCTATGTCTTTATAGTATTCTCTGTTTGCACCATCCTTTCTTCTTTCCTTGCCTTCTCTCTTCTGTGTCTAAATTTGCCTCTTCCTCTTTCCTTTCCTCCTCTTTGACTCTATATATCTCTCTTTTTATCTGTCTCCTTTTCTACTTTTCTCTATCTGGTGTTCCTAAACTCCCCACTCTGTCTCTTTGTCTCAGCTTCTTTCTGTTTGTCTCTGAGGGTTGTGTGTGAGTGTGTGTGTGTGTGTGTGTGTGTGTATCTGTCTGAGTTTCTTTGTCTCTTTTTGTGTTTCTCTGTAGGCTTCCCTTAATCTTTGTCTTGGTGTCTGTCTCTCCTCAGTCTCTGTCCATCTGTCTGTCTCTATCTCGTTGTGTGTCTATCTCTGCCTATGTCTGTCTCTTTCTGTCTGTCTCTCTCTTTGTTCCTATCTCTCCCTGTCTCTCTCTCCTTCCTTTCTTCCCTCTCCCTCTCTTCTTTTCCTCTCCTCCCCATTACCTTCCTCTCTCCCCTGCCAACTCAGGCAAGTGAAAATCTTCAATTTTAAGGTTAAAATGTTAGGAAAAGCAAGTGCATTTAATGAGGCTTTACTATCTCAAAGGTCAGAGAGTTTCCACTTGGTTCCCAAACAACATCGAGTTTATTCCACATGAAGGCTGAAGGTAAAGTGCATGACACGAAATAGGTACCAATAAACACCACTCTCAGGAATTAAAATCTCCATTTCCCACCTGCTTTGTGGCAATATGCAGTTGGACTCTTGACTAGGCTTGGGAAACTTGCTAGTCCCCCCTCCAAGAGGACCGGTCTGATCCCCATTTTAAGGTATGAAGGAGTTGAAATGGGCTGCAGTAAGGATAAAAAATTTACTAAAAAGAAAAGAAATAGAAGAGAAGGGAAGAAGGAAGGGAGGGGAGGAGAGAAAGAAAAATGAGAAAAGAAAAGAAAAAGAAGGGGGAAAGAGTGAAGAGAATCCTTAAGAAAATGAGCTCACAGTTCAATTGATCAAGGTAAAGAGACTGTATCCAGAACCCCAGGATTCCTGCAAGCTCATTGGGAGGGGCAGGGTGGAGGAGGACAGGGAGATTGGCAAATGGGCCTTTCCCACTCTAATCCTACAGTGCCAAAGGTTCCCCCACAGTTGCCTGTGGCCAGCTTCTTTTTGATTAGTCCACAACATTTATTTCCTTCCCAACTAGTCAATTGGAGACCACCAGCACTTCTTCTTGCCCCACCTCTCTCCACCAAGGAAAACTCCCTCTGAACTCACCTCTTCTTCCTTCCACTAAATTTTCTTTTGTCATTCATTTTACTATTAGGATTTTATCCCACTTTAAGTGAAGGAAGGTCTGGGCACGGATAAGGGTGGAGTGCGGTGGGATGCTGAAAGTTTAAACCAAACCAAACCAAAAGGAAACAACTCTGAATACAGATTAGACTTCTCCGCTAGCCGGCTTTTTCCCTAGCAGAGGGTTGCGCCGCTTCTGCAGTAAATAAGGTAATTGCTTCCTATTACCTTAGTCCCCATATGGCTGCAATTTGAGTGTCTTCAGAGACTGGAGGGGGTGGGGGGGGTGGCGAAAGTGGAAATCAAATGCTCCAAATGCTCTCGTATTGCATTTTTATGAAGGAAAATACCAGCAGAGTATTTAGCATTACCCCTTGCCCCTCCCCGCCTCCCCTCCCCCCCCCCAGATAAGACCCCTGGTCATTCGCTTTGTTTATTGATACTTGGCCTCCTTCAAGACACCTGTTTTCCAAATCTGTAAGTGGCTCCACTCTAGTCAGCGGAGGAGTCAGGACACCCAGTCCAGCAGAATCCAGAATCAAGACCTGAGATCCTCTCTTGAGCATTCATCAAATGAAGTCTCGAACCCGGATCCTGGAACCAAGAGCTTGGAAAAAGCTCAGGGAATGTGCTCCCCTTATTGAATTTTCCAAAGCAGATGACACACCTCCGCGAAAAACGAACTCTTTAAGATCGTGGGAAGGGCCATTTGCCAAGAATCATTCCCAAATTCGGGTCCCGGGGACTTGATAGGTGGGTTAACCATTCAGTCCCACAGCTACACAAGGGGCTTAGATCCTTTGGAGTCTTCCGGGAATTGCTTTGGACAACTCCGCTGGATACGAAAAAGGGCATTCCTTATTCCGACTGCTCTGTCACTGCCCAGGCGACAAGCTGCAGCCTGTTCTCCAGGACTGGGAGAGAGAGGCCGGGCTTTGTCTAGTTAAGGAGCGTTTCAAACTAAATAGCTTGGCGGGTGTCGGACCTGCCGGGTCTTGGCTAGGGAACTCTGTCGGATTTAGAACAGAAACACTATATGCACTGCCTTTTAGACTAGGTGCAAAGACAGGGGCTGTATGTCAGTCAGATGGACTGCAGCGGGTGAGTAGTTCCAGAGACTATTTCCCGGGGAAACTTGGAGCTCACCAAGGTGGGGATAGTTTGAGGAGGATACTTAAGTGGAAGTTGCCGACGGGCTCTTACAGAGAAGGAAAATGCACATCTACATATGAATATGAGGGGTGCGTGTGGGTGTCAGCGAGGTTGTGGTATGTATAAGGAGCAGAAAGGCGGGCCAAGCTGGCCTTACCTAGTTTACTGAAGGACAGTCTAGGTGAACCACAGTCTGGGTGTTCCCCGTAATAGACTTGACTCTTTAATAACCTTTTGCTGGCATCTTTGGGATAGTTACACACCCAGTGAGACAGAGCGTGGACTACCTCTCACTACGTTAGTCATCCTAGTCATTCTCTCCCTACAGCTCAGCTTCACCACCCTGATGACACAAACAGGGTCGGTCAGTGATTTAACACTGCTAGTCTATGATAATGCTACATTATAATAATGCTATGACAAGTCATTGTTGCATTGGAGACAAATGACTGGGTTGTTTATTTGTTTTCATTCAAGAGAACCTAGGTTTTAGTTGAGGCTCCAGCATTTATTAGTTTTGTTGCCCTGGGCAAGTCAGATATTCTCTTTTAACCTCAGTTTCCTCATTTGTGAAATGGGTTTCATAGAGGAAACCTAGTAAAGCAAAGCTGCACTAAGACTTTTGGGACACAGTACTTATACAAGCTGCCTCACATACTTCTTGTGAAGAAAGTGTTTTAAATATGAATTAGAACAATATATAAATGTGAGTGCTTATGATTTACAGCAGAGCCATGTGTCTCCAGATTTCACACTCACATACACACCACAGACATTCATGAGCAGTCTGAGGGACACAAACTCCCATCGAAGCCTGTTCCCTTTATCTTAATATAATATCAACCAAAACCTCTATGGGAAGATAAACACTTTTTACTCCTGAGCTGGAGGGTCTCTGTTTCGGTTTTTTTTTCTTTCATTATATTTTTTCTCCCACCAGGAGAGAAGTCCCTCCCCCAAAGTGGAAGACAAGCATCCAGATAAGGACAAGAGTCAGACTTGATGGAATTGGCAGCTGCAGGCAGACCTGGAGAGATGGAAGAGGCTTCAAAATCAGAATCAGATATTCATTTGGGTTAGAAATCACCCCCCTCCCCAGCAGAGATAACTCAGATTCCTTCTATCTCTCCTGTGTGTAAGAAAGATGGATGTGGAAGAAGAAGAATGGGGAGATCTGGCAGTGGGGAGATCAGATCTGGTTTCTTCTTCCTTGTTCTAGAATTAAAAGAACTAAGTCCTTTGGAAAGGGTTAAAAGAGCTGGGGCCCCAACATATTTGGGGCACAGTTTTTGTTCCTGGAATCCCAGAAGCAGCCAGCTCCAGACTATCTCCTTTCGTTCAGAATGTCCTTAACTGTCAATGGAGAATGGAGAGAGGTATAAGTAAATAAACATGTACAAAGGCAGTACCTAGAGATACAAAGATATCTGTTTTCCTGTGCTCCTGTTAATCCAGCAGTGTACAAGTAAATAATTTTTTTTTTTAATGTTTCTCTTCTGGCCTGACTGTGCCTGCGTAAGTGTGGGTGTGTGCACTTGTACACAGCGTGTTCCTGTATGCTTGCATACATAGATGAGTCTGGGGAAACAGAGGGTAGAGGGGTGAGGGTAGACTATGGAAATTGAACTCAGGATTCCCCTAAGGAACTTATTCCTTCATATCTGAAAGACTATTTTGAGACTGAAAGCAGAAGAGTACCTCCTTTTCCTTTCCCCTCTGCCTTTCCCCTAGCTTTTGATTAAGAGACTGAAAAAGTCAGCAGAGACTACATGGAGCCAGAGAGAAAGGTCGTGGGCCTTCTGCCCCCCTATAAGTGAAATGTATGCTACAGATGATTGGGAGAAGCAAGAAAGGATCGCGTCCTTCCCCTCCGGCCTCCGTCCACCATAACGAAGAATTAGTTTTCCTGTAGCAGTTGTGGATTATTTCTGAATTCTGATGAAGCTTAAAGATTAGGGCAGGAGTTGACTCAAACCGAGGCTAGACTTCAAAGCTCAAGAAGACCAGATTCAGGTGGGGAGGGAGAGAAGAAGTGAAGCAAGGGGCAAACTATTAAGAGTGGATATCATTAGGAAATACGAGTGAGGGGAGTTCGAGGTAGATTAAGTAGAAGCAGAAACAACGCCGGCAAAAAAAAAAAAAAAATCTCTCAATGAGAAAAAAAATGCTTTGTCCAGTAGCTACGGGAGGTATTTGAATTTGCGTGGCATTTGCATTACTCTGAGTTCATCTAGTTAGAATATGAATGTAAAAGCCATTCGGTCTTGAGTTCGAACCGGGTCTAAACCAGTTAGCTTAGAGGATAGGCAAAACTTAGTTCCACTGCCACAAACTTCACTCCCGCTTGAGACAGCCTGTTCCCTAGATAGGACTTTAGATTGGTTTGGGCAAAAGACCTCCAGTGGCACTAATTATTGGAGAACAAACTTGGGGGGGAAGCGCCCTGCCCGCGGTTAGGTAAATCTGATCATGTTGAGAGCATCAATCTTGAAGTACGATGATAGGGGTTCAAGCCTCGCTATCCACAGAATATGTATAAGTATGGAACGACGGCACTGTAAGTCAAGCCACTATGAGACTCGATCTCATATTCAAAATGGGATTGACCATACCTACACTATTGACTTTGTCGGGTTGTTGTAAGGAGAAGAAAATGTTGCGTAGACATAAAATATTACTGTTGTCTCACATCCACATATACACAGAGATAAATGGGTAGTTGGTACACATAGTTCTTTACATGTTGTGTCCCTCATCAGAATGTGAGCTTCTTGAAGGTAGGGACCCGGCTTTTGCCTTTCATTCTATCCCCAGAGTTTAGCACAGTGCCTGGACCATAATAAGGACTTAATAAATGCTTGCTGTAATGTGGATTCTTTGGAAGTGAAGCATCTAGAAGACAAGGGACTGCTTCACTTATTACTCACAAATCCTCAGAACCGCCAAGCTAGCCTTGAGCTACCTGAGCCTCTTTTGGGGAAGATGCAGTGAATAAAACCCGCTAGTTGACTGAATGAGAAATGAGCTCCTGAGGAGAACAGCTCAAGGCACTTTCTCAGCTGCCTCCATCTCATCTCCTGCAAAGCTTGCAGACATTCTGGGGGCTTTAATGAGAAGTTCGGCCGCATTCGTTGCACCCCCCAGGGAGTTCAAAGTACTATCAATTCTTCACACTTGCTTCTAACGTCTCCCCTCCCCCAGTAAAGAAATTAGAAATTACTTATTCTACAGATACCATGAAATGAGTCACAAACTGGAGGTTCTTTTCCATTACTTTTGTTGGGATTCGGGGAAAGAAGGAAGCAGAGTTTATACTCTCCTTTTAAGGTTAGGAAAACAGGTTCTGAGTAGCTATGAGCAGTCTCCTATCACACAAGGAGCAACGCTCCCCCAACAGATGACACCTAGAAGGAGTTTCCCTCCCAAGGAGGGCACCATTCATATACAATGTTTTCCCCTATAACTCGAGGGGCTGCAGTTAAGAGAGAGGAAATACTTCCCAGTGACGATTTCGGGATCCTTGAAGGGCTATGATTGCCCTTGGCTAGTTAGTGCGTTTGGGGCAACCTTTTAAAGCACCTATAGACTGAGAGTTAACTGGTTTCAGAAGTGTCTAGCATTGCCTTCTCATCTCTGACCTAGATAGACAGCCCGCTCAGGTGACAATCCTTCTTCCCCATCCAGCACCTTCTTCTCTAGGTAACGCGTTTCCCTTTTAGGGACTGGAGTTTTCCCCAGATCCACGAAGAACCAAGTTCTGAGGCTTTTCCTTTTGAAACCTCCCCAGGGAGATGACCCTGCCAAACTACCTACCCCTGAGGTAGAAAACAGGGCGTCCAGCTAGTGCCTGGGTGCTGGGGTTCGGGCTGGCTCCGCGCACGCCCAGAAGTTTTGTTGACGGTTCAGAGGCTGCCGGGAAGGGGACAGACAAGCCGCCAGCTCTAGACTTGCGCAAGCGCTCACTCCTCGCATCGGAAACGAAGATCTCTTTCCCAGGAGCTTGTTAAGACTCTCTAAGACCACCAAGGCTACCTAGCCCAAGCCCAAAGAAGAAGACAGAGTAGCCACAGTCGGCTAATCAAACCTGAAATGCCTCAAATCAAGCTTAGGGGCTTCTCTTCTCTCTCAGTCTTTCAGCTTGGTTCACTAGCCCTCCTTTGCGAAATCGAATTAAGTGAAAATTGGTACCGTATTTACTCGCAAAATTTCCACCCTTCACCTCGTTTTTTGCAGTCTAAAATAGGTAATGTTGGGGGTGGTTGTAAAGGGAGGGCGAAAAATATGCAGTCTTCTGAAACCAGATTCACCTTCACCAACTTGTATTAACCTTTCCATCCCAATTTACATAAAGGTAGTATTGATTCGCCCAGGGTTGCCCAGCAATCAGGAGCTGGACCTGGGGTTTCAGTGATATAGATGAAGAAACTCCTACCTCTGCAGGGTGGCATCTTCTCAGCAATTTATGTTTAGATGCAGCTAGGTAGCCCAGTTGAATAGAATGTTAGACTCGAAGTCAGGAAAATTGACTGTCTCAGACTTTTGCTATCAGTACAACCATAGTCAAGTCACCAAATCTCTCTCAGCCTCAGTTTCCTCCTGTGCAAAATGGAGGTAATAATAGCACCTAATTTCCTGAGTTGTTGTTGAGGTCAAAATAGATGTCATATATGCCATATATGTAGCTTTGTAACTTTTAGTGGATTATAGAAGTACTAGAAACTATTGTTGAGTTACATTGAGGCTAAATAACTTTCTCATAGTTAGCATCTGTCAGAGAGTAGAACTTGAACCCTTCTCTCTTCCTGACTCTGAAGCAAACTCACTATCCGACATGCCACTTTTATCACTCTTTCTGAAAAAGTGAAGTTTATAACCAAAGACTATGTTCAGGAGCAGCAATGTATGTTTGTCTCTGTGTTTCTGATAGAAGACATAAAGATGACTTCTAAAATAAGTCAGTGGTAATGCTTATGCTTGCGGTTTCCTTTCCCTTCAAGTTGAAGAAGGTTTTGAACCTAAGCACTTTGTTCAAGGTTAATCAGGGACTGGACAGCTGCTGAAGTCCCATATTCAACACTGAACATCATTCTTGTACTGATATTTCTCACTGAGTCCCTGGCAGCCCAGAAATCCCAAACCAGAACATAAAGGATAGGAGAAGGATTCAAGGAAACTAATAAGGATAGAGAAAAGAGTACTGACTTCTTTTCCTATCCTTGGATTAATAGCCAAAAGTGTTTTTTTTCTTTAATATAACCTGTCATATGCTTTGGCAAAGGACCCCAGACAAATCTGTGCCAGAACAGCTGATAACAGGAGGCAATGGAAGGAACACATAAAGAAACTATCTTTTAAGGGGCTTTCCCCCAACTTGATTGCATACTCACACACACACACTCACACACACACACACACACACACACACACACACACACACATACACACACAAACACATTCTTACCCCCTCCCAAGCCTCTTCAATGGAATGATGGCCTGTAGAAAATCCTCTAAAGGAAAAAGGTATGAATAAGTTTGGCAAGAAAATTTATCTGGGACTTTTATACTGAGAGAAAACTTTAAACAGTTCAGTTCTGATTTTTTAACTCGTCTTCAGCCTTCAAGGATGCTGTTAATATGAGTAAAGTGAGCTGATCCAAGTCAGGTGTTCACATAGAGCAAACATCTTTGGGGAGGGGGCCTTTCTCAAGCACCCCATTTAGAAAAAGAGCTATCTTCTCAAAAAGGTAAAAGATTCAGGTTAGATTAAAAGAGATGGCTCCAGAATAACAATGAAATGCTGATCTTCATGACCTCCTTTTTAGAATCTGCCCTCACCCCTACCCCTACTACTCTCAAAACCAATACAGCTGAAGTCCTGAGAAAAGCTGGCAGAGTGTCCCTGAAGGAGAGGGATTAATAGATAAAGTTTTAAAAGAGGGAGCGGAAGAGGTTTGGGTTATTTTAGCAAGTGGATAGACTGTGGGAAGTATTTCAGAAGTCCTATGAAGTGGAAGAAAAGGGGAAAAAATAGCAAAATAGTGGCATGTTCCTACTTGCTGCAGGGGCAGATTTTGGACACCCTGTGAAGGTATTAGAAGGTTTCCTCTCCTACTTCTTTCTTCCTTTTTCATCTGCCCGGTTGTCGCTCACTCTTTTGAATCTAGTCCCCAGTTCAGAGACAGGACTAGGTTAGGTAGCAGCCCACACACAGCCAGGGATAGTTTTGACTCTTTCTTTTTATAAATACAAACCTTTTTTAATCCCACTCTCCAAGGCCAAGTACTCTAGTTTGTGATGATAAATCTTTTGTGAGGCTCAGTAACAGCTCAGAGCATTAGCATGCTAGGGCTGCAATTTTCAAGCTCCTTCAAGCCTAAGGACCCCAAACACCTAGTCCTTTTGTCTTGAACTGAGTCTTTTCTACCTCAGGCTTGCAGTTTTCCAAGCCAGTCACGGCTCCTAGAACCTCTGAAACTCCACTGCCCCATCACAGCCTTCAGCTTATAGCTCAGATAACTTCAAATTCTTAGACCACCCCCACCCTACCCCGTCCTCCTTCCCACCCCCCCACTACCCCCTACCCCGAACACTGGGAAATCTAGAACCCGACCCTGGACTGGGGTGAGGGTGGGGGAAGAAACAAAATACCTGATTAGTATCCCCTCCCCAACAGCATTGTAACTAAAAATAAAAGTAAAAAGTGGGTGCCTTAGCTCTTCAACACTCCCCAATCATACCAAAGACCCAAGTTCACCTCATTTTCCCCCATTCTACAGGCCAGAATCACTAAGTAAGAAAGGGGATTAAAAAGAAGACAGTGGCTTAATCTAGTCCCCTAGTAACTGGGTTTGTTGACCTCCAAATCTCTTGTCCCTAATCTTTCCTCTCCAGCAGGAAAACTAAGTTTGGGGTCAATATCTTCACAGGCCCCCTAACTGTGACAAGTATACTAGCAGCCTCCTCCCCTTTGTGATCTCCCAGGAGCTGATGGACAGGATCATTCTCTGATGCCCCTGGTTTTGAAGGAGTAGGACAGGACTCCCTCTTCTGGGCTATATCTGGAGCTGGTAGGAAAGAAGGGTCTTGTTCCAGAAATTTGGGCTTCCTACCTCCCCTGCCATGCCCCTTTGAAGTCTCTAAATCTAGTTAATGCAAGAAGTACTCCAGGGAGTTGTTTGCTCCTGAGTTCAAGTAGATTTGGATCAAAACCGGAGTGAAAGCAAAAGAGCTTGGATACTCGGATCCCAGGCAGGGAGAATTTTAACCTTTGGGTAGATCTAGCAGCTCTGCCTACTGAAAAGAGGGGGATCAGAGCTCAGAAATGAAGAGTAGCTGACCAGACAGTCTCTGGCGATTCCTCAGGCCTGGCAGACACCCTCTGACTACCCTTCAGGTGGGCCCTTGACTCCCTGCCACTTGGGAAAACTAGGCAGCTAGTTCTTTATTTCCTTTGAGATGAAATGAGATGTATATGAACAAGTGTATTTGAAGAAGCTTATTTCAGTAAATGTGCACGATGGTGCATTTATTCAGAAAATAAACCCCATGTAAATAATTTACTCCACCGGATTCCAGAGCTCAATGAATATACCATAGGAGGTATGTATTCTTGGAAGGAGCTAAATGTAGGAGTTAAAATGAATGTATGAGATGTAACTGTGTAAAGTATTCACTGATAAGCAACAAGTATATGGAAGGAAATGATGAGATGAAAGAGGCTCACCTGGACCCATCCAAATCTTCCATGCCCACAGATCTAAAAGATCTAGGAATTCCTGCCCAGCATTAACTATGCACCCATGGGAAGACACTAGCCTCCCTGTCCCCAATCCCTAACTCAGATCTTCTGAAGCTTATTTAGCACGGTGCCATTCATTGTGATCTATGTCCTCAAAGTGACCCATTCAGAACTTCATTTATGCCCAAGTATGAAATGTAGCAGACATTTCCTTTAGATAAGCTCACATCTCCAGCAGTGGAGGATTAAACCTTCCCTGGGCCTCAATTTTCACAAAAGGAGAATATAAGATTTACTGTCTGGGGTATTTTGAGATCCCAGATCTCAAAGGCATGAAGATGAAAAAAGGATTCCCAGTCTGGGTTCCAGGGTAGAAAGGGATAATACTACTCAACTGTTTTGTTCCATTAACTGGAGACTTCTTTCTTAGGACCAGGAAGTGAGATGGACATTTACAAACACACACACACACACACACACACACACACACACACACACACACCCCTCTTTCAGGATTGTAATCTTTTCAAGACTTCTCACATCTTGGCAGAGGTTCAGGGCCCAAGATGGTTTTCAACTGTGGGTGGTACTGAGCTGATCAGGAAACAGCCTAAAGCAGTTACATCCCTCCTGGGGGGGGGGCCTTACCTAGTAAGATCCTTGGGGTGGGGGTGGGGGGGAGAAATTTACAGGGCAAAGAAAAGGAACAAGACAGTTTAGAATGAAATACTGGGGAGGATGAGAGGAGAGGCTGTTCTAGGCCCATGAAAAGCTCCATTACCTCAGCCCTCAGTCAGTGATTATGAGGAATCTAGAGGGTCCAGGGTATATAAGTACACACATGAAAAAAATCACACAAGCAGAGAACATATCACCTATGGACATATACACCTATACATTCAATTACTCATCAAGTTGTATGGATCTTCCAAGCAAGGCTCTCTTAAATCTTTTGACATTCTATGTGAACAGTGTGGTTGATACCTAAAGAGTAACTCCATCAATCTAAGACAGGAAGAACTGAATCTTTGATTGTCTTTAAGGGCACCGAGTATCCTAGCTGCAAAACAAACAAACAAACAAACCTATTCTGAAACAGCAAACAAAAGAACACCTTGCTACTACTAATGGTCCAGGTTTTCAGATCCTTCAGGGATCCAACAACCTGAGTCCAGAATCAGCTATGGCCATGGGATGGAGAGATAGTAAGGGGGTGAGGAACACCATTCATAGTTCCACCCCCTCCTCCATCCTTTTCTATCACACTGTCTCACTCTGACTCTGCGGAACATCTTAAGTGTCTATGAGGAAAAGAATTCAGAAGTATTGAGGCAGCATTACTCCTAAAAAGAGAGGAGATACACACCTGCCATCACACTAAGGTGTTTTTATAAACCGTGGGATACTACCATAGGAGTTCATATGAACATCGATATCTTCCAATCTCTCCCTCCCTTCCCCTCTCCCCCTCCTCCGATTCTCAAAGACTACTTTGGACATATATACGTTAGTAGGCATACCTCTCGAAGAAAAATACACACTGGGGAAGTGTGGGGAAGGGAGTTGTGCCCTTTATAAGTTCATATTCCATGATTGGTGTAAAATTCCACTCCAAGACTCAGTTTCTCTGGTGACAATATATATTTTTTTAAATGGGATCAACGAGGTGCATGCAAGGAGACAGGAGGATGAAAAGGTGGAAAGGAGGGGGGAAGAAATTCTGGGCGGAGAGACTATACTTTTAAAGACCATGGATCACTCTCTAAGAAAATCTTTCCGTAGGAGCTTTCTTTTAGCTCCCTACAAACGGCTGACTGCTAAACCCCAACTCCAGATTAATTCCAGGTACATTCTATAGGTGGCATCATGCTACTGGAAATAGCCTCCTCTGAAGATCAGGAGAAAGTGACTTCCCTGCAGTCTGAGCCTAAGCCCTGAAACTGTCACGAACCTGATTCGAACCCGAACTTCTGTTCCAACCTAGAGGAATTTCTGAACCTAGCAGGAAAGAGCATGTCTTTTCAGAGGGTTTTCACCTTTGGGGCTGGACGGGATGAGGGAAGGGGGAACTCTTTTCTGGAGCAGTAAAATCAAGTCCTCCTGTCCTCATTCCCGAGGTAATCAATAACTCGGATCTCGGGAAACCGTCATGAGGTGGAGCGCGGTGCTTGGAGATGCTAGGAGTGAGACTTCGGCATTTACAGATATATCTACACGACATATGAAGCTAGGTCCAACAAGCCCTGGGCCAGTCTGGTCGGACTGGACACTGAATTCCTGAAGAACTGGTTCAGGAGGTTCTCTGGTCTCGCCCAGATTGTGCCCTAGCTATCTTCATCCCAGGCATCCCTCAATTTCTAACACGTGCGGAACCATGATGAGGCACACCCAACTTAGCTCTACTCCTCCAACAAGAACTTGGAATCTAAATTCTTTTTGCCGGGCTTCCAGCTTTATACCTTCCTAAATCGCCGTCTCCACTTTCCGCATAATAGTGTGGTAAGGCTGCTTAATCCCACTCTTACTGTGGGTGGCGTGTCCTGGCCGGAAGTAGGGAGAAAGAAAGGAAGCTACGGATCTTTCTAGAAAAGACCTTAGCATGATGAGAAAAGGTTAGGGACCTTCTTTATATGTCAGGTAAAGTAGGAGAATGAGAACCGAAATGCCTCAAACTTGAGATATTAGGTCTTCTAGAAAACCAAGATTGCCCCCTGGGGATTTGATAGTCCCCCAGAGCGCCTCTTTCACATCCCCAAGACTTTGGATTCTTCTCTCTCTCTCCAGATAGAGTTTGATAGTGAACTCAGAATCGTGGACTGTTTCAGCCTCAAGAGTGTGAGCTAGAAGACAGTTCTATGGCTTGTGAGCAATGCGTTTGACGTCAGGAAAACGCGGAGAGATCTGTGGAACAGTAATAGCAGTAATAAGGCCCGACTCCGCTGCCTCTCATTTCTCTACTCGCCCAGTGTTGTGCCCCCACGTAGGGAGATGGCCATGGTGCTCTCTCCTCTAAGGTAGCTGGGACAAAAAAACCCAACTGATAAATCCACTTCAACCCATCCTGACCACCTTTCTCATCTCCATCGTCAGCGCACACCTACGGGGTCTAAGGTCCTGGGAGAGACGAAGTGGGGTTTCAGAGAAGAAGAAGAGGACTGAGAAGGAAGGGCATCCCCAAGTGATCGGGAACCAGTTGCAGTTCCCAATTGCTTAAATTATATCCGCACCATTTTTTGGATTAGGATGAGTGAAGCGTATGGAGGAAGCCAGAAGAACCCCCAAACACCTGTTTCGAGGGACCCTTTCTCTTCTCCCTCCCTATCCTTCAGTTTCTCTGGCTCTGAGGCCTTTGGTCATTCTCTTATTATTATTTAAACAAAAGAGATTAGATTTGAATCCTGGTTCATTTGCATCTGCAACCTCGGAAACCTAGAGAGAAAACAGAAGAGAAAAGAAAGAAAAACCCGGGCTGCAGCGGCAGATGGTACATTCCTAGTGCCACATCTGGGGCAGGGCTGGAATTGAGGCTGCCACATCTGGGCAGGATGGGTCGCTTCTGCCACACTACTTCCGCCCTCCCTGACCTTTGGGGTCCTGGGGCATGCTGTAGCGTGGCCTTGGCAGCGCGTTCCATCAATCGCCTTTTAACTTGTCTTGGGCAAAGGGAGAACAAGGTATATACTGTATTTAGGTTCCTGCCCATATATGGTGATATGTACCAGCGCCCCGCAGAATTGTTACACCATATAAGGCAACAGAGCCGAGCCTGGAGTGAGCTGGTGAAATATTATTGGCTAGCTGGTATCTCAGCAACCAGCTCTCACGAGTGGAAAAGAGCCAGACGTCCTCCCCCACCCACCTCGATCCCTGCCCCCCTCTCTCCTTCTCTCCTTTACACCCCCTTTTCCCCCTCTTTTTTCTCCTTCCCCCTT
This sequence comes from Gymnobelideus leadbeateri, assembly GCA_011680675.1. Taxonomy (NCBI): domain Eukaryota; kingdom Metazoa; phylum Chordata; class Mammalia; order Diprotodontia; family Petauridae; genus Gymnobelideus; species Gymnobelideus leadbeateri. Next base: position 790,788 of record WOXC01006892.1, on the reverse strand, counting down.
TTTCTTCCCCCTTTCCAACACCTCCCTCCCCCGTCTTTTCTTTTCACTTGCCTCTCTTTGCCCCCCGTTTCCACTCCTACCCAGCCTCCCACTCTTTCCCCACGCACTCCCCCCTCCCCAAAGCGGGCAGAAAAAGGAGCAGCAAAGGAGCGGGAAGCCCCGGATGGGGGAGGGGACTTTGGGAATGGATGGAGGGGCGGGGGGGGGGGGGAGCAATAGCTGCAGCCCAGTAGCAGCTCCACATCGCGCGCGCACGCGCGCGCACACATATATACATACAGGGATCTAGGAATCATTTTTCCTCTTCGGTTTGTGAATCTCATAGAACGTGGTTAGAACAATTAGCAGAGGAGAGGAGGAAATAAAATATGCAGAAGACTGAGAATGGATTAAGCCAGGGTTGGATTCATTTATTAAGGTATAATCAAATTAACGTCGACTAGGTTGTCCCCTGCAGGGTGAGTTTTTCATATTAGTATTACTACTACTGAAACCTTGCTCCTTCAAAAACGTTCTTTTAAAACCCTGCCAGTTGTTGAGGAATCTAGAAGCAAAATTAGGAACAGAAAAATAAATAATGAGAGATTTTCCTTGCTTCTCTGGGAAAGATCCTGGAGAATTCAGGGCATTGAAGAAGAGGGGACAGAGCCCAAGTAAGTTCCACGTCTGACCTTGGGTCACTCCCCGTCGGCCACCCTGAAGGGTAAATGGTAGGGGGAAGGGAAGTTTTAGACTACTGTTAGAGCCCCAAGGCAGGGAGGTCTTCGATTCCCTTAAGGGCCTTAGAAGCTCACCCAGAAACAGGTTCAGGGAGTGGGTGACATTGGACTTTATAGTATGACGCCCATCTTCACACACTTGAATTCACATAGGCGCATGCACCCACACCCACACAGCTCGTGGAAGAGACCCCGAGTATTCCTATACGTGGTCTCATATTCTAGCATTTGTTCTCTCCTCCAACCCCTACCCCAAGGTCAGAGAGGGACTTTCACTCCCGAACTCCTTTGTACACCGCCAAGGAGGCCAAAAGACGACCATTTGGAAGAGGCAGTGGACGAGCTCTCCCCACCTGTCACCACGGGGCACGCTCAGCACTGTCCCCTACTGGGCAGATTCTCCAGGATGAGCAGTCTAGTTTGGGGAAGCACTCAACCGCACAGTCTGGGATGGATGAAGTATGGTCGGAGGGGTATGGTGACCCCGATCTGCGCTTGAGCAATCCCACTCCTGCCCTCCGACCTTCTTTCTGAATAGCTGACATTTCCCAAGAGAACACAAACCAAGCCGGGTGGGGTTCGGGAGCAAGTAACAGCCTGCGCTTTTCTGTATATTTAGTTAGATAGGCTGTTTCGTGGCTGTTTCGAAGGAAGGAAGTGCTGTGTGCCGCAGAAACAGCCCCTGCTTGGTGCCAGCGCCGTATCTCTCCCTCTGACCTTGGCTGAGATTTGCTGCTTCCGTGTTTTCTCTGCTAGCAAACGAGATTTCCCTTAATGCACAGGGACACTGGTCAGCAGCTTTCCCCGGTACTCTACAATCTTTCGTAGGTCTTGGGTGGTTAGCACATGACATGTATCACATGTTCCTTGAAGCACATATAACATGCATATATCCGCAGCCATGTCACATATGCACAAGGACAACCGATCACCTGGTACTACTGAAGCTAGCGGCGCACAAATAGAAACATTCTTTACGTCAAACACACGCAGATAGCTTGCTATTGTATATAAATGAAGAACATCAAAGCTTTATGTTGGTAAAGACCCCAAAGACTGGTGACCGGCTGTATCAAAGGCAGGCAGACCCCGCCTCTCCCATCCCCGACCCCCGTCTTGGCACTTCCAAGGACTCAGGGGCCCTTCTTTCTCCCCACCCCACCCCCACCTCTCCATATTCCTGACAACAAGCCCACGTAATCAAACAAATTCTATGATTAAAATTTCTTTGACTTAGTCCCAATCCCTGTAATTTTATGTGTGTTTTCCAGACTGGAGGAGTCGCTAAGAAGAGTTGAAAACATAGTTGGAGGGGAGGGGCTGAGGAGGAGGGGAACTTGTTAGACGTAACACACACACACACACACACACACACACACACGCAAAACAAATACGAGTCAACAGCCCTCCTCCCCCCATATCTTCCATTCGGCCCGACATTGGATAATGATTCCACCTCAGAGTCTGGGGGAGCAGCAGGTAGGATAGGCTGCACTCTGTCTGGTTTGGGGTCTAGAACCCTAATCTAGTAAAGAGGTTCCCCACTTATATTTTTCGTTTTTACCTCCGGCTAGCTTGTATCACTCCGAAAAGTTTCTCTTCTTCCCAACCGGGTTCCGCCTCCTCCCGCGCCACACCACATCCCCCGAACCTTTACCCCCTACTCCACGTCCAGCCTGTCCTGAAGCTGCCTCCTTTGGAGGCTTCCCATTCCAGGCATAATGGAAACCCCAAAAGCATCCCAGTGGGACCCTCGGCAGAGGCCCCTTCAGGGCGAGCTGGGTTTTGAATCCAGTCCGGGTTGGGAGGCCGCGGTCGCCGAGCCTCCCTGCACCTGCTAGAGTACGTGGCAAGCCCAGGGCATTCACCCGGATCATCATCAAGTTCCGGGCGCAAATCTTTCGGTATTTTAGGCTATGGCAATTTCTTTTTTTCCTGCAAGGAGGGTAATCTTTGGATTAGGCGCAATCTGATGCATTTGATTAAAGGAAATGTACATATATTAGATATATTAATGGGGAGACAGGTTTTGTGTTTCTTGGGGCTTAACACTTAGTAATCAGTACTTATTTTTCTCTCTACTCCAAAAGGACTCTGCTTGGGGAAGAAAAAGGGGACTTGGGGTGTGTCCGTGCGGGGTGGGGTGAAGGGGGAGAGGCTGGGGGAGGGTCGGATGTGCACGCCGCTCAGTACCCTGCCCTTCCCAGTCGGCAGGTAAAAATGTCAGACCCCCCCCCCCTTTCCAACTGTCGGAGCAGCTCGGCGCCCGGGCTGGGTGCGGGAAGGCCCTGCGGGGGGCGCCGGCTGGGGGCTGCAGAGGAGGAGTGTGGAGGGGAGGGAAGTGGGGGGAGCCTTTCGCCTCTTCCCCTACGGCAGCGTGGCGGCTGGCGCTGCTTTGGCAGCCATTTTCTGCAGCTGCCTTAGCTGGGGCTCTGCGGAGCAAGGGGGAGGCTGCGGCGGCCGTGCCGCTGGACTGGGCCCGCGTGGGGGGCGGGCGAAGGGGGGAGCTGGTGGCGTGGGGGGGGGAGGGGAAGCTGAGGTAGAGCTAGCAGCCCAAGGAGGGGGGCTCGGCCCGGGCTCCCGCCCCCCGGAAGAAGCTGGTGTCCGGCCCCCCGCCCCCGCCCGTCCCCCCCTCCCCACTCAGTGCTGCATTGCAGGGGGAGCCGAGCTGCTGCTCCGCGTGGCTAGTGCCTGTGATACCACCCTTTCCCCCGCCATTTTGTACCGGGGCTGGTGCTTTCCCAAAGCCGAGATGGAGTAGACAAAACCAGCCCCCCCCCCCCCTCTCCCAGAGGGCGGCCCCTGGACCCGATCCCTCAATCCCCGACTTGGTCCTGGAGGGCGGTGCCCGGGGTCCATCGAGTAGGGGCCCAAGTGCTGGGGCCAGACCCATCCCAGTCCCGGGGGCCAGTTGAAAGGCTATCCACCCGCCTTCCCCCAAGAGGCTCCCCCGGCGGGGGGTGGGGGGGGAGGGAGTCTTGTCCCGGGTCCCCAGCCCCTGCAAACCCTGCCTGACACAATGAAGGAGGAGCAACAGGACGTTATTTCCCCTTTGGGATTGAAATAAGCTTGGGAGGCATCTTCATCCTGGGGCTCCCAGCCAGGAGACAGAGGTGGTCTCCTCTATTCCCCAGTTTTCCGGTGTCATTCCCTGGAAGGCAGAGGCATGTCTGCTGCTTTTAATACCCTCTTGATCTTCAGGGGCTTTCGGTACAGAAGGGAACAGGTTACCCCATTTTCTAGGGCGCCGGCTAGGTTCCCTCAATTGCCTCCCGGGGCCCTCAGCTTTTACTTTCGATTTCTCTGCAGGAAAGGAACTCAAACTTCGAGAAGGGATGGGGGGGATGTGGGAGGAGGGTGGTGGTAGTGTGTGTGTGTGTGTGTGTGTGTGTGTGTGTGTGTGTGTGTGTAGATCTAGTGGTTTTCAGTGTCGCAGTAGTGCGGGGGGAGGGTAGAATGGGGTAGGATTGCCTCCCCACCCCCTCACAGTTCCCTTTCCCCAATACGTCGCATTCTGGTCTGCAGTCTTAGGGAAGGGCTTGGCCAAGGTGGGAACACGTGGCTATCTCTCAGTCCAGGAAGACTCGATTCCCGGAATCCATTTAGATCAATTTCTTCCAATAGCATTTCTTTCAGGTTCTAAACACAACCTCAGGGACAAATACCAGCCTCAGAAGCCATCCCGGATCGACTCAGATCCCCTTTCCTCGAGGTACTTCCATTATCAACTCCCTTAACTCAAAGCGGAGAGAAGAATCAGAAACCTTCCTAATCCAGCAAGAAGTGGGGTCTCATTTTGTGCTTTTACAAAATGTAAATACGAATTCTCCACAAAGCCCTCGGATCCTAGACAGAGGCCGAGACCGCCCCTTCCCCTTTTCTTTACCCACTCTCCCCAGTGTCACCCTCTTTGTGTTAAAAAAAAAAAAAAGCCAAACCCCACTAAAGGCAGATTCTAATCACCCCCAGCCGCTCCGAGCCTTCAGGGCTCTGCACTCCAAAGCTAATGATTCCCAGCTCATGTTGATCCTGTGCTTGGCTCTAGAAACCAGTCTGACCACTTCGCTCATTTCCCAAGCCTCGCTCCCTTGGCTTCCCGGCTCTCCAGATTGGGGTGAGACACGGATGGGGACCCGCCTTGGCTTCACTTGAAATGAATGGATTTGCCCAGAAGGAGTGGATCAAAGTGGAACGCTTCCTGCCAGCTCTTGGATTTTTAATTCCTCTTTTCTTTCTCCTCTCCTACCATCCTTCCCACCTACCTTCTCTTTTCGGAAAATAAGTGATTTTTACTTCAACCCGGAAAGTGCTCTCCTTGGACTCCTTTTCATTTCAATTGCTTGTCCGTCAAACAGCAACATTTATTGAGCACCCACGATGCAGAGTCCCGGACTAGACGCAGTGAAGCATATTTAAGTAAATAGAAATGCTCCTGCCCTGAGAGAGCTTACTAATGGGAAGATTCTGTACACAGGAAACAGCTTGAGAGACAACACAATGCAACAGAGATCCCTGCAGGAGCTAAATTCTTTTATGGTTTTCCTCCTATAAAGTCAAATGATGACCATGCCCAGTTTGGGTCTGTGGCTACTTAAAGAATTACAAATTACTATGTGATACAAGCTCTCTACAAGAAATAGAATGATACAACCTCACATTAGGGAATCAGGCACTGCACCTGAAAGGGTGTTAAGGAGGGAGGAAATTCTGAAGACAACCTTCAATGCATGATCAATTCTAGAGGTAGATGGAAGAAAGCACTATGAAACCAATCTCTCTTCCTTCCCTTCCAGTATGAAGCTACTCCCTCTCCTCCTCTCCCTCCCCCCCCCCCCGCCACGAAGATGCTCCCTTTCCTCCTCCCTTCTCTTCCGCTTTGAAGCCGCTTTCTCCCCCTTATATGAAGCTGCTCCCTCTTCCCCGCCCCTCCTTTATGAAGCTACTCCCTCTCCCCTCCCCTTCCCAATGAAGCTGCTCCTTCTCTCTCCCCTCCGGTATGAAGCTGCTTCCTCTCCTCCTCTCACCTTTGAAGCAGCTCTCTCCCTTACCTTCCCCTCCTGTAAAACTGCTCCTCTTCCATCCCTTACTCTGAAGTGCCTCTCTCTCTCCCCTTCCCGTCCCTCTCATGAATCTGTTCTCCTTTCCCTCTCTCCTTTTCTTTCCTTCACTCCTCTCCCCCTTTTTTTCTCTCTCCTCTCTCCCCACCCATTCTCCTCTTTCTTTTCATCAATGTTAGGGGCTGAAAAATTACCCTTAATCCTTTGTGTTCAATATCCACCATCTAAAAAAAATGTCCTGATTACTGGAATCGGGAGATGATAATGATAGGATGTAGGAGGATAGCTAGATAGAAGATGACCAAGCTCGGCAGCTCCCTTATTGCAGCTGTACAGGTCTGAGCACAGGATGGCAGACCTCGAAAAAGATGCGAAATGGCTGGGAAGCTGTAACTGATGAAGCAGGGCTGAGATGTACAGAATGCTAGCCCATAGAAAAGAGCTCAAGAGCTAGAAGGACTGGGTGAATTCTTGGTGAAGAATGTCTCATCCCACCCCCCACCCCCCCCATATCTCTGATGATTTCTTCTCTGGGCACGAATGGTCTGTATGTTTGGTTCTGCAGAGTCAGCACGTAGGAGAGGCAGGCTCCTTGTCAAGCAGAGGTGTACACATAGCCTGAGACTGAGAGAATCAAATTAATCACAGGCTAGGGGCCAGGCATGATAGGATGGATGGATGCTCTCTTCAGCCCCACTGTTAACATACTCTCTAGTTCTGGGTACACTCATTTACTTATTTTGCTTTTCTGAGGGAATAATCTGAAGTTTGTCAATATTGCTACCCCACCCCAGGTCTCTCTCTCCCCCTCTCCTCTCCTTTCCTCTTCTTACCTCTGAAGGCTTTTACAAAGCTGGATTCAGTGGTTGCTTGCCCTTTCCCATATCTCCCTTTCTGTCACAGAGGTAAAAACAAACAAACAAACAAACCCAAAACAATTTACCAAGACTGAATAACTGAAAGCCCAGTTCTAAAGGTTTAATAAGGAATGATGATGGTGGTAAGATAAAATAACTCACTTTCATATAGCAATTTTTTTCATGTAGGGAGATAGTGTAATGGATAATGTGTTAAACCTGAAGTCAGGGAGAAGTAGATTTGAATCTTGACTCAGATATTGGTGTAACCCTAGGCAGCTCATTAAGCCTCAGTTTTTTCGTGTGTAAAATGGGGATAATATAAGCACCTACCTCCTAGGATGGCTGTGAAGGACAAATGAGATCATCTAAGCACTTTATAAACCTTCCCTGCAGAAAATGGCAGCTATTTTAATAACAGCCCTGTGATGTCTGTAGTGAACATGCTATAATGACCCTTTGTCTGATGAGGAAATTGACATCTCAGCTCACAAAGATTAAGGATCACATAGGAGGCTGCAGAGTGGAGAATTCAAACCCTGGTCTGTAGCCAAGTCCCATGTTCATTTCTCTAAAGCCAATTGACTTAAGATGCCAGTTCCTTTTATTATGTGCTAGGTGGGTGGTTGGAAGTATTTCTCCTGAAAGAAGAATACACATGGAGAAAAAGGGGAAAATTATGTTCAGTCCTTTGATATCTTTGCCCAACTTTAGTTATTCTTATTGTCCATCATTGTCATCAATATTATCAACATAAAGGGAAGTAGTTATTAATAATCACTTGCATGTAATTTTTTTCAAAATAATTATGTATCATGTTCCAAAAATCTTAGTGCAGTTTTAGGTTAAGCTGCACTAAGACTTTGGGACATTGTGTGTATGAGAGTGTGTTTGCATGTATGCGTGTGTATTTTATGTTACTGGATGCAGGGCCTTAAGGATGATCTCATTTGTCCCTCACGCCAGTTCTGGGAGGTCGGCACCATTATTATCCTCATTTTACACATGGAGAGACTGAGGCTAATAGAGGCTTAATGAGTTGCCCAGGGTTAAAGGAAACATGGCTCATAGGAGCTTGTGATTTAAGTTTAGACACTCATGCCTTTTCAGGCATGGAACTGTAATTACTTGGGTATAAATATCCTTCTAAAGGCAATGGATGCTGTCTTCCATCTTGACCACTTGTCTATCTCCACAGGGATTCAAAGATAAAGGCAAGTGACAAGAGCTTTGGATTGAATCTCATGCAGAGAATTTGATGAAGGGATAGTAGGAGTTTGGGGAATAGATCATAAAACTGGCACAGGGGTAGGTGATGAGGGACTTCAATTATCCGGACATCTGCTGGAGCACACTTTCTGTCTCTTTGTCTCTATTTCTTCCCATATCTGTCTCTGTCTATCTCTCTTTCTCTCCTTTTCCCCATCACATTCCCTACCAAATGAAGGGCTGTAGCTTTTTGACTTGCCTTCCTAATAATTTTATCTTTCAAAAGGTGGAGGAACCAACAAGAGTAAATTCTTCTGACCTGATTCTCACTAATAGGAAGGAACTATTTGCTAGGGTGGAAAAGATGGGAACCTTGGAGAGAGAAGTGACCATGCTATACTATAGTTTGTGATAAAGAAGAAATCTTAGCATGGTCTGAAACATACCCCATATTTTAGGAAAGCATGTTTTAAAGGATTCAGAGAAAAGATAGATCAGATCTTAGGACTCAAATGCTTCAAGGAAAGTCAGCCCAGGAGGGATGGAACATGCTCAAGCCTGAAATTCTGGTGACACAAAGGGAAACAATTGTAATGAGAAGGAAAGCATAGAACTTGTCTAAAGAGATTGATGTGAATCCACAGAGAACTGGTCAACCAACTTTGATTTTTAAAATAAATATGCAGAAGATTAAGGCAAGGCCAGCTAAGAGAAGATGAATGTAAGCATGTGGCATGGCCCTGTAAAAATAGTATCAGGAATGCTTAAGCTCAGAATGAGCTGAGGCTGGCAGGGAAGCTAAGGACAACAGAAAGGGTTTTTAAAGGTATATTGGAAGAAGAAAAAAAGAAGCTCAAAGAAGGGATAGGACCTCTCTTTAGACTGGATGGGACAGTGATAACTGACAGCAGAATACACAGAGCGGCTCACCTCATTTTGTTTCTGTTTTCTCTGCAAAGAAGAATGACCTTTACCTTGGAAATAACAGAACAAAAATGACTAACAGAGAATTGCTGTATAACTAAGGGGGGTACATGTAGTAAGGGAGGCTTTAGCTACAACTGATGAATTTAAGTCACCTGGCTAGACACATCCTCAGATATTGAAAGAACTAGCAAATACAATGAACAAGACACCATTAATGATACTTGAAAGATGTTGGAAAATGGGGAGAAGGTACCATCACATTTTGGAGAGGGGAAATATCTTTATTTCCAAAAAAATAAGAGGGTGGGGTCTCTAATTATAGGCCAATGAGTCTGACTTGAGCTCGCTATCTAACTCGGTTCCAAATAGAGCAGAATTGCAGAACATGCAAGCTCAGAGTGTATTCATTGCTGGGCTGGGATCGATCTTCAAGTCTAGGAGGATGTACTAGGCTCAGCTGCTAGCAAATTTGAGAATGGGCTCTACTTCCTAGACATTGGTCAGCACACCATACCAGTTTTTCAAAGCTTAAAAGGTCACAGTTAACTCCAATACTCTTTTACCTAAATGCAAGAAAAAACAATGGCAAGGATATTCCAGGGACAGAAAAACTGAACTCCATACTCATGCTTGCCTGGGTACCACCTCTCTCTTTCCACCCAGAGGCTTCAAGTAGACCTCTAGGAAGAAGTATTCGATTAATAATTCAATGGCAGAAGAGTATCCAAGGATCCATACTTGGCCCTGTGACAGGTGAAATCTGAAATAACCGAGGAATCAAAGGTTTGAACTTCCAAGCATATCAATTTATTGAGCAATGCATGCCAATTGCATAACAAATTGGGACCAGGCCTCCTTGGCTTGGCACTGGAGGAGACAGATTTTTATGCATTAAAAGAAAACAATTAACAGGATATAAACCAAGATACAAGGTAATCTGATTGCTGATTGGAGGAAAGATGAAAGACTTTCCAGTTTGAGAGGGGAGAACAAACAGGTACAATTCTCTGAAATCAGAAAAAGAGACATCCTACCCCAAGTGTCTGTATTCAGTCAAAAGAACATGAGAACGGTAATTGATTGACTTGTACAGAATCAGTTTTCAGATAAGACATATGAGTTGCTTGAGATGTATAATTATGAGAAAACTCCTTGTATTACTCTTTGGATCTCTCTAGCTTTCTGGTCAGCATAACTTAGATCCTTAGTTAAGGTCTCTAAGCAACAGATAAGAGGTGGTCCAGCTTCTAAGCCATTTAGGGCTAGGTTCAAATAAAGCAATAAAAATTTCTCACAATTATCATGATTGAATAAAGTTTTCTCACAGGACAGAACTTGGACTAGACCCATAATTAAATAGAAAGAGAACTGAACTAGCTCTAGAACTGAGTCACAAGAGGGAGTCAATATGATTCATTCAATCCACACAATTCCCTTAGAACTACGCTATTTATTTTTATCAATGACTTTAATAAAGGCACTAGTGGCATGCCTATTAAATTCACAGATATCACAAAGCTGAGGATAGCTAACACACTAGATGACAATGTCAGGATCCAAGAGGATTGGACTGAATCTAATAAGATGAAATTCAGTAGGAAAATGTAGTCACAGGGTCTTAAAAGTAGTGCTAGAATGGAACTCAGAGGTCACCTACTTCAACCTGTCTTACACTTGTGTCCAAAAAAAATACTTCTCCATAAGTAGAAAATGAGGGTGAAATTGAGAGGCAACAGTTGTTAATAAATATGACCTTGGCGTTTTAGATGACTGCAACGTCAGTAGGAGCCAGTAGGGTGATGTGGCAGCCAAAAAAAGCTCATTTGATCTTGGGCTGTATTAAGAAAGGCATAGCTTCCAGGAAGAGAGAAGTGATAGTCCCTCTACCCTGCCCTCATTAGACCCCATCTGAAGTATGGTATCCTGGTCTGGTCACCATGGTTTAAAAGGGACAATGATAAACTGGAGAGTGTTTAAAGAAGGGCAACAAAGAAATGATAGCTTTGAGTCCATGATATATAGTTGTTGTTATTTGTCCTTGGGTTTTGAAGAGGACCAGTGATCAAGAGGGTGATATCTTGAACAGCAAGTGAGTTGGATTTAAGTGAGGCGGGACTGTGCAAAGTCATCAGCCTCACTCTCTCCTCCAGAATCATTGGAGTCCAGAGGCAAGACATAAGTCAAGATAACTGACAATGGCCCCTCATGACATGTGAGGTTTGGTTGAAGGAACTTGGCATGTTTCACTTGGAAAAAAGAAAACTCAGGAGAGACAGGGCAGCTTGTCATCAAGTACTGAAGGGCTGTCATGTGAAGGAGGGATTAAACTGGTTTTGTTTGACCTCAGGGGGCAGAACCAAGATGTTGCAAAGAGGTCTATTTAGGTTCTGTGTCAGAAAAACATCATAACAATTAGAGATGTTCAAAGTGAAATAGGCTGTCTTGAGAGATGGTGGGTCTTTCAGCGGGGATGCCTTTTGTGCATGAGAAGTATTATTCCAGTCAACTTCTATGATTCCTTGAAGACAAATAGTTCTGGTTGTTACTAGAATTCTCCAATTACTTTCTTTTAAGAAACAGTCAAGGTAGAATTGTGCCAAGCATAAGTGATCACATAAGAAGATCTGTCTTCATTCACTTAACTTCTTGAAGGAAATCTCCTTTCCCAATAGTAACTAGCCTTACTTATCTATGATTTAGAGGCTCACTAGATAAAGATTTGGGCCTAAAGTCAGGAAAACCGGAGTTCAAATCTGGTCTCAGACACTTAGAAGCTGTGTGACCATGGGCAAGTCACTTAATCTCTATTAGCCTTAATCCACTGAAGAAAATGGCAAACCACTCCAATGTCTTTGCCAAGAAAAATCCCATGGATAGTCAATGGTCCATGGGATCACAAAGGTTTGGACACAACTAAATAATGGGACAACAATCTATGATTAAATACATATTAAAATTAATAAATAAATGTAAGTTATTGACAAATAAAACCAATACTAACATAAAGACATGTGTAACTATTTACAATATTTTAACTATGGTCAATATTAATCTGTGTTACTTTAAGTCCTCAATATAATGGTAGTTTATTAGTCTTCAGTTGTCTGGAAACTCAGTCTCATAATATTCAGTTCACTCAAGATATTGACTAATGTAATTGTTAATTGACTAATTAACAAAAGTTAATCTTAATATTTCACTTCAAGAATAGTCTCCTCCCCAGTTCCTCACACACTCTTTAGAGAATTCTCTTTATAATTTTTATAAGTTAATTGTCTTTATAACTTTATAACAGTTAAAAATAGTTCCAACATTGCTGAAAACTAAAAATAAACTATTTAATTATTTTAAAAAATAGTTCCAACAAAGGAGGTTATACTCATCTTCTCCTTGTATGTATTATACTCCATGAATTTTTTTTAATAGATCCTATCACTGACCACATGGGGAACATATTTCACATTAAGCAGTTTTCTCAATTGTCACTGCAAAAGTTTCCATACAAACTATTTTTTCCCTCAAAATTCTATTTGAGCTTTTATAGTCTTAAAGAGACAGTAATAGCCTTCCTTCTATCTGTGATGTAGACATTTGAAACAGAGATTACACTGGGAAGACTGGGTAGGAAAAGCATGCCAAAAAGAGAGAGGTGGCCTACCCTTAGCTGTTGAGATTATAAAGTACATTGCCAGTTTTCCATTACCTGAAGCTTAAAAATCCTATTCCCTCACATTCTTCCCTGGTGAAGGGAATTCCATTCTTGGAATTTGACCAGTCTGATAAAACTCTGGAACACTCTAATGTTCAGGGTTTTTGAGGATAATGGCTCATCTCTACAGAGACTTAGATAAAACCTGAGGATTGTGGAACAATAGCTATAGATAGGATCTGAAATCTACAGGGATAAAATAGATAAAAATCTGGACAAATATCTCCTGGACCAAGTTTTCAAAGAGATGGAAGTGTCCACAGGAAAGGAAATCATTAAGGATTAGAAGGGAAGTTTGATATTGAAGTTGATTTCATGGTGGCAAAACTCATATTATTCTTTTCCTACTCTAAGAATTTTTGCAGATTTGCCTGAAAGATCTTCAAAATGTTGAATTCTTTTCCTGAGTTCTACCTGGGAGTTTTGGTCTTTTTCAAGGTGCTACAAGCACCCCTAGATCCAACCTAGAGCGAGTCTGATCTGAAGTTGGACTGGACCTTATAGTCCCCCTCTTGTATTTGACCTGTAGTCCCAAGGATGGATTGGAGGTAGAGTGTCCTCCAGGGATGCAGAAGGGGAGAATGTTTTTTTTTCTTTTTTTTTAAGCAATTGGGGTTAAGTAACTTGCTCAAGGTTACACGGCTAGTCATTATTTATGTGTGGGTGCTCATTTTCTGAGGCCGGATTTGATCTCGGGTCATCCCAACTCCGAGGCCAGCGCTCTTACTCACTGTGCCACCTAGCCACCCCTTTTAGGGCAATTGGGGTTAAGTAACTTGCCCAAGGTCACATGGCTAGGTTTTTGTTTGTGTGGGTTAAGTGCCTGAGGCCGGCTCCGAACTCAGGTCCTTCTGACTCCAGGGCCAGCGCTCTACTCACTGTGTCACCTAGCCGCCCCGAGAATGTTTTTTTTTTTTTGACATTGGAAATGTTTGGTGTGGTGGAAAGAATACTTTGTACTAGGAATCAGATGACTCTTGGTTCTGATCCTAGCTTGGTCATTACCAACTGTGCAGTAAGTAATTTTGCTTTTCTGGGTCTCAATTTCCTAATTAATCTCTAAAAATTCTAGGGAATTAGAGTTCTTTTTTTTTTTAATAAAGGGTTTTTTTTTTGTTTGCTTTGGGTTTTTGTTGGGGGAAGTTAGGGCTTGTTTCTGTTTCTGTTTTTGCTTTTTGGAGGGGAGGGGGAAGGCTGGGCAATTGGGGTTAAGTAACTTGCCCAAGCTCGCATGGCTAGTAAGCCTTAAGTGTCTGAGGCAGGATTTGAACTCCAGATCTCCTGACTCCAGGGCCAGTGCTCTATTCACTGTGCCACCTAGCCACCCCTATTGAATTCTTCTTACCCTAACATGTTATTGTTCTAAACTGAAAAAATCTGCAAGACAACTCCATTAGCAGATAGAATAATAGGCTGACATGGGTGTCATCCTATTCTTACATAGTTTTACTTTTTTTCCAGTGGCTTTCTAGATTTTAAGAATTTTTATTCCAGGTAGTGTGAAGATTCTGAATATTTGGTATAACAACATTCAGTTCTAAACAGATTATTTAAAACATTCTTGAATTTTATGGTAAGGGCTGGGTGATTATGGACATAACCAATTTTGTCTATGATGATTCTCTAGTTCAAGTACAGTTAATTTTTTTTAATTCTCAAGGTTATTATTTCCATCATCAATATTACCTCATTTTTCTCACCTATTTTGATGGGGTTCAGACAGAAAGAGTCCAAAGAAAAATTGAAATCCTGTCATTACAGTACCTGGCAGATAGTAGGTACTTTAAAATATTTATCAATTGGTTATTATTCTCGTATATTTAATGTACTGCAGACTCTTGTTATTGAATGAAAGTACTGGTATGTAATCATATCTTTGGTTAGATGTGCTAGAATCACTGAAAACATCTTTTGGGTAACTCAAGTAGCAGACAAGAGCATATGGGTCACATGTATCTTTCTCTGTTCCCAGGTCTCCAAATTTTCAATGTTCTTTAATCTATGTAGTTTGAAGATTCAGTGTTCATAACATTGTCTTTACATTTTTATGAAACAATATTATATATAGGTAATTATAAATAACTTATGTTGTAATAGTCCTCCAGTTGCAGTAGAGTATTTATTGAATTGTCAGGAATATTTTAGGGGTTTGTATACAAAGATTTGGGATCTGCTACTTTATAAAAGGTCAATGAGTTTCTGGCATATAATTCTGACCACTTGATTATTTCTTTCTAGATACGCCCTATTTGCTATCTATTTATACTAAATTTTTACAATGTGCTTTACACATTAATTCAGTCTGTTGCACAGTTCCCACCACTACATTTATAAACAGCTCTGATCAATGAACTTCCTTGGGGATAACCTTCCTTTGGTTTCTGGTAACACTAAGTCTTCCTCTGAACCAACCCCTCCTTTTGCATAAATCAACTTACATTACTCAGATATTTGTTTGATCCTTCTTCGTCAACATACTGTTGGTTGAGTTCCTATGGTTGTCACTCATGGAGTGTCTTTTGATACCCCTCTTGGATCTTAGTCATTTGATAGGCTCGATCCAGAGATCAGCCACTTAAAAACAAACAAACAAATAAACAAACAAAAGCATCATACGTAGCTTCAGCTTCTTCATTGATAATCTCATGTTCTATGCCTAGTGGGGATCAGGGTATGTGCATCATCTTCATCTATTATTTTAATTAGACCTTAGCATTCAAACTCCAATTCTTTAGTCCTTAGGTACTTTTGAGGGGCCTAAATAGTAATTAACAAATCAATAATGACTTACACTTTACACTCCCTGGGCCTTTTTGGCAAACCTTTTTTGCTTCTCAGTCAATGCTTTTGGGGTGGTAAATGCTTATAGATTTTCTGACTAATATAGACTATGAATGCTTTCTTCATAAACACAATATTGGCCTATATTTAGAGGGGTCACTGGTATTCTTATCTTTTTGTTAATAAATATATAATGTGTTCTGTTAAGAAAAGTGGAATCAGTCCCATATCAGTAAAGTATTTTTCTCATAATTCATGTACTACTATGAAGTATTTGAGTCAAAAATTATGGATCTTGCCCAGACTTTCTACTTTATAATTTTGTAGAGATGATAATTTCTTTTTTAAAAATCATTTTTATTATTATGAACTTGAAAAGCATCAATGAATATGAACCTGTTTCAAAAAAAAAAACCCAGAAGATACTCGACTTTTTTCAACTTAACTGTTTTGTCATTCTTTATTTTAATGGTACACAAGATTTCTTTCATGGTTAATCCAGCCTGTACTTTTCATTGTGTTGGAATGCTTTTAGCCTATTTTATTATCATTACTCTGTTTGAATTATCTACTTTGTTCTTTGCACTTCTTTGACTCTTTGTAACACCTTAACCTTTTGCTATTAGCTTTTAATTGTTGAATAAGGATGTCAAGACTTTCTAATGCGATGAAGGACTGGAAAGAGCCAAGTCTTGCCTGTATACAATGGTCATTGCCTGTTGCCAACCCACATGAGGGTTTGGTAAACTTGCTTCTCAAAATGAGTGATGACATGTAATTGAAAGACCCTGCTTTCCCTGGTTAGTAGGAATTCTATGATTATTTTAGTCTGATTATTGAGTGGGGGTGGGAGAAGCTTTTTTATTGGCTTCTGAGTCAGGAATGAGTGAGCATACAAAAGGCCAAATCAAGCTTTCTTTCCTATTGGCAATTCTATAAGCCTCTAGGTGGAGAGGAAAGCCTAAAGTTTTGATCACCACATCTCAGTCGCTATGTGATCTTGAGTACATGACACCATTGTTTTTCTGTCTCTGTTTTGTTTCATTCTTTCTTATTCGTACGCAAATAGAAGATGGGATAGATGAGGCTATGACCTTGTGATCTTTGAACGTCAGACGAGCCACCAGAAGTCCAAGAACTGGAGTCCATACTATTGTTTGCTGGAAGTTGAGCTCAGTGAGAATACAATTCCAAGGAGTGACCTGCAGGACCTAGCCTAGCAATGGATTAACCCACTAGCCAAGAAACCATGTTCTATGACAAGGGAGTAATTCATTTATGTTATACCACACCCAGAATAGGAACTTCTTGAGAAGAATGTTTAGTAGCAGCCACCTGAAGTGAGGACCCACTTTCCCTAGAGTTCAAGGTGGTATAGGGAAGAGTGTGCCACAGTTCGGATGTTTTTGTACTTTGACTCTTGATATGGGTAACTTTTCAGTAAATATCCCTTTGTCAAAATTAATTGATGTCAATTAGATAGATGATATTCAGGTACTAATTAAGGTACTAATCACTATCAATTAACATTGTTAGAAAAAACCTGGGAATCCTGGAATTTCAGAACCCTAACAAGGTGATGTAGCTAATTGAGTTTTGGGACTTGACCTGCTATTTTGTGCAAGAGTTGAGAGAGTAAGTCCAGAGTCTTGCTATAGTGATACATTTTTATTTTCTGGATTCCATTTCACATCTTTCCTCCCTCCTTCTCTCCCTTCCTTCCTTCCTTCCCTCTTTGTCTTCCTCCTTCCATTCCTTCCCTCTCTTCCTTCCTTCCTCCCTTTCTTTCTTTCTTTCTTTCTTTCTTTTTCTTTCTTTTTTCTCCTTCCTTCATTCCTTCCCTCCTTCCTTTTTCTACTCTACATACTGACTAGATATTGATATAATCTTTTGCTGTCTTTCTGTGGATCTTCAATAGTTTTCTGGTCATAGCTTGATTTGTCTGTGATCTTTACTGTGGTAAAAGCTTCAGCGTATACTGTTGAGTGAAGTTTCAGAAATGTTTTCATACTATTAAATATTGTTGAAGTGTACATTTGTTCATAGAAATTATAGCATATATCAGCTTTTAAAAATAACTCTTTTTAGCATATTTGGCCTCTTAGTTAGACTTGTGTTATAACACTCAAGGAGGGCTTTTCAAAATTTCATTCTAATTATGTCCATTTCCTTCTCTTTTCCTCCCAAATCACAAGCATCCCTTTTCTCTCCTACTCCTCCCCCTCATTAAAAAAGAAAGAAAAACAAAACCCTTATAACAAATATGCATAGTCAAACAAAAACAAATTCTCACACTGGTCGGGTCCAAAAATATACATATCACTTTGAAATGCCCATTTTACTTCCCAAAATCATTTGCAATAGTAGGCCCTTGAGTGATTGAGACAAATGTTGATTTAAAAAAATCTGTGACCTAAAAAAGGATCCAGACTGGGGACATAGATTCAGAAGACAAAGACTCTTAGGTGGCTGTTAGGGTGGATTTGATTGAAGGGAGAGTTGATTGAATTCATGAAAAGTTCAGCCCACTGCTCTAAAATGGGAGGAGGGGTGGCTCTTAACCTGCTTAGTGAAAGTTGTGTCAAAATGACTGGAGGTGAATTAGAGATTTAAAATCTCCATGACTGTCATTTACCTGCATACATGCATACCATACAAGATGATGGATCCTTCTGTCAGGCAACAGGGAGAATGTGATTGGAGATTAAAACTCATCTTACCTCCTCAATGCCATGTGCAAATGGGCAACGGAGATATTTACACTGTAGAATTCCTATATTATAGTGAGAGAGATACTCTTGACTTGCAGCTATAAAGATAGAGGAAATAGTTCAGTATTGACCATTTGACCATTCAGTATTCATCTGATTTAATGAGGTTCTGAATGCACCTTTTGGTGCATTGATATCAGGATTTAGTCAGCAGCTAAATTAATTGACCAAACAACTGGAGTTTGGGATGATCATGCAAAATGGCTATTCCCATTTCTGTCTATTTAGTCTGTAAGTGATGGAAGACCAGGAGATGGTGTGGCTAAAAGTGGCAAAGCTGGGCTGGAGATGGAGAAGCATTTCATTTCTTTGACCAGCTGGGGAGTTGACTAAAGGAACACAGGAGAGCTCTTCTAACGTTTTAAATGTCAATATGTTCTCTGCTTGCTGACTTGCCAAGATTTGAGCAGATACATTGGTCTGTGTGATGTGTTCCCTGCAATGCATCTTGTGTATTTAGGTATTTCAACAATGTAGTAAGGGAGGCCAGGAAGCAGTAAACAGCAGTAAATAAACCTAATTGGATATGAATTCCAAGTCTGACATGTTTATCTCCTTTCTTCTTTATCTTCTAATCTATTACATTTCTGTTTGTTATTTAGGTTTCAAGAGGCTATCCCCTTTGGGCATTGGATGTATTTTGAAACTTCGTGGAAAAAGTTCCATTTACATTTTGAAGACCACATTCCATTGTGATAAACTGTTAGAAATTCTGCAGTCTAGTGGGAAAGGTTAGAGCATAAATTAGTGTAGCACCCTCTCTGGGGTCACCTTCTCAACTCACACTATCACTGTCAGGTTGAGTCTCCTGAGAGTGGCTGATTACTATGATTCAGGGTCTTAGGGGTAACCCTGAGGGGGTTGGGTTTCAAGTGCTGTCACCCAGAAGACCCTACTAGCATGTTCCCCATTAATATCAATTAACTTTAATTCACTTTTATAAAAGACATTTACTGAGAACTTGTGGTATGAATAGTTGATATAAAACATTCTCCCCAAATCAGTGACACATTCTCCTCTTGAATAGGTCCCTGGGAATTATGGTACAATGATAGTGAGGCACCTGTGTAGAGAACATATGTGGTAGAGAGGGATTCTCCCCTCTAAACTCCACCTTTTTTTCTTTTGGAGAGTCCTCATGAAGTTCATTTCAGATATGGAGCTGATGATGGATGAAGAGCTCCCATATTCAGCTAAACTGGCTTCTCAAAGAACATGACTTTCTTACTTGACAAGTCTTTGGTCCAGCCTGTTCCTCTGCTGGGCTAAGCCACTTTTCTACTGGGTCATGCTGTGCTGTTGCTTCTTTTACTCTCTCTCCCACATCTGCTTGAGTTTCAGGAAAGGAAAAGATGCCAGCTGTACCATAAAGAGTTCACAAGGTCGATACTTAGACACACCCATCTCAAAGTAACTGCTCTGTTATTTCCCAATGGTGGGACCATAGAACCTCCCAAATTCACAAAATCTCTGCCTGGATATATCCACTCCAGAATACTCATTCCCCTAAGGTCAGGAAAAAGAAACATCAAAGGCAGAGGGGACCATGTCCTCATAGCCACCATAGCTGAGTGGGAGATAGGACAACTGTCCTTTCCCCCACCTGGTAGCTCAAAACAGTCCTGTCTCACTTGCAACCACAAAGGAAAAAAAAAAGACTGAGAGATGGGTGGGTTGCACTTTTTGTTTGCATACTTTGTTCCAGTTCAGCAACTCCTGAGTCATCAGTTCTTCAGGCTCCACAACCAATTAAAAGACTTTTCATCATCACACCATACCAACCTCTTATGGCTAGAAACCAACTCTCTTAAATTTCCAAAATGGTTGAGTTGAAAGCAGGCAGAACATATCCATGAATGCTCTAAGAACTGAAATCCAGTCTGGAATATCTGTGCATGCTTCAAGAACTGATTCACCATTGGCCAGTCTATCCCCATTATACTAAGATTCCCCCACTATTTCCAGGTTCAAGAGCCCACATGGTATATTGGAAAGTGAACAGGACTTGGAATCCCAAGGGATCTGTGTTTCTATGCTGCCTCTGCCACATTCTTGTTATATGATGGTGGGCAAGTCCTTCAACCTCTTTGTTTTAGTTTATTATTATGGAGAAAATAATATTTCCAATATCTATTGCACAGGGAGTTTGTATATGTAAGGGGTTTTATAAATCATAAAGGACTATATCAATGTCAGCTGCTGTTATTGTGGGCATGGGACAATGGAATGTGTGTGGGGAGGGATCTGTGATCTGATTTATGGCTAAAGGACATGTGTCTGATTGATCCTTAGGTGTCTTTGTGACACTGAGCCCACAGAAGCCGCTCACTTAATAGAGTATAACAATTATGAAAAAGTTCTGATTCTTCCTGGTGGTTCTGTGCTCTTAAGACTCATCCAGGTTTGTTCTCCCTGGGATTTCCCATTAGGCGAGGAAGGGGGCTCTCTCTTGATGCAAACACATGGCCATATGCTTGCCTAGGCAAGCCTGAGCCAGAACCATTGGTTTCTGGCTGCCTTTTTCTGCCTTGTTTTTTTCCCCTGAACATAGGTCAGAAAAACAATCCTGTTATAATTTTGTTTCCGTGTAATAAGGACTGGTCAATGAACTCGGTCCCTAAAAGTATGTGCAAAGTACTACAAATGCAGTTCTTTACATGGAAGAGCTTGGGGAATCTGCTTCTGGGAGTTATTAAGATGTGAAGTGGAAGTATCTTGGAGAAACTTCTTAGCACTCATAATTCTGTAACTTGTTCCTGTGTGCTAACCACTTGATGGTTAGCAGCCTCTTTTATTGGCTACAGTTGCTAAACTGGACTTGAGGACACCTTCAAAAGGCCTCTCTTGACCTAGTTGGTCTCTTTGCTTTCTTGGTTTGGATTCATTTCTTTGGCTGACACCTTCACTAACAGCATCTGGTAAAAAATAAGACTATAAAAGGAGAGGCCTTGGGTCCTCCATATTGAAGCTGACTTGTGGACAACTGAAAATGGGTCCCAGTCCTTGCCTTGATTCTTTCATTTTAGGTGAAGAGATTGGAGGATATCACAATGAATTTCAAAAGATCAGAAGAGTGAGCCTGGGAGTTCAGGACTCTAGGAGTTGGGTCCCTGCCAGATTTTGCAGTTTGTCCAACATAAATGCCCTTAGGAAGGAGGAGCAACCTTCAGTTATGTTGCATTTGAAAGTGAACTTTATGAGACCAATGCTATGTAGAACCTGTGCTAAGTCAGAGGACAATATCCCCAGAGACTAAGTTTATATGGGGGAAACTGTGTTCTCCAAGTGTCAGGGAGGAGGAAATATTTGTACTTCTATTCTTGCTATATATTCTAAGTAAATACCCTATTGTAAAAGCCAATTGCTATTAATTGATTAAATGAAACTGGGTCATTGGTCACTCACTGGTGACTAACAGGGAATACAACTGGTGGGAACATCAGCCAATGGCATTAAAGAAAAACACCCTCAGGGATACCCGTAAAAGTTTGATAGGAAGAGAGATCCAGCCTGATACTCGGATAATGAACTAGAAAAATACTGACTACACCAGCATCAGGAGTTACCTCATGAGTAAAAATTATGGAGTTCCTAAGATGGGGCTAATTCCCCAGTAGATAATGAATACTTCCTACTGCTATACTTCTCCAAGGAGGTTTTGTTAGGAGAATGCTACAGGTAAAGGGGGGGCAAGAAAAACTCAATCCAACTGAGCTGGCTGAGTGACTTGGACAGTATAGAATAGACAAGAATGGGAAATATCTGTTCAACAGTTCTGGAACTTGGGGTCCTATCTAAGATTCAACTTGGCAAGCCTATCTTGATCAGCTTTGCTGGGTGCTCCAGTTTGAGCCACCATGGGCACTGAGGTGGGGAAGGGGAGAGATATGGGTTTCTTAATCTTTTTATATCATGACCTCTCTTGAGATGTCTGTGGACCTCTTCTCAGAAGAATGTTTTTAAATGCTTAAAATAAAATACAAGGATTACAAAGGGAACCAAATATATTGAAAGATAGTTTTCAAAATATATATATATATTTTTTTTTTGGAGGGCGATTGGGGTTAAGTAACTTGCCCAAGGTCACACGGCTAGGTTTTTGTTTGTGTGTGTGTGTTAAGTGTCTGAGGCCAGATCTGAACTCAGGTCCTTCTGACTCCAGGGCCAGCGCTCAACTCACTGCGCCACCTAGCAGCCCCCAAAATATTTTTTAAAAACAAATTCACATGGGGCGGCTAGGTGGCGCAGTGAGTAGAGCGTCAGCCCTGGAGTCAGAAGAACCTGAGTTCGGATCCGGCCTCAGACACTTAACACATACAAACAAACAAACAAACAAAAAAAACCTAGCCGTGTGACCTTGGGCAAGTTACTTAACCCCAATTGCTCTCCAAAAAGCAAAAAAAAAAAAAATTCACAGACCTGAGGTTAAGAATGTCTCCTCTAATTTTTGCAGAAAATCCAAAGGAGAACTGGCCTGAATGTGTCTCAAAAGTAGACAGACCCCATAAGATGAGGGGAAGCAGACCTTTTCCATAGTTCTTATAACTATACAGTTGATGGAACAGTGGATAGAATACTGGACCTGTAGTCAAGAAGATCTGAGTTCAAATCTAGTCTCAGATACTTACTAGCTACGTCATCTTGGACAAATCATTTAACTTCTGTCTACCTCAGTTTCTTTAGCTGTAAAATTGGAATAATAATAGCACCTACCTCCAAGGATTTTGAAGATAAAATGAAACAATATTTGTTAAGCATTTAGCAAAGTGCCTGGAATGTAGTAGGTACTTAATAAATGCTGGTTTCCTTATTTTCTTCTTTTTTTCCTTCCTTCAGAGGGGTTGGATTCTCTTGGCTCAATCACCACCAGTCATCTTTGACACATCCCCTAGTCACAAGGACACTCATAGACCAATCAGGAATAGGTGGAATGCCTATGTCTTTTAGCCCATTTTCAGTTATGTTCCATTGGATGGTTCCCACAACATTGTTCTATTTTTTGTCATTGTCACTGTTACCACCATCATTATCACTGTTTTCATAAGGAAGCCAGATTATAAAGTCAGAAACTGTATTAAAAAGACAGCGGAATTCATTCACTCCTATGTTTATTCATTTATTCACATAATGAATATCTACCACTGCATCAGGGACTAAGGGAAGATACAAAGTGAAAGTCATCTATGATCCCTTTTGTCCAGGAAAGTATAATTCAAAAATTACCTTGACTTACTTTAAGAAAAATCTTTAGATTTTCAGAGGAACATCTTACCTCCTCTGTTCACCTACTTAACAAGTCCTGTCCATTCTACTGTCCATCACATATTGCATCTCCTTTATGACATCACCCCAATTTCAGGCTTTCATTAAACTAGCATGGACTATTGTAATAGCCTCCTACCAGAATCTCTCATAGCTCCCTAATCTACATTAGAAAGTAAGGATGACTTAGGATAACATGAAAATCTCTTCATGCTCTACCCCATCCCTTTACCATTCCAGTTTTGTTTATCCAGCCCACACATCCTATATTCTAGCAGAACTAGAATAATGTATTCTTGAACATATACCATGCCTTTCTGATTCTATGCCTTCAGTCATGTTGTTTACTCTCCCTAGAATACCCTACTCATCATTACCTATTGAAATCCTACCCATTTTTAAAAGTTTTGCCCCAGTGCTGCTTCTTTTTATGAACCCTTCCTTGAGGCTCTATCCTTGCCCAGCGGGAAGTCATTTTCTCTTCCCCTGCCCTCATAGAACTTTGGACCCTTCATATCATAATTAATACATTGTGCCTTAGTGAACTTACTGTTATACATTTTCTCCCTCACTGATTAGGATGCAAACTCTTTGGGAGCAGAGACCATGTCTTCTTCATTTTCATATTCCCTTTCATGTTTTGCACAATCCCTTCCACACAGTATGTACACAATATATGTTTGTTGAATTATACTGAATTAAGTTCATTATATTCTTTTGCAGAAGCATAACAAGAAATCTTTGCATTGCACAGTTTGCCCATACGATGTTTTAATACCCAGTCTACATTGACAAACCTGGATCTTAGGGGAAAATTGTTTTTCTTCCAAACAATTTAGCCTGCCAGCTGCTTATCCCAATCCCCTCCACCTCTGGAAGACTAATTAAATAAAAATGACCAAGCTTACAGCTAGACAACTACATTTTTTGAGCATCTACCAGAAGAGTCTTTTCTGAGGGATAAAGAGCCCTCTTTTCAAATATTTGAGGAGATAAAACATAGACCTGCTTTCCCCCCAACATCTTCTTCCAATGCCAAATTGTATGACAAAGCTGGCTGTGATGCAGCAGAACACATATGGGACTAGGGGCCAGAGGATCCAAGTTTTAATCTCAGCTAAGCCTCTTACTATCTGTATTGAAAACCTTGAGAAAGTCTTGAAAACCTTGTATTGAAAACCTTGATGGCCTTCAGTTTCCTCTTCAGTAAAATTATGGCCTGGGATTATATGAATTGTAAATATCCCTCTTTAAATCAATAAACCTATCATTTTGGGTTCTTGAGAGTTATCCCAGTGGAACTCAAGCTATGGTAGGTCTAACACAGATGGAAAGGACTGGATCGTGTATCTGTCATCCAAGGAGCAGTTTCCCTAAGCTGGGAGAAACTTGTCAGGTAAAGTTTTTTTCAGCCACAGCAACTTGTGAAGATTGTCTACTAAAGCATGGAGGAGGTACAAGTTGCAAATTATAAGAAATAATGGATCCTTAAAGTACTGAGGAAACCATGTGGAAGAGAAATTAAAGGAGCAGAACTGAGATGGTGGAATAGAGGTAGAAACTCAACTGAACTCACCCAAATTCCCCTCCTAATCACTTTAAAATAATGCTTCAAATCTAATTCTAAGGTGGCAGAACCAACAAAAGGTCAGGATGAAACAATTTTCCAACCCAAGACAACTTAGGAGGTGGGCAGGAAAGGTCTATCTCACCAGGGTGGTGATTGGGCCCAGAGCACAGTGGAGTCCATACTGTGGCAACACCAGCAGCAGGCCTTGGAGGTGGTTGTAACAGCAGAGGCAGCAGCAGCTTCTGGAGCTCTCAGTTCACAGATGGTAAGGGGATTGGACAACTGGTCAGAAAGAAATTACAGGGGACCTTTTGCTAGCATTTGGTTCAAGACCCTGTTGCATTGTCTAAAAGTAGTTCCAGGTCACAGTTCAAGGACAAAGAAGAGTAGTCACAGGGGAGCAGGAGCTCTGGTCATAGTTCCAGAGTGCTTGTGGTTGCTCACAAGAGAGTAGGGATCCTGCTTTCCATTCCAAGGCAGAAAGGATAAATAGCTCTTGAGGTTGCAATAGGGCAGGGGACTTGGTTACCATTCCAGGGCTGAGAGGAGTATGTTAGTGACCACAAGGAACTTGTTTTTTTCCAGGGTTAAAGCTAGAGTAAAGACCAGGAAAGCAGTGACCATAGCCCCCCTTAGATCATACCATTTTGGAAGTGCTGAAAACCTACAGACCCCCAGAGCTAGCCCTGAAAATAGTAGCAAGAAAAGCCTGAAGCTAGGGACAGTATCCTTTCTACCTGGAGAACAAAGCCCAAAATGTAACATAAAGTTAAAAGTCAAGAAATAGACTGGAAAAATGAACACCCCTCCCTGCCCCAAAAAACAACTCTGACCATAAGTTACTATGGTGACAAAGAAAACCAAGGCACAAACTCAGAAGACAACTATAAGCAAAACTTCAAAGAAAAAAAATGAATTGGACACAAGCCCAAAAAGAATTCCTAAAAGACCTCAAGAAGGATTTTAAAAATCAAATAAAAGAGGTAGAAATTGGGAAAAATAAATGAGACTGATACAAGAAAATTATGAAAAGAGAGTCAACCTCTTAAAAAACAGAACTGACCAAATGGATAAGGAGGTACAAAATTCACTGATGAAAAGAACTCCTTAAAAATTAGAATTGAACAAGTGGGAGATAATGACTCCCTGAGATATCAGGAAGTAATAAAACAAAATTACAGAATGAAAAAATAGAGGAAAATGTGAAATATCTCATTGGAAACAACTGACCTGGAAAATAGATGAATTAGAGACAATTTAAGAATTATTGTACTACCTGAAAGACATGACTAAAAAAAGATCCTAGATAATCTTGATAATTCAAGAAATTATCAAGGGGGCGGCTAGGTGGTGCAGTGAGTAGAGCATCAGCCCTGGAGTGAGAAGGACCTGAGTTTGGATCTGGCCTCAGACACTTAACGCACACACAAACAAAAACCTAGCTGTGTGACCTTGGGCAAGTTACTTAACCCCAAATGCCCTCCAAAAAGCAAAAAAAAAAAGAAAAGAAAAGAAAAGAAAGAAAGAAATTATCAAGGAAAACTGCCCTGATATCCTAGACCCAGAGGGCAAAATAGAAATTGAAAGAGCTCACCAATCACCTCTTGAAAGAGATCCCAAAATGAAAACTTTCAGGAATATTGTAGTCAAATTCCAGAGATCTCAGGTCAAGGAGAAAATATTTTGAACAGCCAGAAAGAAACAAATATTGTGGAGTCACAGACAAGATCACACAAGATTTAGCAGCTTCCATATTAAAGTATCAGAGAGTTTGGAATACGATATCCTGGATGCAAAGGAGCTAGGATTACAATCAATAATCACCTATCCAGCAAAACTGTGTGAGCCTTCCAGGGGAAAAATGGATATTTAATAAAATAGAAGATTTTCAAGCACCCCTGGTGAAAAGGCTGAAGAGAAAGTTTGACCTTCAAAAACAAGACTCAAGAGAAGCAAAAAAGGGTAAACATGAAAGAAAAGTAATAAGGGATTCAATAAAATTAAAGTGTTTACATTCTTACATGGGAAGATGATACTTTTAACTCCTAAGAACTTTCACATTATTAGAGCAGTTAGAAGGAGTATACATACAAAGGGGCAAGGGTGTGAGTTAACTGTGATGGGATTATTTATAAAAAAAATTAAAGGCTGAGAAAGAGGGATACACTGGGACAAGGGGTAAGGGAGAGGTAGAATGGGGGAAAGTATCTCAGATAAAATAGTCATGAAAGGAAGAACTTTTATACTGGAGGGCAAGATGGGATGGTGGCAAGCAATGCTGGAAACTTACTCTCATTGAAATTGGCTTAAAGAGGGAATGATTTACATACTCAGTTGGGTATAGAAATCTATCTTGCCCTACAGGGATGTAGGAGGAAAAGGGAATACTAGAAGTGGGAGGCACTGATAGAAAGGAGGGTGGATTAAGGGAGGTAGTGGTCAGAAGCAAAACAGACTTTTTGAGGAAGGAAAGGGTAAGAGAAAGAGAGAAGGATAAACAGAAGAAAATAGGATGGAGGGAAATACAGAACTAGTAATCATAACCGCAAATGTGAATGGGATTAACTCACTTATGAAATGGAAGCAGACAGCAGAACAGACTAAAAACCAGAATCCAGTAAAATATTGTTTATGAGAAACACATTGGAAAGAGAGAGACATACACAGAGTAAAAATTAGCTTCTGGGCAGATTCTATTTTGCTTCAACTGAGGTTAAAGAAACAAAAGAGGGGCGGCTAGGTGGCGCAGTGAGTAGAGCATTGGCCCTGGAGTCAGAAGGACCTGAGTTCGGATCCGGCCTCAGACACTTAACGCACACACAAACAAAAACCTAGCCGTGTGACCTTGGGCAAGTTACTTAACCCCAATTGCCCTCCAAAAAGCAAAAAAAAAAAAAAGAAAGAAACAAAAGTAGGGGTCCCAATCAGAGATTAGACAAAGCAAAAGCAAAGACAGACATAATTAAAGGTGATAAGCAGGGAAATTATATCTTCCTAAAAGGTACCACAGACCATGAAGCAATATCAATACTAAACATATATACACCAAATAGGCTAAAAAGTTAAATGAATTACAGGAAGAAATAAATAGTAAAACTATAGCAGTGAAGGACCTCAACTTTCCCCTCTCAGAACTAGATAAATCTAACCATAAAATAAACAAGAAAGAAGTTAAGAAGATGAATAGAATTTTATAAAAGTTATATATTTAGATAAGCTCTGGAAAAAACTGAATGGGAATGGAAAAGTGTATACCTTTTTCTCAGTTATCCAAAGTACCTTCACAAAAACTGACCTTGTATGAGGGCATAAAAACCTCATGTACAAATGCAGAAAAGCAGAAATATTAAATGCATGCTTTTCAGACCATACTACAATAAAAATTACATTCAGTAAAGGATCTTGAAAGCCTAGAGTAAAATTGATTTGAAACTAAATAATATAATCCTAAAGAACAAGTGGGTCAAAGAACAAATCATAGAAACAACCAATAATTTCACTAAAAAGAATGACTACAATGAGAAAACATACTAAAATTTGTGTGAAGTAGCCAAAGCAGTAATTAAGGGAAAATTTATATCTCTAAACACTTATATCAATAAAAGAGGGAGAAAGCAGTAAAAAGAATTGGGCATGCAACAACAACAACAAAAACTAGGAAAAAGATCTAACTAAAATTCCCTAAATAAAAACCAAAATAAAAGTCCTGAAAATCAAAGGAGAGATTAATTTAAAAAGAAAGTAAAGGGGTAGCTAGGTGGCACAGTGAATAGAGCACCAGCCCTGGATTCAGGAGAACCTGAGTTCAAATTCAGCCCCAAACACTTAACACTTATTAGCCATGTGACCTTGGGCAAGTCACTTAACCCCAATTGCCCTGCCCTCCTGCCTCTAAAAAAAAAGAAACAAAAAATAAAGTAAAAAAATCAAAACATTAAATAAAATAAAAATAAAACTATGAGTTGGTTTTATGAAGAAACCAATAAAACAGATAAATCATTGGTTAATTTGATTTTAAAAAAGAAAGAAAACCAAATTATCAGTATCAAAAATGAAAAGGGTGAATTCACCACCAATAAAGATGAAATTAAAATAATTATTTGCCCAATTATGTGCCAACACATCTAAACAATCTAAGTGAAATAGATGAATAGATAGATATATTTAAAAATATAAACTGCCCAGATTAGCAGAGGAGGAAATGGAATACTTAAATCACTTTATCTTAGAAAAAGAAATTGAACAAGTCATAAATGAGCTCCCTAAGAACAAATCTTCAGGATCAGATAGATTCACAAAGGAATTCTACCAAACTTTTAAAAAGTAATTAATTCCAATACTATATAAACTATTTGGAAAAAAGGCAAAGAAGGAGTCCTACAAATTCCTTTTATGACACAAATATGATACTGATACCTAAACCAGGAAGAGCCAAAACAGAGGAAGAAATCTATAGATATAGACCAATTTCCCAAATGAATATTGATGAAAAGATTTTAAATAAAGAACATTACAGCAATATGACCAGGTGAGAGTTACACCAGGAACGTATGTCTTATTCAATATGAAGAAAACTAAGGGGGGGAGGGGAGAGACAAGATGGCTGAGTAAAAGCAGGAACTTGCTGGAGTTCCTGTTCCAACCACCTCCAATACCTGTAAAAAATGACTCTTAAGAAATTTTAGAGCTACAGAACCTGCAAAATGACAGAGAGAAACAAATCTCCCCCTGAAGGCAGCCTGGAAGGCTGACAAGAAGGATCTATTGCACTGAGCTGGGAGCCCAGTACAGTCCTGTGTGAGCTGCACCTGCCTAGACCCAGAGCATAGACCAGCCAAAGCAGACTTCAGGAGAGTGAATCACCAGTAGCTGTGGCAGTTTCCAGACTTCTCAAATTATAAACACCAAAGAGAAAGTAAAAGGTCAGTAGAGAGCTCTTTTGGAACTGGGTGAGAGAAGAGTGCAGTCTGGCTCCTGCCCCCAGGGCAAGAGGTGGTGGCAGCACAGTGACTGCAGCTGTTGGCATATGGCTGTCTCTTGAGCTCCTGGCCTACGGATTACAGGGGGACCAAGTGACAATTCAGAGGGTAATTGCTCTTGCTGTGATCTGCTTGGATCTAGGTTGCAGTCTTGGGTGGTGGTCCAGGGGTGAGTAACACCAGCGTGCCAGAACTGGTGGTGGCTGTAAGGAGGGTGCCCTCTTCATAGTTCTGACAATAGCTCTGGCAGCAGTTGTGCAAACCCCAGTAATTTGGGACACAACTCTCTCCACTCTGGAAGCAGACTTCTACTGTGTCAAAGAGCTCAAAAGTCAAATAGTTGGCTGGTAAGGTAAGCAAATAGAGGAAGTGCAATCAGACTATAGAATCCTTTTTTGGGGACAAAGAGGGTCAAAACATAGAACCAGAAGACAACAAAGTAAAAACTCCTGCATCAAAAGGATTTTGAAAATCAAGTAAGAGAAATGGAGGAAAAATTGGGAAGAGAAATGAGAATGATGCAAGAAAATCATGAAAAGTGGGTCAACAACCTGACTAAAGAAATAATACCTCAAAAAATAGACTAACTCAAATGGCAAAAGAGGCCCCCCCAAAAAAACCAATGAGGAAAATGCCTTAAAAAGACGAATTGGCCAGATGGAAAAGGAATTTCAAAAACTCACTGAAGAGAATAATTCCTTCAAAATTAGATTAGAGCAAATGGAAGCTAATGACTTTATGAGAAATCAAGATACTATAAAACAGATACAAATAAATGAAAAAATAGAAGTCAATGTGAAATATCTCACTGGAAAAACCAGTGACCTGGAAAAGAGATCCAGGGGAGATTATTTAGAAATTAATGGACTACCTGAAAGCCATGATTAAAAAAAAATAGCCTAGAAATCATCCTTCAAGAAGTTCTCAAGGAAAATTGCCCTGATATTCTAGAACCAGAGGGCAAAATAGAAATTGAGAGAACTCACCAATTGCCTCTTGAAAAAGATCCCAAAAAGAAAATTCCTAAGGATATTATAGCCAGGTTCCAGAGCTCCCAGGTCAAGGAGAAAATACTACAAGCTGTTAGAAAGAAACAATTTGAGTATTGTGGAAACACAATCAGGATAGCACAAGATCTAGCAACTTTTACATTAAGGGATTGAAGGGCTTGGAATATGATATTCTGGCAGTCAAAGGAGCTAGGATTAAAACCAAGAATCACCTCCCCAGAATAACTGAGTATAATGCTTCAGGGGAAAATATGGTTATTCAATGAAATAGAGGACTTTCATGTATTCTTGATGAAAAAACAGAGCTGAACAGAAAATTTGACTTTCAAATACAAGAAGCAAGAGAAGCATGAGAAGGTAAACAGGAAAAAGAAATCATAAGGAACTTATTAAAGTTGAATTATTTATATTCCTATGTGTAAAAAACAATAATTGAAACTCATGAGACTTTTCTTAGTATGAGGATAGTTTAAGAGAATATATGTGTATATATACATACCTATATGTATGTATAGGAGGGTGTATATGTGTATAAATACATATATGAGTGTGCGAATATGTGTGTACATATATACATAGACCGAGGGCACAGGATCAGTTAAATAGGAAGGGATTAAAAGAGGTGAGAGAGGAATATAATGGGAGAAGGAGAAGGAGAAAAGGAGAGATAGAATAGGATAAGTTATCTCATATAAAAGAGGCAAGAGAGGGGCGGCTAGGTGGCGCAGTGAATAGAGCGCCGGCCCTGGAATCAGAAGGACCTGAGTTCGGAGCCGGCCTCCGACACTTAATCCGCACAAACAAAAACCTAGCCGTGTAACCTTGGGCAAGTTACTTAACCCCAATTGCCCTAAAGGGGCAGCTAGGTGGCGCAGTGAGTAAGGGTGCCGGCCTCGGAGTTGGGATGACCCGAGATCAGATCCGGCCTCAGAAAATGAGCACCCACACATAAATAATGACTAGCCGTGTAACCTTGAGCAAGTTACTTAACCCCAATTGCTTTAAAAAAAAAAAAAAGAGGCAAGAGAAAACTGTTACAATGGAGGGGAAGAGCAGGAAGGTGAAAGGGAATGGGTCAACCTTACTCTCATTGAATTTGGCTTAAGGAGGGAATAACATACACACTCAATCTTACCCTACAAAAAAAGTAGGGGGGAAGGGGATAAGAGGCAGGATGATAGAAGTGAGGGCAGATTGGAGGAGAGGATTGTTAGAAGCAAACACTTTTGAAAAGGGACAGGGTCAAAGTAGAAAATAGAATAAATGGGGGCAGGATAGGATGGAGGGAAATATAGTTAGTCTTTTACAATATAACTACCATGGAAACATTTTGCATAACTATACATGTACAACCTATATTGAATTGCTTATCTTCCCAGTGTGGGTGGATGAGGAGGGAAGAAGGGAAAGAATCTGAAAATCAAAGTTTTAAAAACAAATGTTAAAAAATTGTTCTTTACATGCAACTGGGAAATAAGATATACAAGCACTAGGGTGTAGAAATCCATCTTGCCCTATTAGAAAGTTAGGGGGTGGATGGGAGAGGATATAAGAGAGAATATATTTGTGGAAGGTATATTCAGTAGGCTGGCTATTTTGGGGTGGGAGATAGGAGAGAGCTGGGAAGAAAAAATTTTAACTCAAAATCTTGTGGAAATGAATGTTAAAAACTAAAAATAAGGGGGCGGAGCCAAGATGGCGGAGTAGAAACAGCTCCTCCAAGCCTCTCTGCCCCCAGATTCCCCACAAACTATGTAAAAGGGGACTCTGAACAACTTCTGGAGCCCCAGCACCCACAGAACGACACAGAGAAGCTAACCTCCCGCTGAGGACAGCCCAGCAGCCCTGCAGGAAGGACCAGCGCAGCTGTCTGGGACCTGGCAGCGCACAGAGCACAGAGCGCAGGAGCCCAGCCGAGCCCAGGTCCGCATGAGCCGAGGTTTTAGCCTCAGGGCAGCATGGCCAGCAGGCGGCTGGAGGAACCCCAGAACACCAGCAGCTGTGGAGACTCCAGAATTATCAACATAGACATGCCTAGGAAAAAGTAAGAGGTTAGTGTCCTATGGACTTTGGGACCTGTATTTGGGGAATGCATCAGCTCCCTCCCCCTGGGGGCTAGAAGCCACAGAGGAGACACGCCATTTTGTAGTTTTCAGAGGCAGCTCCAGCTCCCAGCCTACAAATCGTGGGGAGATCCAGCGATCACTCTCGGGGGGTAATCGCTCTTGCTTTAACCTCCCTGGATCTGGATTGTGATCTAGGGTGGAAATCGTGGGTGGGTTTACATCTTGCCAGAAACGGAAGTTGCCCCCCACACGTTCGGGACGAAAATTCCTCTATCTGGCCTTAAAGCCATAGTGTGGCAACAAGCCCTAAAGTCAAGCAATTAAGTGGCAACATGCCAAGGCAAAGGAAACAGAAAAATGCAACCCTAGACTCCTATTTTGGGGGCATAGAGCGGGAAAAGGACTGTGAGGTCAGAAGTCCTGCTCCAAAAGCCCCAGGGGAAAACATGAGCGGGTTGCAGGCCATAGAGGACCTTAAGAAGGACTTGAAAAATCAAATAAGAGAAGTGGAGGAAAAATTAGAAAGAGAAATGAGAAGGATGCAGGAAAAGTATGAAATGAGGGTCAACAGCCTGACTGAGGAAAACAACACTTTAAAAAATAGACTAACTCAAATGGCAAAGGAGGCCCAAAAGGGCAATGAGGAGAAGAATGCCTTAAAAAGACGAATTTGCCAGATGGAAAAAGAATCTCAAAAGTTCACTGAGGAGATTCATTCCTTCAGAGTTAGACTGGAGCAAATGGAAGCTAGTGACTTTATGAGAAATCAAGATGCTGTTAAGCAGATCCAAACAAACGAAAGATTAGAAGGCAATGTGAAATATCTCATGGGAAAAACCACTGACCTGGAGAATAGATCCAGGAGAGACAATTTAAAAATTATTGGACTACCTGAAAGCCATGATCAAGGAAAGAACCTAGAAATCACCCTTCAAGAAATTCTCAAGGAAAACTGCCCTGATGTTTTAGATCCAGAGTGCAAAATAGAGGTTGAAAGAATCCACCAATCACCTCCTGAAAAAGATCCCAAAAAGAAAACTCCCAGAAATATTATAGCCAGGTTTCAGAATCCCCAGATCAAGGAGAAAATACTACAAGCGGCCAGGAAGAAACAATTTCAATATTGTGGAAACACAATCAGAATAGCCCAGGACCTGGCAGCTTCTACACTGAGGGATTGAAGGGCATGGAATATGATATTCCAGAGGGCAAAAGAACTGGGAATGAACCCAAGGGTCACCTACCCAGCAAAACTGAGTATTTTGTTTCAGGGGAAAATATGGTCATTCAGTGGAATAGAGGACTTTCAAGCATTCTTGAGGAAAAAACCAGAATTGAATAGAAAATTTGACATCCAGACACAAGAAGGAAGAGATGCCTGAGAAGGTAATCAGGGAAAAGAAATCAAAAGGAACTTATCAAAATTGAACTATTTACATTCCTATATGGAAAAGCAATAACTGTGACTGATGATATCTTTCTCACCATGAAAATAAGGGAAGAAGGGGGTGTGGTCATATGAATACATATGTGAATGTGTGTGTATATGGTTACAGTTATATATGGATAGAGGGCATAGGTTGAATTTGTTGGGAAGGGAGAATACTCAAGGGATGAAATTATGAGGTGAGAGAGGAAAGTGGCAAGAGGAGATGGGGAGAGACAGGGTAGGGTAAACTATCCCATGTAGGGGAAGTGGTTGCAAAGGAGGGGGAGAATAAGGAAGGCTAAAAAGGCAAAACCACATTCACATTGAATTTGGTTCAGGGAGAAAATGACATACATACTAAATGGGATATCTCAACCTGCAGCAGGATAGGGGGAAGGGGGATGAGAGGAGGGATGATGGATGGGAGGGCATCCTTGGGGTGAGGGGAGGTTGGAAGTACCCACTATAGAAGAGGGACAGGATCATGTAGGGAATGGACCAGGTGGGGGGTGGGATGAGTGGGAGGGAATTATAAGCAGCCTTGTACAATATATCTACCATGATAATGTTTTGCATAGCTAGACATGTACAACATATACTGAATTACTTATCTCCCAAGAAGGAATGGGTAACAAGGGAGGAAGGAAATGGATCTGAAATTCGAGGTCGTAACATTAAATGTTTCAAATATACATAAATATTATTATTAATACTCTTTTGCTTGTAATAGGGAGATAAGATGTGCAGGCATTGGGACACAAAGATTCACCTTCCTCTAATGGAAAAGTCGATGGGGGTATGGGAGAATGTATGGGAGAGAGCAGATTGGAGGAAGTGATATCTTGTAGGACTACTATTCTGGGAGGTTGGGTAGGGGAATAATGGGGGGGAAATGATTGTAACTCAAAATCTGGTGGAAATGAATGATGTAAAACAGAAGTTAATAAAGCATTTGTTTAAAAAAAACTAAAAATAAAGAAATAAATTGGTAAAAAAAAAATAAAAGAAAAAAGAAAACTATAACAACAATAACAAAAAAACAACAAAAATTACATAATTATTTTAATATATGCAGAAAAAGCTTTTAACAAAATATAATACTCATTCCAATTAAAAACACTAGAAAGCACAGGAAAAGTTGAACTCCTTAAAGTGATAAGTAGTATCTATTAAAACCATTAGCAAGTATTATATATAATGGGGATAAGTTAGACTTTCTAATAAAATCAAGGTGAAGCAAAATGCCCATTATCACCACTATTATTCAATCTTGTACTAGAAATACTAGCTATAGCAATAAGACCAAAAAAAAAAAAAAATGAAGGGATTGGAAGAGCCAATGAGGAAACAAAATTATTACTCTTTGCAGATAATATGATGATTTACTTAGAGAATCCTAAAGAATCAACTAAGATGGTCGAAATAATTAACAACTTCAGTAAATTAATTCTCACCATTTCTATATATTACCAACAAAGTAGCAGGAAGAGCTAGAAAGAGAAAGTTCATTTAAAATAACTACGAACAATATAAAATACTTGGGAGTCTACCTGCTAAGACAAAGCCAGGAACTATATGAACACAATTACAAAACACTTTTCACACAAATATAGACAGATCTAAACAACTGAAGAAGTATTAATTGCCCATGGGTAGACTGAGTCAACAGAATAAAAATTATGGTCCTACCTAAATTAATTTACTTATTCAGTGCCGTACCAATCAAATTACCTTCCCCCCCAATTTTTTATACAGCTAGAAAAAATAATAGCAAAATTCATCTGGATAAACAAAAGATGAAGGGAAACAATGAAAAAAATGTGAAGGAATATAGTCTACCAATACCAGATCTTCAATTGTATTACAAAGTATTAATCTTCAAAACAATCTCATACTGTCTAAGAAATAGAGTGGTGATGAGTGGAATAGATTAAGTACACAATACACAGTAGTATGTGATCATAGTAATCTAGTGCTTGATAAACCCAAAGATCCAAGCTGGTGGGACACTGACAAAAACTGCTGGGAATTAGAAAGCAGTTTGGCAGAAATTAGGTATAGACAAACATCTCACACTATATACCAAGGTAAGGTCAAAATGGTTACATGGTTTAGATATAAATGGTGATATCACCATGGAAAATTTTACCTGTCAGATCTATGGATAAGATAAGAATTTATGACAAAACAAAAATAGAGAGCCTATGGGATATAAAATGAATAATTTTTATGACATTAAGTTAAAAAGTTTCTGCACAGGGGCGGCTAGGTGGCGCAGTGAGTAGAGCTCCGGTCCTGGAGTCAGAAGGACCTGAGTTCAGATCTGGCCTCAGACACTTAATGCACACACAAACAAAAACCTAGCCATGTGACTTTGGGCAAGTTACTTAACCCCAATTGCCCTGAAAAAGCAAAAAAAAAAAAAAAAAAAAAAAAGAAAAGAAAAAAAGAAAAAGTTTCTGCACAAACAAAACCAATGCAATGAAGATTAGAAGGAAAGCAAGAAATTGGGGGAAATTTTTACAGCAAATTTTTCTGATAAAAGCCTCATTTCTCAAATATATAGAGAACCGAGTCAAATTTATAAGAATAAAAATCATTCACCAATTGATTAATAGTCAAAGGACACGAAGAGGCAATTTTCAGATTAAGAAATCAAAGCTATCTATAGTCATATGAAAAAATGCTCTAAATCACTGTTGATTAGAGAAATGCAAATTGAAACAACTCTGATTTACCCCCTCACACACATTAGATTGGCTAATATGACTGAAAAAGGAAATGACAAATGTTGTAGGGGATGTGGAAAAATTTGGCCACTAATACAGAACTGATCCAACCACTCTGGAAAGCAATTTGGAGCTATAGCCCCAAAAGTTATAAAACTGTGCTATTAAGTTGACTCAGTAATACCAGTACTAGATCTGTATCCCAAAGAGATCAAAGAAAAAGGAAAATGATTTTATGTACAAAAATATTTATAACAGTTCTTTTTATAGTGGCAAAAAATTAGAAATTGGTGAGATGTAGATCAACTGGGGAATGACTGAACAAGTTGTGGTATATGATTGTGATAGAATACTATTGTACTATAAGAAATGATGAGCAGACTGATTTCAGGAAAATGTGTGAAGATTTATATGAACTGATGCAAAGTGATGTGATCAGAACCAGGAGAACATTTACATAGTAACAGCAATATTGTAAGGATGATCAACTGTATAAGACTTAGCTACTCTATTCAAGATAATGATCTAAGATGATTCCAAAAGATTTATGATAAAAAATGCTATCCAGCTCAAGAGAGAGAAAGGATGGAATCTGAATGAAGATAGAAGCATACTTTCTTTTACTTTATTTTTCTTTTGTTTTTTTGGGGGGATCTGTTTTCTTTTGTAATGTGGCTAATATAAAAATTTTTTTTCGTGACTTCACATGTGTAATCTATATCAAATTATTTGCCTCCTCAAGGAAGGGAGGAAGGGAAGAAAAGAATTTGGAGGTCAGAATTTTTTTAAATGAAATTTTTTTAAATAAAAAAAATATGCATAACTAACAAAACTAAAATGAGGGAGAAAAACCAGAGCAAAAACAAAAGTAGAGATTTAAAAGAAAAAAAGAAACAAAATTAAACTTGTTTTGCTTGCCTGGCAAGGACAGAACTAAGATCAATATTGTGAAATTCACAGAGGGAGCAGATTTCAGCTCAGTATAAACAGGAGTTTCCTAACAGTTAGAATAGTCTAGGGTGCTTCAAGATATTCATCAGATATTAAAATTGAGTCTGGGAGACCAATTGTTCAGGATGTTTTAGAGGGGTATGGTACTTCAGATAAGTCTACACAACTTCTGAGTTCCTTTACAGCTCTATGATTCATCTGTGACTGACTCTAAATGTTGAGGTTATACCCAACAGTTTAAGACATGTTCTCTGCCTTCAAAGAGCTTGAGAAAGGGTCATGACCTTGAGTTAGGGAATATCATTGCATCGAGGCATTGGGCCAGACTAAATTGTGGACAGGTTTAGGATTCCTTCTAGTTTTGCTACTGGTGTAACTTTCTCACTTGAATTTTCTTGTCACCCAACTGCCCTTCTTTTGTTATTAAAAGGTGCATATAGTAGAAAAGGGAATTGCATAATAAAGGGAACTTAACCAAAGGAAAGAGTAATTTGCTTAGCACTCTTTTAAAAAAATAGGAAGTACTGAAGTGGTTGAAGGACATGAACAAAGTACTCAAAAAATTATAAACTATTAACAACCATATGAAAGAGCATTCCAAATTACTAATGAAAAGAGAAATACAAATCAAGACAACTCTGAGATTTCACCTCACACCCAAAAAATTGGTAGAGATGATAAAAAATAGGAATAGATAATGTTGGAATCGTGAACAGAATTTTAAATGTAATCCAGACAGGACCGGTCTCTAACCTGGGAATAGCAGGAGACAAAAAACAGAGCAGACTAGAAACAGGTGTGTCAGGAATCAGACAGCAGTTTAATTAAATTAATATGAAATAAATTAAACAGAACCAGGAAAATAATATATACAATGACTACAACGATACAAATGGAAAGAGCAAAAGCAACAAAACAATTGAAATTGAATGCCCTGAAATTAACATCAATCTTGGCCCTCAAATTAAAAATGTGAGAACTCATCTTTTCCTCTATCTTTGCCTAGGTAGAGGTAGTAGAAAGGCTCTGAATTTGGAATATTGTACAAAATATGAGACTTTATCAATGTGTTGGATAGTTTTGCTATACTTCAACACACACACCTATTTCATTCTTTGTTATAAGGAATAACTTTTGGGGATAAGGTGGAAAAAGACACTTGTGAAATGTTGGTGATGAGAAAACAAGAGATGTCAAAAAAATTAATTTTAAAAAACTTTCAAATATTCCATGGTATTTACCTTTGATTTGAGGGTATCAGTCTATTTATTGTAGGCTAAGATTGACTTAGGCAGGTCTGGTGGTTCAAATTAGGATTGGCATGAAATGAAATGCTCATAGATCATCTAACAATTAACAAAATGCAGTTTATTTAGCCATAGCATGGAGAGGATATCCAGCAGGAATACAACACTGATTCATTTGAAAGTAGCTTCCCAGCTTCTGTGTTGGCCATGCTGGTCTTTCAGTCAAAATTGTGTATCAAGACTGAGGGAAGGTCTTCTAGCTCTTCATATCCTGACTTTTAGACTTAGGCAAAACCAGGAAGTTTTGCCAGTGGTTTAAACCTTAGTCAAAAAGACAGGTCTGCTACTTTTTGAGGAAAATTTGCCTAGCCTACAGGGCAGGAACATAAGTATGTGTTATTCCTACTACACAGACGTAGAAAGTCTTTTCTGCCTCCTTTACTTCAACCAATGTAAATCTTAATGACTTATTTCATTATGAAGGACAATGATATATAAAAACAAAACAAAAAAACACCAAACCAAACCAAAAAAATTGGCTGGTCAGTCCCATAGATCATCTTTTAAGAATCTCAATTGACATTAATTATTTGATTGATATTCTTTCTCTCTCTCTCTGTACATACATACACTCACATGTATATATCTATAGTATACATATAATATATATGTGTGTGTGTGTGTATATATGTGTGTGTGTGTGTATGTGTTTGTGTGTGCATCCTCTCCTCCCTCACTCTCCCCAAAAGACTGAAAAATATAACTGTAATTATTTTAGGCAAAGAATACATTACTCTAGGACCCTGAGATTTAGAGAGCACAGTCAGAACTTGCATTCATTTTTTGGTAGAAACAATTGATCTTAGCATCTAGTTACCAAGAATTAGTTAAAACAGGAAGATGATCCAGTTCTTGGCCCTGACCCCCTGCCAGCTCATCTCCAGCCATCCCAGCCCCTACCAGGTAAATAAATAATCAACAATTAATAAATATTTATTATGCCTGTACTATATGCCTGACATTGTTCTAGTTTCTGTGGATACAAAACAAAAATAAATGGTCCCTACCTCCAAGGACCTTATGCTTTGTAGCATATATAAGTATATATAGCATATATAAGTATACACAAAATAAATGCATGCCTCCAAGATAATTTGGAGGGAAGGACTAGCAACTGAGGGAATCAGGAAAGTGTCTATGTGAAAGTCACCCTGAGGTTGAGGTTTGAAGGAAACTAGAAGTTCTTAGAGGCAGAGGTGAGGGAAAAGTGCACTCTAGACATATGGGACAACCCATGCAAAGTCAAACAGATAGAGAGAAGGAATTTTATGTATGAGAAACAGTAAGGAGTCCATTTTGACTGGACCATGGATAGTGTGAAGGAAAGTAATGTAGAAGGTTGAAAGGGCATAATAAACTTTGAAGACAGATTCAGTGAATGGAGGGAGAGATGGTAAAGAGACGTTGGGGTACAAAGTCTCATGAAGCAGAGACACAAGGACCTAAACCTCTGGGGAGGCCACATATGCAACTTAGTAGACATCCTTGAATTTTTTTGTCTCTTTCTCTGTCTCTGTCTTTCTATTTCTGTCTCTCTGTCTCTGTCTGTCTGTGTGAAACTATATTTTAAATACCATACAGATAAGTTTGTGTTTGACCCTAGAGGTAATAAGGAATTGTTTTTTGGTTGTTATTTGGTTTTGGGTTATTTGAGTAATGAAATAGTGTGGTCAGACCTATATGTTAAGAAAATAATTTTGGCAGTTGTGTGAGGATGTCGTGGAGAGAGGAGAAATTTAAGACAGGGAGACAAATTAGGAAGCTAATGAATAGTTCAGGTGAGATGTTATGAGGGTCTGAGATGGAACAGTGATTACGAGAAGGGGATGGTTCTAAGAGATGATGTGGAACGATATTTGGGACAACTGACTGGATTTGTGAGGAGAAAAAGAGACAGACCGAGACAGGGCAGAGCCAGAGAAAGAAATAGAGAGTTAGAGACAGATAGAGTTGGAGACAAAATTCAAGGCTGACTACAAAGTTGCATATGTAACCTCCCCAGAGGAGACCTAAAGGTCTGGGTCCTAATATCTCTGATTTATGAGGCAGACCCCAAGTTCTCTTTACTATCCCTCCCTCTACCCACTGAATTTTCAGGCTCACTTTGTGATAATTTCCCAAACCACCAGAATTTCTAATTATGGTTCTGAGAATGCCTCTGTTTCAAATCTTAGACTTAAACTACTATATCAGTCTAATGCTAGACAATTTTGTTGGGTGAATTTTTCTGCTCTTTACATGTTCCTTGATAAATACCTAAATAATGGGAATAAAGAAAATTAAACATGGGTGGTTAGAAGATGAAGGTAGTGATGAGTGTCATGGATTAAATGAGATTTCCCAGGATCCCAGATCTGAGACTTCTATTGTCTCAGGAGAAAGCAGGAGAAAGCAGGCATTAAGGCAGAGGTTCCATATTTTTCATCCAGAAAGAAACTCTCTCTTCTCTGGGTTCCCCTAGTACTTATCACATTGTGCCTCGAATTATATTTTTTCTCCCTTACTAGAACACATACAAGTTCTTGGTTAATGTTTCATGATCAAAATTGATCAACATCCAAAGAGTCTAGCCATCTTTCCACATGTAACACCTCACCTGAGAGTCTATAGACTTCACAAGATCCATAAGGGCAGAGGTTTGCTGTGGTTTGGCTAGAGCTGAATAAATGCCATCAGACTGATTGTGGCTGAGCCAGTTCAAAGGCTTGAGGTCAGTGTGTTTCATCACCACTGAGGGAGAACCAGTCTGACGTCATCTTTCTCTATTTGGTGGTCAGGGGATTGGAGAAAACCCAGGCACTATATTGATAGATGTAGAAGGTTATAGTCTAGATAGGCCTGAAATTACAATCTCAACTAACCAAGAAAAAAACTTGCATTCAGAAAGCAGTACATTATCCCACCTCCTCATAGTACTGAAATTTGAATGATATGGTTATTTTTCTTATTATTTCCTCATCTTTTGTAGTCAACAAACCAGAAAATTACACTGTCTCTTAGAAACAAAAATTTCCCTTTTTTTGTGGGATGACCTTTCCCAGGGAACCCCTAGTGAAAATGATGTCCCTCCAGGCTTCAACTTTCTCATCAGTAAAATGAAGGGACTGGGTGATTGGCAAAATCGTAGAGTAGTTGTCTTCCATATACCTTTCCAATCTAAGAACATCAAAAGTGAAAAATATGTGCCAAAGATAGAGAAGTTAAAGTTGAACTAATAGTGTCAGAAGGTGGAAACACTGCTTGAGGTAAAGGTCTTGTAAAACAATATGAACATTTAAAACTCACACTCACTCTCCCTATGCCCAACTCATCTGAAATGCCAGTCCCAACCAGTATAAATCACCTCAAGGCTTGTGTTTCCAAATCTAATGATGGAGCCCCATACCTAATTCCTCCATAGCAATGATTCAGTTTGACTCTTTCCCACTCCATAAGAGGAGAACCATTAGTTCTGCCTAGTCACATAAAGGAAATAGTGTAACAGAGCAAGGGGCAAATATAAGATGGGATAGCAGAAGGTCAACTAGAAAAGAGGACTTTTCATGCTGGAAGAAAAGGGTACAAAAAACTTAACTGGGGTTAGTCCTCTGGCTATGGAGTTTGCTTAGGGCAGAGAATGAGTTGGGACCCCAAATGCCCCAACCTGAGAAGACTGAGGACAACCATCCTCAAGGGTTTGTGTGAAAGAAAGGGGAATATAGCAATAGGAGGGAGAGGGGTGTAGAGTGAATAAGAAACTGAAGACAAGTTACTAGAAAAAAGGCCTCAGCCCCAAGCATCTGAACTGACATCAAGACTCATAAAGACAGAAGGGAAAAATGAGGGGGGAAAGTTTTCTTAATGCCATGACACATTTTTTAAGTATTATACTAGGAAATAAAATTAACCTCAAATCCCTAATGAACAAGAAAATTTTGCAGATTCTCCAAAGATCATGAAATGACAGAAATCCCAGAATGGTTCAAAAAGAAAAAAAAATTTAAAGGTGATATTAGGATGGAAATTAGATTGGAAATCAGAGTTTTAAAGGAAAAAATATGTATAATTCTCCCTCTTGGATGCCCCCAACTCATACATCAGGTTGTGTTTCTGAGTCAGTATCCTGAGTGAGGAAGTGAGAGCTATAGAGACAGAATAACCTAGCCTTAGGGAATGATGAGCAATAAGGGTAGCAGGGGGCTTGGGGATGGGGAGGAAGGGCAGGGAAAGCAGCGAGCGTGTAGAATACAATCAATATGGCGCCCGCTGTTCATTTCATAAGTGTTATCTCATTTGATCTTCTCAAGCATCCTGCAAGATAAATATTATCCTTACTCTCATTTTACAGTAGAAACCAAGGTGAACAGAAGGTAAGTGACTTGTCCAGAACCACACATCTAGTACATATCTGAGGCTAAATTCAAACTCAGGTCTTCTTGACTCCAGATCCAGGGATCTATCCACTAGACTACCATGGGCCTCCTGACTCAGGATTATACAACATATATCACCATACAACAATGATTTCTTCATGAATTTATGTTTCTAAGAGTGTGGCATAGCAAAATGCCACACATACACATGCAGAGTTATTCCTCACTCTCACTCACCCCATATATCCAATTTGTTGCCAAATCTTATAGTTTCTACCTTCACAACATCTCATTTATCCATCCCCTTCCCTTTACTCACATATCCACCATCTTTGTCTGGGCCTTCACACCTTGACCATTGAAAACAGGCTTTATTTTTGTCTCCCCACCTCAAATATCCCCCCCACTCCAAACCATTTCCTGCATAGCTGCCAAAGTGATTTTCCTAAGTTTTATATCTGTCCAGGTCATCCCTCTGCCGTCTCACTAAGCTCCAATGGCTCTCTCTGATGTCTAAAAGCATATAGAAACACATTTGTTTGGTATTTAAGGGTCTTTACAAACCAATGCTTTCCTACCTTTCCAAATGTCTTACATATTACTTCCTTCCACAAACACTACAATCCAACTTGTTGGCTGTTCCTCCATTTCCCATGTTTGCACTGCCTGTCCTCAATGCCTGGAATGCTCTCATGCCTCATCTCAGCCTCTTGAGATCTCTGTATTCTTTCAAGATCCAGTTCAAATGATATCTTCTGTAGGAGGCTTTTCTGATCCCCCATGCTAGAGTCACTGGAACCTTTGCTTCTAAATTTACCTTCTTTCTATTCTGTATAAACTTATTTATTTGCATGCTGTCTTCCCAAATCATATGCAAACTCCTTGAGGAGACTCTTTTGGTATTTTTGCCTTTCTTTTCATCTCCACTGCTTAGGAAAGTGCCTGACACATAGTAAGTTTTTAATAAGGGTTTCTTGATTGACAAAGGAAAGTGAGATTGAGAACCACAAATATGACAACCTAGAAATGGGATTGAGGGACACCAGAAACTCTACTCATGAAAAAAGAAATAAAGTAAATAAAAACTCTGTAAAGGGATAGACTAAAAAGGAGGCAGAAATAAAGACTGTATAAAGTAAATGAAAACTTCTTGGAAAAGGGTATTACAAAATAATATTCCCTAAGCTAATCCTGGAGGTGGGAAAAGAAGATTTTGAACCACAGCTTATTCG
Organism: Gymnobelideus leadbeateri; assembly: GCA_011680675.1. Taxonomy (NCBI): domain Eukaryota; kingdom Metazoa; phylum Chordata; class Mammalia; order Diprotodontia; family Petauridae; genus Gymnobelideus; species Gymnobelideus leadbeateri. The sequence goes on along the minus strand of WOXC01006892.1, from coordinate 745,871 downwards.
GACAGGGAATGAGGTAAAAAAAGAAGAAAGAAAGAGGGAAGTGGGGGGGTGTATTGTAAACAGATAAATAAAAAGCAAGAAAGGCACAAAGGAAAGAAGAAGGGAAGGAAGGGAAGAAGAATGGAAGGAAGGAAAAAATAAAGAAAGGGAGGGAGGGAGGGAAGAAGGGAACGAAAGAAAGAAAGAAGGAAGAATGTAAGGAAAAAAAAGAAGAAAGGAAGGAAGAAATTTAAAATTTAACTTGAGTTTCTTGTGGAACTTAAGTTAGAGTATGGAGTCCTCAGAGAATCTACGGTGATAGACTGGCAAAAATTTAACTTAAGTAAAATTCATCATAGGGACAAAGCGCTGACTTAAAAGAATGGATAAAAAGGACATAAATTAAGTAAATGAAGGAAAATACAAGCCTAACCATTACAATTTTAAATGTGAGTAGATAGAACAACCCAGTAAAACAAAAGAAATGGATCAAGGGAAAAAACAATTTTCTACACACTTGAAATACCTCAAAAATAAACATATAGAATAAAAAATAAATAATAGAAACAAAGGGATTGGAATACATGATCTCTACATTCCTTTCTGGCTCTATGGGTTTTTGTTTGTTTTTAATGCTAATAGACCCTTCCTCTTACTTTCTAAGAGGGAACTTCCCCCCCCCCCCACATTGTTCTACAATAGAATTGATACTGATTACTGGTTTTGTGACTTTGGGAATTTGGGAATCATATGACTATAACTGTTCTGTATATTTCTTTGGTATGACTTTTTTTTAAATCAGTGTTTTAGATAACATTATAGATGGTATTCTTGTCAAATCTGCAGATGACATGAAACTCAGAGCAATATCTTATTCACTGGGTGAGAGGATACAAAAAGATCTTAACAAGCTGGAATATTGACCTGAATGTGACAAAGTGAAATTTAATACAAATAAATATATTTTGTGCTTGTTTTTTTAAAATCAGCTTCATGAATAAAAGGTGTGACTAGAGAGTAATTCATGGAGAAAAATATTGGGATTTTGATGGACTGCAAGCACTATATGAATTAACAGCATGATATGGCAGGCCAAAAAGTTGATGCCCTTTTAGGCAGTATTAAGAGCAGCAAGGCATCTAGGTTTAGAGGGGTGATAATCTTGCAGTATTCTTTCCCGGTCAGATGACACCTGTGGTCTTGTATTCCATTAGGAGTATTGAGTTTGAGGGAAAATATTGGTAAGCTTGAGTCCTTAGGAGGGCAGCCAGGATAGTGAAGGGCCTCCACTTCATGCCAAAGAAAAATAGATTGAAGTAATGGGGAATGTTTTGCCTGAAGATTAAAAGGTTTAGAACAGACTTGTTAGCTGTGTCCAAGTATTTGAAGGGCTGGGTTACAGAAGAAGAGTTAGACCTGTTCTTTGTGGTCTCAGAGAGGAGAACTAGAAGAAATAAAAAATTCATTAAGACCCTACTCTGTGACAGGTACTAGGCTAGGCTCTGAGAATACAACCATAAAGGATGAAACAATCTTCTCTCAAGGAGTTTTTTTCTTTTGAGAGCTACAAAAAGTAAATATTTAAATATATACAAACAAAAATTAAGAGAATAAACACATGCTACATAGTTGGGGAGAAAGGAACTGAAGGAATATATGTAGTTGAGGTGAGGAGGGAACACATTCTAGGCTTGGGGGATGATGGCCAGTGCATGGAAATGGGAGATTCAGTATGTGAAGAACAGAGTAGGGAATGGGAAACAATGAACATTGAGGCTGGAAGAGGTTTGGCCTGGGTTTAGAAGAATCTTAAACAAAGGAGATTTATTTTAGAGGAAATGGGGTGCTACTGGAGTTAATTAAGGAGGGAGTGACGTGGTAAGATCCAAGCTTAAGGAAAATCACTTTGGAGGTGTATGGAAGATGGCCTGGAGTAGGAAGAGACTTAAGACAGGAAGACCAATTAGGAGGCAAATGGAATAGTCTGGACAAAAGCTGATGAGGACCTGAACTAAGGCGGTGGTTGTATGGGATTGGATTTGAGAGAGGTTATGGAAGTAGAAATACAAGATTTGTCAACTGATTTGATATGTCAAGTGAGGGAAAGTGAGGCACTCAGGGATGATAAAATGCAGAGGTTAGGAGACTAGGAGACTGGGAAACTGGAAGGATGGTGGTGCCTTTAACAGAAATAGGAGAGGCAGGTAGGTGGCAGTGGACAGAGCCCTGAAGTCAGGAGGACCTGAGTTAAAATCTGGATTCAGATACTTATTAGTTGTGTGACCCTGGGCAAGTCACTTAACCCAACTGCCTCAAATACCCAATCAATGAAAAACCCAGGAACATGAAGTTTGGAATAGGAATAGGTTTGGGGTGAAAAGAATGAGTTTTGCCCTGATCTGTTGAGTTTGAGATGTGTTTGCAACATTCAGTTTTAAATGTTCAATAAGTGGTTGTTGATAGGGAACTGAAACTCAGGTGAGAGACTGGGCCTGCACATCTGTGAATCTTTTGCATAGAGATGATAGTTAAACCCATGGGAGCTGATGATCACCAAGAGAAAGGGGAGAGAGAGAGGAGAGGAGATGAGAGGAGATGAGAGGAGAGGAGAGAAGAGAGGAGAAGGGAGGGGAGGGGAGTGGAGAAGGCAGCAGGGAAGGAACAAATAGGGAGAAGTTGAAGATTAGAGAGATGGAGGATATGAGGGAGTGGGCAATCTGATGAGAAAGAGGGGGGGGAAATGGGCTGAAGGGTACATTGTATAGTTGTTGGTCTTGACAAGAAGGGATACTTCATTACCAAAGTAATGAGTCAATGTTGAAAAGAGACAAAGTGACCAGACCATTAGAAGAGCTGTAAATTGGTTTAATTTATCCATTCTGGAAAACAATTTGAAACTATCTGCCACTCCCCTTCCCTTTCACCATGACTAAATTGTACATACCTGCTGACATGGCTTTTCCATTAGAGGTTTATATCCCCAAAAGGATCAAAGAAAGAGGAAAAGGATGTATATATTAAAAAATATTGATGGCAGCTCTTTATGTAGTGGCTAAAAGCTGGAGACTAAGCAGTTACCCACTTAATGCAGAATGGCTAAGCAAATTATGGAATATACATATGATGGAATATTACTGTGTAATAAGAAATAATGAAATAGACATTTTTCAAGGAAATTAAGAAGACTGCTCTGAATTGATGCAGAGTAAAGTGAGTGGAACTAGAACAATTTAAACAAGGAAAACAAAGTTATAAAAAACAAACAACTTTGAAAGACTTTAGAACTTCAATAGTCCATAGGATTAAAGATGAAACATCTTATCCATCTTCTGCCAGAGAAATAATGGACTTAAAATGCAAAATGAAACATAGATTTTTTGAGATAGCCAGTGTGAAAATTTCTTTTGTTGTAATATGCACATCTGTTATGAGACTTTTCTCTCTTTTTCCCCCTTTTTCTTTTTTTGTTATTGTTCATGGGAGGTGTTGGTGGGAATGAGATGAAGAAATAATAAATGCAGTAAACAAATAAACAAATAAAAAACAAGTAAACAAATAAATAATAAACAAATAAATTTTTTCAAGAGGCAAATTTAACTTTGGAATAAAGAAAAACTTACTAACAATTAGAGATATCCAAAAACAGTAGAGGAGTTTCCCCTCACTGGAGGCCTCTAGGAAGAGGATAACCAGTTCTAAATCACTATTGATTAGAGAAATGCAAATCAAAATAACTTTGAGGTACCACATCTCACTGGTCAGATTGGCTAAGATGACAAAACAGGAAAATGATAAATGCTGGAGAGGATGTGGAAAAATTGGAACACTAATGCATTGTTGGTGATTTGTGAACTGATTCAACCATTCTGGAGAGCAATCTAGAACTATGCCAAAGGGCTATAAAAAAAAGGGCATACCCTCTGACCCAGCAATACTACTTCTAGGATTATATCCCAAAAAGATCATAGAAATGGGGAGAGCCCCCCATATGTACAAAAATATTTATAGCAGCTCTTTTTGTGGTGGTAAAGAATTGGAAATCAAGGAGATGCCCATCAGTTGGGTAATGGCTAAACAAGTTGTGGTATATGAATGTAATTGAATACTGTTGTGCTATAAGAAATGAGGAGCAGACTGACTTCATAATAATTTGGAGAGACTTATATAAAAAAAAACTGATGCTGCCTGAGAAGAGCAGAACCAGGAGAAATTTGTACACAATTAAAGACACAACATATGTGTGATGACCAACTTTAACAGACTGGACTCTTCTCAGCAATGCAAGACTATAAGACTCATGATGGAAAGGGATGTCCACATCCAGAGAAAGAACCAGAAAGAGCAGAGTTTGAATGCAGATTGAAGCAAACTACCTGCTCTCTTTCCTTTTCTTGTTTTGTTTCTTCTTTCCCATTGTTCATTCCATCAGTTATAATCCTCCTTTACAACCTGACTAAAGTTTAATGTGAAGGTATTTTCGGATCCTATATTTGATTGCATGTCACTATGGGGCGGGGAGGTGGGGGGGGAGGGAGGAGAGGGAGGGGAAGAAAATTTGAAACTCAAGGCATTGTGGAACTGAATCTTCTAAACTAAAAGTAAACAAACAAATTACTTTTTAAAAAAAGAAGAGTAAAAAAAAAGAACAACTTCAAAGATACTTACCTGATTCTACCTCTTCTAGGATAGTTCTTCCTCTTCCTTTCTTGGTGCTCTCCAAATGCTGGATGGGGTGTTGTTTTGTGGGGAAATAAATCTGATGCTACAAACCATAGCTAATGAGGGGGGAGAAATCCCCTCCTCCATCCCGTATAGGAGTCACACTCCATATCTGACCCAGCCTCAGCTACCTCCCACTCTCCAACTGCTAGATCGTTTGGGTTCTTTTCATATCTAAATCCAAGGCATATGATTGATTCTCTCTGCCAGTCCATTGATGTTTTCTGTTTGACATCTTCATCCACTGGCTAAGGCATTATAATACTCTCAACCTGATTAAAGAACTTCACACTTTTTTGTGTGGTTGTGAGGAAAATTCCTCAATACTTCATTTATACTAGCAATGGAGGTAGCACACGATAAGGGTCACGTCTACGCAATGTATACTAGGCTAGTTTTTCTATGAAAAGCATTGAAACTTGGCTAAGTTTTCATGAGTTTAGCGGACCACTAATATATAGCTTTCTGGCTAACTACATACAAAAGCCAGTGCATGAGGAGACAGGGGTTGCTTCTTCAGGATACATTGTCCCGACCTGTTGCTATGGTTATGACCCTTCATTCTTGAAGAGGACCGATGACATCAGGAAGGTGATATCTTGACTTTTAAGTGAATTGGACTTAAACGAGGTAGGGCTGTGCAAAGTCAACAGCCTCACTCTCTCTGCCAGAGTCATTGGAGTACAGTTGCAAGACATGTCAAAATGACTAGCAATGGCCCCAGATGTAGTGGGAGACCTTGACTTTTTTAAGCTAAGGTCTTTTCCAGTCTCAGTTTGTCTGAGGCAGCACCCATTCAGGTGTTAAGGGATAGGTGTTGTTCATCCTTCATTCTCAAAGAGGACCAATGACCATCATAGCAAACTCTAAGGCAGTAAAGCTGCACCAACTGAAACAGTACTGTACTCCCCCTGGAAACTTTTTTCCATATTATTACAAGTAAACTTTTTTTTGTTGTTAACTGTTAGATGGTCTCTAAGTATCTCATTAATTCCAATCTTAAACCTGAACCAGCAGGCCTAAGTTAGGCCTGGCTGACCTAGAACACTTGGAGTTAGTTCGGAAGATTGGGTTGCAATGACATTATGGCTGACCTCATTGTTGAAGTTGGGGAGTGGCAATGGAGAGGATATGAGAGCTTTGGACCCTCTGTCTCCTGTCCTAAGCTGAGAGGGGCCCCTACTGATCTTGGGGGATTGGAACATAAATTGTCTGTGGACATTTGAGTATGAGACAGATGTGAATGTGCTCTGGGCCTTTAAGAACCTTGCCCTGGCATAATAAATGTTTTAAACTGGTTTTTTTTGTTCTTGTTGAATTTGTGTAACTTTGTATTTGGCTGTGATAGTGATCTCCAGGCCCACCAGCTGTCACAGACCTGGATCCTCCCCAAACATTGTTAATTTAGGAATTGTCTAAGATCTCTGCTGAATGATCTTCTTAGGGCTTTTTATATGGTATTTAGCAGACCACTAAGACTCATTAGTGCAAAGCTCTGGGGCAGGCATTTGAAAGGAGAGTGCTTGTTCTTCTCCAGGGCCCCAGAGACCTTTCCAGAGTTGGGAATATGGAATAAATGTACCAAATGCACCCCAGTTGATTTTCTGAGCATAGGGGGAAGGGGAAGGGTTGAGTTTTATTTAAAAGGAGAGACAGCTTCTGCTTTCACTGTAAACCTCTGAATTGTAACTCTATTTCTGGCTAGAACATCCAATAAGGGGTGGGTGAAGAACCTGACAGAATGAGCCTCAGTGCTGGCCTGAGACTTCTTCCTCAATCTTGGCAGAAATGGCTACTACTCAATCACACATCCTGACCTATATGAGCTTCAGACTGGACCACCTCTTATACTTTTTGGGTCTTTCCTAGAACCTAGGTGAGTGAACATCAATCCTGAGATGGATGGATAGTCTTGAAGGCAGTGCTTAGTTGGGGTTGGGGTGTGGACATATAGCAAGCAATGTTTAGCTGGGCATGAGGGAGTAGCAGTCGCCTCCAGAATTAACATAATAGGGATAACAACAGCGCTCTGACCTGGCACAGGTAGATATAGAGTATGATGGAAGGACTATCTGATATATATAGATATATATATATATCTATATATATATCTATATATATGTTAGGATAGGCTTTCTTTAAAAGGTATCAAAAGAGTCCTTGAGGCTTAATTAGCTTGGGGGACTAAGGCCTAGACCACTGACAGAGTTTTTTTGTACAAAGGCCCGTCCAGAAATTATCTTTAGTGTCTTCCTTAGGCTTGACATAACTGGTAGACTAGCATGGACACCACAGAATAGGAGAAACTATGCTATATCCTCTATAAATATCCTTTCCATGCTATGGCTATGCAAATATCTCTCTTTTTTTAAATGATTATATAGATTATAAATGCTCATTTTATTCCAGTTTTAAACCTGGAAGCATCAGACCACCTTGAGTCAGGATTGGAAGGGAGCAGAGGCAGTACCTGGGGAAGGCTTTACTTTTCCCTGGAAATAAGCTGGGATATGGGAGTGGGAAACATTTCTCAGAACCCATAAGCAATGGCAAAGGACCTAGAAGCAGAGGCATTATTGTGGCCCTAGTGACAGGAGTGTGGGGATTGATAGAGGCAACAGCAGGATAAGCCAGCAGTGCAGGCAGGTCCAGTAACCCCTTTCTTATTTTAACCTGTAACTGATAAAGCCCCTCCTCACTGCTGCCAGAATAGTAGTCAATGAATAACTATGGAAGGGGGGTGGTTTTGGATGAGCAATAGAGAGGTAACCTTGCCTTTTGGAGATAGAAAAAGTGAAACTGTCTCTCTAACTCCTGAAGAAAAAGGGTGATGGTTTCTCAGCAGATGCCTCTAGAAGCGAAAGGTTGTGGTAACTCTTATTGCCATGAGCCTCTCAGTGAGGGAAGGGTTCTGGCTGGTAGGACAGGGAACACTGAGTGGGTACTGATATAGAATGATTCCTTTGCACCTGGGCAGGCTGCTGTAATAGCCTGCAACACTTTAATATAGTTGACCCTGACAGTGACTATGTCAAAAATGTCATCATCTGTGCTGTGACCCTGAAGTTCTTAGTGCTGCTCCCCTCAACATCACTACTTTACATTGGATGACTCATTGGGAACTACAAAGATTTGGCATTGTCGAGTGAGAGAAATTATTATTTTTTCTTATATTAATAACCAATTATTAAATTAAGATTAAGGTTGTCCCTTCTTATTTTCTCATTCAGAAATTTTCTCATTCAGAAATCAGCTACTGTAGGTTATTCAGCCAGCCTTTGAAGGGATTGAGGTGATATAAGAGAAAGTGTGCCCAAGTTTAGGGAAATAGTTGGTACTGTTCTTGCTATATGTCAATGTTAATCTGTTTGTAAAAGTTAATAAGTGATCTGGTATTTATTGAAAAATAGCTTGATCAATGGAATAAGACTAGACAAAGGGAGAATCAGAAGCAATGGAACTCAATAGCCCAGTGTTTGATAAAGTGGAAAACATCAATTACTTATGAAAAAAACTCTTTATTTGGTTAAAAAAAACTGCTGGGAACACTTTGTGACAAAAATTAGGCTTAGACTAGCACCTTACACCACTTCCACAATACAGTCTAAGTTGATATGGAACCTTAATATTAATGATCAAACTATAAAAAAATTAAAAGAGAAACAGATCATATACCTCTTACAGCTATGGCAGGAGAAGAATTTTTTTTTTGCCTTTTTTTTTTTGAGGGCAATTGGGGTTAAGTCACTTGCCCAACGTCACACGGCTAGGTTTTTGTTTGTGTGTGTTAAGTGTCTGAGGCCAGATCCGAACTCAGGTCCTTCTGACTCCAGGGCCAGAGCTCTACTCACTGTGTCACCTAGCCACCCTCAGGAGAGGAATTTTTAACCAGACAAGAGATAGATAATTACAGCAAGATAAAATTGATAACTGATCATATGAAACTAAAAAGCTTCTTCACAGAAAATATTAACACACCTAAGAAGAAAAGTAGTTGAATAGGAAAAAAAATCTTTGTATTAAATTTCTCTGAGTTTTATATTTAAGATACTTAAATAATTAATAAGTATATATGACTGATAGCCATTCCCCAATATATGTAGTCAAAAGATATGAATAGACTGTTCTCAAAGAATTGCGAAGTGTTCACAACCATATGAAAGAATGCCTGAAATCACTAACAATAAGAAAAATGCAAATCAAAAAAACCTTAAGGTTTTATCTCAAATCTGCAAAGATGTCCAAAAATGGCTCAGTGTTGGCGGGATTATGGAATGATAACTACACTAATACATTGTTAGTGGAGCTGTGAAATGGTAAAACCATTTTGCTTTTTTTTTTTTTTTTGGAGGGGGGAGGGCAGGGCAATTGGGGTTAAGTGACTTGCCCAAGGTCACACAGCTAGTAAGTGTTACATGTCTGAAACGGGATTTGAACTCAGGTCCTCCTGTGTTTTATTCACTGAGCCACCTAGCCACCCCTAAAAGCTACCATTAATGTAGCTTCTTGGTCACTTAAATACAAAAGCCAGGACATGAGGAGTCAGAGACTTCTTACTTAGGCTTAATACATATTTCTGACCTTCATCAACATGGCAGATAGTGAGGCAAGGAAGCTTTGCTCATCTGAATAGACCCCTGTTGAATATCCTTTCCATGGTATTGCTAAGTAAATATCCTTCATGGTTTGTGAGTGTCTCGTTTTGTTCCAATCCTGAATTGGATCTGTCTTTGTGTTCTGGATATTAAAGAACTAGGGAAAATAGTAAACAATGTGAGAAATGCCAGTCATGAAGCCAGTCCTCTGATAGAAATAAGAATCATTCCGAGCATCAGTCTGCACACTTGCTCATCTGTCTAAAGGCACAAAAAAATTCCTGTAATCCAACCTCCTCCAGGGAGTCTTGACATAAAAATGGCCTCTCCGCCAAAAGTTGGAGGAATCAGTTTCTTCATCCATTGGATAGAAAGCTGGGCCTGGAGTCAGGAAGACCCGAGTACAAACGTGGCCTCAGACACTTACTAGCCCTGTGACCTTGGGCAAGTCACTTAACCTGTCTGCCTCTGTTTCTTCATCAGTAAAAGAGGGCATGACAATAGCACCTACATCCCATGATTGTTTTGAGGCTGAAATGAAATAATAATTGTAAAGTTCTTAGCACATTTGGGCATAAAGTAAGTGCCATATAGAGGTTAGCTATGATTATTTTGGCTGTTATCATAATTTTTATTATTCAGCCTAATGATGCCATTATCTTTATCATCCACTTAACATCACACTTACTCCTGGATTGGTTGCTTATCTTTTACTGTTTGCTGAAAACCTTGTAACGTCAAAATTTGAAGGAACTTTAAAGATTCTAGACCTCATTCTGTACCCCTCATCTACAGATGAAGAAACTAAGGCCCAAAGTTTGGGGTGAGTTCTGTCATAGGTGTTTTCTTTGCCAGCTTCTAGAAGATACATACAATTGTTTGTGTGTCGCACTTGTTCTAGTCTCTAGGAGATTTTTTTTGGTGATTGTAGTGATGATGATGATGGTGGTGGTGGTGGTGGTGATGGTGATGTTTGGTCAGGAATTATTCTGGAGACCTGAGAGTGTTAAACATACCTTTTTTGAAACCCTATACTAAGGGGACTGTCTGAAGTAGTAGTGAACAATAAGAAACCAGATACCATGGTATTAGTGAAGAATTTCTCAGATGAAACAGGAAAGGAAGGAAATCCAGGGAGGTTTACATTGCACCTGGCACAGGTTAAAAGAATCCAGGGTCATTTGTTGGCAATATTAAACTCCAGGGTTGTCTGGAAAGGAGCCTTTGCTTCTGAAGTAGATGAGAGTAGGTTTTTTTGTTTTGTTTTGTTTGTTTTTTTGTCAAGAGAATTTATCTTTAGAACCATAGAGCTGGAGCTGGGAGGGATCTCAGAGGACAACTAGTCGAAACCCCTCACTTTACAGATGAAGAAACTGAGGCCCAGAGAGGCTATGACTTTGCACAAAGTCTCACAGATACTAAGCATAAAGCTAAGCCCTCTGAATCCAGAGACAGTGTTCTTGCTAGGGTACCTTTTGATACAACCCTCTCTCTCCAAATATCTTGAGAAAACTCTTTTTTAAAAAAAATGCCACTCCAAAACACATATACTACCAATCTGAAGATGTCTAAGTAAATGGCTGAGGGCAAGTATAAAAATAAAGGGCGCATTTCTTATATTTTGACTGCAGTTCTCTCTATATAACTATGTATCTATAACTATATAGTCATATACACAGCACCCATATCTATTAACTCAACGTAAATAAAATTATACTAAGGGGCCAAACGGTATATGTATGTGAAATATATGCTATGTACCGTAAGGGAAAATATGCAAATTAAAACATACATCTCCCAGGAGCATATACTCCATGGCCTATTTCCCCAAATAGACCACTACCAATAGTTTATCTAGCATCTTTTGAGCCATTTAATGATAGCTAGCATTTATATGCTAACTTTAAGGACTACAAAGCTCTTTACAAATGTTATCTTATTTGATCCTTCCAACAACCGTGGGAGGTTATCATTCTATTTATATATTATTATAATAAATAATAAAGTATAAACTAGTTGCATAAATATTATTATTATTCCCATTTTAGAGATGAGGAAACTGAGGCAGAGAGAAGGTTAGTAATTTGCCCAGGGCCACACATTTAGTTAGTATCTAATGCAGGATTTGAACTTGTCTTCCTGAATTCAGATTAACTGCTCTATCTACCATGACACTGAGCTATCTCAAATAATGTGACTAGGTCCTAATTGAAAGAACATTCTATTCTGAATCAGAAGACTTGGACTCAAATCCTACCCTAATTAGCTATATAGTCATGAGAAAGTAATTTAATGTCTGTGGTTCTTACTTTTCTAGATGATCTTAAGTAGTCTCTTCCAGTTATATGAGTGGGAAAGAAAAACTGAATACATCTCTTTGCTGCTCAAAAATACATTCATTGAATCCCTATTGCTTCTGGGATGAAATAAAACCCCCTCTGTTTGACGCTAAACATCCTTCACAATCTGGCTCCACCTTATCATTCCAGATGAATTTTATAGAACTTTCTTTTTTACTTTTTTTTGGAGGATTTCATATAACTTGCTCTCCCATATTACCTTTCCAGCCACAAATGACCTCTTGGCTCTTCCCCATACAGTTTTCCATCTCCTGTTTGTTTGCCTTGATACAGGCTATTACTCATCCCTAGAATATTCTTTTTATTCACCTTGGCCTCTTAGAATCCCAACTCCCTCAGCTCAAGAGCTGCCTCCTTCAGAAATGACATTCAATTTTATTTTGGCTGGTTTTGTACTCCTATCGGTATTTTTTTCCCCCTGGTCTGTATCTTGGTGAAAGGAGTGATTTTCCCAATGACTCCTGTGTAGTTGCTTCAATCCAGGTCAAGGAAAAAATACACATCTCAGGAGGAAGAGTTGAGTGAAGGAGTTTGGGGCTTCCGTGTATGTGATTATTAAAGATAGGTCTCACAGTTAGCTATGAAGGGAAGGGTGGAATGCTACTCATCTTTCTGCCTTACTTTTGGTTGATCACAAACCCCTTAGTGTCAAGCCATGGCCTTTCCTTTGGAGACCACTGTCCTACTGTTGTTGGTATTCTTCCCTTGCCCTCCTCAAATTTCATTATGAGCTTAGCAGATGCTGAATTGGCCCTTAGGGGACACCCTGGGGATCAAAGGTATGGACCTTCCCTAAAAACTTCTGGGGACTTCAGAGACACATATGTCTTGGCATTTGATTGTACTGGAGATGATGAACTCCTTGTCTTCTGGCTTTGAAAGGATTTGATACTTTAGGATGGCTTCTGAGTGATACATTGGTGGTCCTTTTCCCCATCTTCAGGGAGCAGAGTACTGCTTCAATTAAACGGGGAGAGGATTTCTGTCTCAGTCCTATAATGCCCAAAGGTTCAAAATACCAGCATAGATGCTCTCCATTAAGAACAGAGAAAATCAAAATACAGCATAATTCAAAACACAGCATTCACCAAGTATAATTCTAAGTACTACTCCACCCCTGGGCAGGACATTCATTTAGTCAATCCCAAAGACCCTCTTCTCAAATGGAGATAAACAAAGAATATTCATTTGGTCAATCACAGAGCAAAAAAAAGTCAAAAGTTTCCCATCCCTGGATCACAACTGAAAAGGCCATCTACCCCTGAGTTACAACAAGCTTAAGCACAGCATTTAATACCCAAAGAGAGGTCTTTTCTTCATCTTGACCCCAGGTAAGTTCTCAGCTATCTCTGTTCCAGGGAAGACAAACCTTAACAAGACCACAAGATACATTGCCAGTGTCTTCATTAATTCATTCTCTGTCTACAGAACAGTCTTAGGACCCCTGAAAACATTAGCAAAACCCTCCTCCAGGATTTCTGTAAACATGCAACAAGCAAATCCTTCTTCAGGGCTTCTGAACCAGCAGCAAAGTTCCAGGACCTCTGCAACAACAGCACTGTCCTTCACCAGTGGACCAATCTGGCAAAACAACACCAAAACAGACAAAGTACCAGCATCACAGCCATGTCTCCTCAGTCCTTGGCAGCTCTGGGTGGCAGCTCTCAAAAGTTCTGGGCAGCTCAAACTGGCCCTCAGCAATCCTTTCTCTCTCTCTGCCTCCATGATGCTGCTTCCAAATTTTTTTCTGCTTCTCTTCCTCTGCTTGTGCCTCTCTAAATCCACAGCACCAGCTCCTCCCAGTTCAGCCCTCTCTTTTCATGTCAACAAGTCCATCCTACAAGTGGGATTCACAAGCTCTGGGTTTTAACACTCAACCCCAAAACCAAGCCTATACAGGGGGATCTTTAAATTCCATGACTATTACAAGTCCTACATGCTTTAGCACTTTAAGAGGCATCATATGATCAATGCTCTCAATGAGGGGTGGGAATTGGGTGGGGGTGGGATGGTAAAAGACTGAACTTTCTCCTACTCAGCTGATGGTAATCATGTCCTTGAGGCACTTACTTTATGTGGCAGCTAATTCAAGAGAACTATTGAGACAAACTTTCACCTGCCTGGGTTTTCTGCTCTTGTATTTGTTTTTTTCTTGATTTTAGGTGAACAAGTATGTATCCCAAAATAGATGTGCCCAGCTTGGAGGCAACTTTGTGAGTTTAAGAGGTCAGGAGTTCTTGAAACTGAATGGTGACAGGAGAGTATTCTCCAACAACTGCTACTCTTTGAGAGGACAACTACCAACAGAGGAAGTGGCTGAAAACTTGTCTTTTTATCAGCAGACATATGCAAGGAGTTTGTAGAGTGCAGAGTGAAATATAAAATCATCAATTAGCTGTCTTATATAGATGAGGTTTCATCGCCAGTCTTCTAACGTATTCTAGTGGTAAAGTTGTCTTAACTCTTGAATCTTATTTTATGTCATTCTGTTAATGCTCTCTGTAAATCTTTTCTGTTTAGTTTTTATACAGTTTACATACCATTCCTGATTCATATAGCACAATGAATACTTTTTACTCTCCACTCCCCATCTGGGGAAGTCCTATATGTGAGCTATAACACAAGCTATATGTAAAATGCTTTACAAACTTTAAAGCATTGTATAAGATGATCACCATTGCTGTTTTTATTGTTAATTGTTATTATTACAGTTACTATTGTGATTGTTATTTTAATGACACCTTCTTGTGACTAATCTTCTAATTCTTAGTCAAACTCTCAGGTCAGGTATATAGAGGGTAGTACTACCTCATATTACAGCTGTAACCTAGTGGATGGCTACTCCTACTATGGTGGCTCTTACCCACTGGCGTTCTTACCATTAACAGTCAGACATAAGGCAATCACTAAGACAGAATCTTATGAAGTTGTTTTTTTTTAAGAATTCCCACTCTACCTGCCCACTGCCCCCAAAGAAAAAAACTAGAATATATTCTCCTATATTTGTGCAAGAATAGTGGATACATGGGTTTAGTGGATTCAGATTTAGAGTAGGATAGTGATGAGGTGCACATGAGTAGCAAAGGGTTGCTTGCAGTTCATGATGATGGAAGTCCTTCTTTGTAGAGTTCTCATGCAGCTCCTCTTGGGTTCAGCCCCCTGTTAGATTGGCTGCTCAGTTAGATTCTCTTGTTTTTCTTTTGTCTTAAGTCTATAGCCAGCTCTCTTCTCTGTTGTGAGAGGTCGTGATCCTTTGAAGTTGTCTCCTTCCTCAGGTAACTCTTTCTCTCTAACAGTTCTTCAATGTGTTTCTGTGTTCCTGACTACACGAAGTATCTTTAGAGGTTGATGTCAATCCAAACCACTTGCCTGGGTACAGAATAAGGACTAGGCACAGTGCCCCCATCCTTGTGGGCTCAGTCCCCTAAGTTATCTTACATATTATCTACATATGTTTGTGTCTGTATTTAAATATACGTGTATACCTACACTCATATCTGTGTGTGGGTGCTCTAGTTTTGACCTAATCCATAAGGAGCAGTGATCCAAGAGATCTGGAAGGAGGTTGCCTCTTAAATTGGGTCCCTGCTCTCAGGTACCTTCTCCCTTCTCTCAAAATCCCTGTTTCCTGTGGGTGTGGTCACATGTATACATTATATACCTGTGTACGTCTTTTCCCATAGTAGAGTGTAAACTCCTTGAGGACACAGATGGTTAGATTTCTTTTTGTCTATGTTATCTTTTTGTTAATTTTTAGGTTTTTTGAAACATTCCCTAGCACCTAGAAGAGTGCCCAGTACAGAGAAAGTTTTTACTGAATGCATATTGAATTGAACCCTCATTATCATAACAGCTAGCATCTAGATAGCATTTTAAGGTTTGCAAAGTGCTTTACAAATGTTTCATCTTTTCTTCACAACAATCCTAGGACATAGGAAACTGAGGTAGACAGAAGTTAGGTGATTTACCCAGGCTCCCCACTCAGCTGTTAAGTATCTGAGGCAGGATTTGAACCCTGAACTTCCTGTCACCCTAGAGGCCCAGTTAGTTGACTCCCAGGTCAGTCTGGCCTGTTCATTTGCATCATTTGAACTTGGCTGTGGAAATGCTGACTGGTACCTTGAGGATTTGTCAATCTGCTTTGAGGAGGTGATTCCATGTGATTATAAGACTTGGGAGTAGCAGTGAATAAGGAGTTTGGTCAAATTTATGGACTTTTTGGTAGTTTGGTGCTTAGGAAGGATCATTCTAACACAAAGCCGTGGCGCAGTAAAAAGTAGTTAGAAAGTATTTATTGGCTTATAGTTAGGAGCTCAGGGCTGCGCCAGAAGCTACTCTATGTCCAGAGAAGCAGATATGTACAATATAAATAGAGCTCCTGCTCTCAGAAGAGTCTAGCCTTGCTGGGGGAGATGAGACTTATTCCCCAGAAATAGCTAGAGGGGTAGTTCCCCTTCCTCTATCCACGTTCAATTAGTATGTAATTAAATGCCAAGTTTGGTGATATAGAGAGATGCTAAAGGAGTTCAGAGAGAGAAGATATTAATGCGGCAAAGAGGCAGAATATCGTAGTGGACATCGGGAGATCCGGGTTCGAATCCCACTTCAGAAGCCTACTGCATGCCAATAAGTAACTAACCCTACAAGAACCCTAATCTTTCTCATCTGTAGAATGAGCAGCGAAGTAGTGAAGTGGATAAAGGGCCAACCTGGAGTCAGAAAGACAGATCTTCCTGAGATCAAATCTGGCCTCAGACACTTACTGGTTGTATAACCTTGGGGAAGCCACTTAACCAAACAGGTCCTCAATTTCTTCCAGTAAAAAATGAGCCGGAGAAGGAAATGATGAATGACTCCATAATCTTTGTCAAGAAAACCCAAATGGGATTACAAAGAGTTAGACCTGACTGAAATGACTCAACAACAACAAAGAATAGGGATGAGAGTTCTCACTGGAGAATAGATGGAGGGCCAGTTTTGAATTCTGGAAGACTTGGATTAAGATTTTCCCTCTCATGTAGGCTAGTGTTGTGACCATGGGCAAGTTACTTAAACTCTCACTTAGTACCCTAGGTAACTCTCTAAAGCTCTGTTATAGACAAGTTGGAGGGGATTTCCACACTTTACACAGATCTGGACCAAAAAGAAGAGGCAATACTTATACATAATTCTCCCAGACTTATTGAGAGGAAAGCATTTTATAAACCTTAAAATGCCATACAAATATAAGTTATTATTGGAGTAGTTTGAGAGGCCTTAATGTAAGAGATGGGGCTTGAGCTGGAAGTGGCAGGACAGGTAGGTTTTAAATGTAATAGAAAGATCACTACAACTTGGTGTCAGGAAATCTTAGTTCAAGTCCTAGTATTTAATGGGCCTGTGACTACAGGCAGGTCTTCTGGACTCTCTGGCCAGCTTTTTATCCATTATCATTATACAGATGAGCAAATTGAGGTTCTTAGAAGTAACTTTACCTTTTTTTAATTAGACTCTAAGATCTCTTTCAGCTCTACAATTCTGTGGATATATGACTTAGTAAAAAAAACATCGGAGGGACAATGGGGAACAAAATAGGCATAAACAGGTGAGAATTAGCATTGTGGGCAGGTCAAGCATATGCAGTCCCTACTCTCTAAATTTATGATCAGTCTAACCACCTAGAAATGAACTAAAGTGCCAACTCAGAAAAAAACTTCATTTGAAAAAAGGAAAGGTTTCCCAATCATATACTATACAAAATAGATGCTATTCTATCACTTAGAAACCATATCATCAAAGTTACTACCTCTCCATTGTCTTCTCTACCTGAAGTGAGCAACATAGATGCCCCCAAAAGAAATATGATAGAAATAGCTAACTCTTATGTAGTGCTTTAACATCTGCAAAATACTATCCAATACTAACTCATCTTAGCCTCACAGAGACTTTCATTTGTAAAATAAGGTTAAGTGACTCCCACAGGATCACATAACTAAGAAGTGTCTGAGGCCACACTTGAAGTCAATTCTTCCTCTGACTCCAAGTCCAGAGCTCTCTCTATTGCATTTCGTTCTGAAAAACAGAGACAAAAACTAATTTATACTGCCCTTAATACCATGCCCTACTCAATTCCTCTGTGTCTGGTCAGTTCAACTGGTATTTATTAAGCCCCTACTCTGACTCTGACCATGCCGTAGAATCACATGCTAGGTCTTAAAGATACAAATATGACATAAGAAAGTCCCTGTCTTCACAGAACTTCTATTGGGGAGAGACAGGATAAGACTTGTACACAAGTAATTATAATGCAAGGCAGAATGTGATAAATGAAAAGGAGAGGTCCAGACAAGGTAGAGCGAAACATCTGAGGAGGAAAGATCACTTTCAGCTATGGGGAGGTAGGGGTTGGATCAGGGAGCAGGGAAAATTTCATCAAAAGGTACTGCTAGGGTTGGGCCTAGAAAGAAGCAAGGGATTTCTCCTTTCTTGAGCTTATTCTCATTATTCAAGATAATGTTGGTTTAAGGAAGGGAGGAAAGGTCTCAAGTCAAAAAAACAAAACAGGAAATTTGCTTGTGTAAGATCAAGAATTGGTCGTTATTTTCCAACCTGTAGGAAAGAGTAACAAAGTACAAGACTGTCAGCAATAGGTTAGTATATCTAGACAGCACTATTAATCCATTGTTCAATCTCTCTTAATTTTGCCAGCCATGCACATAAATGATTCAAGTCTTCTGTGAGATGTTTAATGTTCTGGTGAAAAAATAATAATCTTAGTGTTTATTCACAGGATTTTCCAGAAGAGCTCAAGGCATTCTACTGACCTAATTCATTCTTACATCCCATGTGACAAAGAAAGGTGGAGGTCATAGGATCATAAAGCTGAAGTTGGAATGGACCCAAAAGTCCAGATATCTAGTCCAACTCCCTTATTTTACAAAGAAAGAAATTGAGACCTGGGGAGGTTAAATGATTTGTCCAAAGTCACATAGGCAACAGAGATCTGAGGTAGGATTCAAAAACAGTTCTTTTGACTCCAGAGTAACATTCTTTTCACTTCGACATACTTAGGTACTATTTTAAAAAGATTAAGAAACTAAGACCCAGAAATACATTATTTTCTTGGTGGAGGAAGGAAGTATACAACTCAGATCTTCTCTGTTCTTTTTGTTCTTCCTATGAATTTGTTTAGGAATTGCAACCAAGACCAATAAATTGATTTCTACACCAGACAGCCTAACTTCTGTTCCTCCCTCATCAGCCTCTGAGTCCTCCTTATATTCATGGAACAATTTCCCACTCCATCTATATATACTCAGTTACAGTTGGAAGACATCTCCAAATTGTCTTCTTAGATACACCAAACTCATTTTCTAATCCACTAATACAATCTCTGATTCACCTTTCCTCCCTTGACATATATAAGTAGGATAGGGATAAGGTCTGTGATTTAATTAGTATAGAAAACTCCCAGATAAGGAAACTCCCTTGATTAATGCAGGTCAACATCTTCTCTGCAATTGATAGGTTTAGAGACTTGCCTAGAATGCTAAGAAGTTAAGTGACTTGCCCAGAGTCACACAACTAATATGTGTCAATGGCAGTACTTGAACTCAAATCTTCCTTTCTCTCCATTATGCTTCGAAGTCTATGACTCTAATTACCCAATATACCATAGGATCTAATTTTGTACATTGCCCATTTTTGTCCCCAGCTCCCATTTATAGTATTATTCTAAAAGCTTCTTGAGGACAGCAGCCTTATTTATTTACTATTATAAGCACCTTACAATTAGCCTGGGACCTTGTGTTGACCAACTGAATTTAGCAGGAAAAATAACTAAAAGTGTAAGAAAAAGGGAGATAGGGAAGAATCTTAGAATAGAATCCTAAGAATTCTATGGAATCACAGAACCTTAGGAGTTGAAAGGTACCACAGAGGTAATTTAGTCCACCCATTGCAGGAAACATTTCTAAAACACCCTTGATAGTCGCCTCTTCTGGAAACCATCGGGAACCATGCTACCTACCAGTGGAAAAGAACTACATCATCTGAGGTAGTGAAGGCTGGGAGAATAGAGAACAGCTGCTCTGAGGTGGAAATATCAACTGCCCCTCCGTTTCCTGCAGGTCAACTTTTGCCTTGGTGACTCCAGGATTCATACCTTTAGAAAGGTTCAGGTAAGAAAATAAAAGATCCCAGGTAGAGATGCTGAAATTTAAACCACAATTTTTCCTTCCCCAAAAGTTTCAACTAGCATGTAGAAAGCATTACCTTCATCTAAGAACAGAACTGGTAAAGAGCTGGAGAAGTGGGGGAAATGCAGGCTACTCAACAGTTATGGAATCATAAAGCCTTCCAGATCAACTAGTCTAACCCTATCTTACATATGAGGAAACTGAGGCCATGAGAGACAAAATGACTAGCTCAAAGACACACAGCTAGTAGGTATAAAAAGGCTAATACTAGAATCTGGATGTTCTTTCCACTGAACCCCACTGAGGTTAAAAGAAATATTTAAATCTGTGCCAATGAAACAGAACTGGAGCTCTCTCCAAAGACAACTCTATAGGTGAAGACCAGGAAAAAGTTTTATATTACTCTAAATCTCCGAGTCTTGCATCCTGGGACCTTCTTTGTTTCTGAGCCAGTGAGTGGTTTCTTCAGGGGGTAATGAGGCATGTGCCTATTGGCCTGTAGGGGAATCTACATACTCTTCATACTTGTCCAGGGTGGAGGGAACAGCACTGGTCTAAATCCCCAGGCATTTTGTCTAGATTATTGGGGCATTAGATTGTGCTTCTGTTCCAATTTTTTATTGTTTCAGTTCTGATTTCTAAGCCTTTCTTAGGACAACCCTTGGTGACCCTAAAGCAAGCCAGGGCACTAGGCAATATCCAAGACTGGAAACTGCTTCCCACCTAGATAAGTGCTTATTAACCCTTTCTCTGGAGCCCTGGCCATGCCCTCACTTATTGTTTTGGGGGGATTTTCACCCTGAGTTGACCTCTAGGAGACAGTAGCCTCATCAAAGGGAGAAAAGCAGAAACACTAATACTCCAAGTTCAATAACAGTGGGATCCTGGACAAGAGGATTGCTTGTTCACACCTCCCCCCAGTTCTTCAGTTCCCCTCAACTACAAAAACATGGAGGCTCAGTCACAGCTTGGTATTATCCTTTGTATCCAGAGAGGGACAGAACTAGTTCTAGCCCCTTACAGGCAGAGTGCCAGGATCACCAGAGATTCCCCCCGCTCAACTCAGAGGGGGCAAAGGGCATTCATTATGTGGAAGAAGAGTTTTAAACTCAGTTCAAGGGAGAATCCAGAGAGGGGGAGGTGCTGGAAGGGTTCGGTTCATAAAAGAGAATGCTCTAGACTCCAAAAGATTAAAAAAAACCCCACCCCAATAACCTTTCCCCCCACCCTCCTTTCTTGGTTTCCCCTCCTCCCTCCTCCCAGAGTTCAGACCTTCCAGCTGCTAGTGGCCTGCAGCCAACATCAAGGCCACACTGGCCTAATTCAGGTCCCTCCTGGCCTTAGGGTCCCCTGCTCCTTCCAAACCAAGGTCATATCCTAGCCTAGGCCTTTCCAGGGTTGACCGACATTCCCCACACTCCCACACCCCCACACCCCCACCAGGCATTCAGCACCGTGTTAACCCCTTCCCTCCCCAGCCTGGGCACGAACAGCTAACCCATAGCCATGCTAGAGAGACAGAAGACCCCATGAGCAAATCCCCAGGCCTCTATAGTCCCGCCGGGTTTCTTCTTCTACGGGCCACAGAAACCAAGAGTCAGATTGCTGCGTCGGCACAAAGTCTCACGCTCTAGTCCGGGATAGCAGGCTCCCAGGCCAGAGGAGGGGGTGGGGGAAGGCGGGCTGGTGGAGCCGATTTCCCAGCGCTCTGCCTACTCCTCGCCTCTGGGGAGCATTTAACCCGTTCCTCCCCAGTCCAACTCGGTCCGGAGGTTGCCTGCTGCCTGAGGGGATGAAGAAAATAGAGAGGAGGTTTTGTTTTGTTTTGTTTCCCCAAACTTGGGGCAGGAAAGGGTAGAAACATTCGCTAGGGACGACCTTCTTCCATTACTCCTTTCGTAGCAGGAAGCTGCCTGGCATTCGCTTCGACTGTGGTAGAAATCTCTGGGCTGGTAGTTTCCGGGGAGAGCGCCTGGCTGAGTCCCAGGGAAGGAAAGCACTTCTACCGCTTCCTCTACAGGGTGGGCCAGCAGCCTCTGCTCTGGGGAAGCCGGCTGGGGAGGTGGAAGTGGGGAGTGGGGAAGAGTAGTTCCAAGTTTTCGGGGACAGTCAAACTGTAGGGATGAAAGGGAGACTCCTTCCCACTCCTGGGACCCTCGGCTCTTTCGGGCACCTAGAGGGGTTAGAGTGGAGGGAAGAGGAACCAGGGAAGAACCCCGGTTTTGCTGAGGGCGGGGCGATGCGGGGACAGCTTGAAACATCCTGGCAGGTGCGACGGAGTGGGATGTCCACTGAGTGGGATGGTGCCCATCAAGAAGGCCATGGAGAAATTCCAAGATTTTCTATGCCCTTAGCCAAATTAAATTTACTTCACTTCGCACCCCTCACCATTACCCTCAGCCACAAATGGAGTTATTTTCACGCAGGCCTCAACTGTTCCTTGGCAGGGGACGAGATGCGGTCTTAGACCTACCACAGCCACGCGAACTACGCCCTTCCGCCCTAGTTTCTTAAGGAGCTGGAGGGAGGAGGAGGAAAGGAGAACGGGAGTGACGCCTCCCTGCAGAGATGCTGTGGACCCCGTGGAACAAACCCACTCATACGGCCGGCGCTGTTGTAAAGCTTTATAAACCAGGGCAGCGGTCGCATCAGCATACAGTCCGTTCCCTGACCGAGCACTAGCACCCGGACAGGGGAACCGTGGGGTTGGGTCGGGGGAAGGGAAGAGAGAGAGAGAGACTAGACAGAGAGTACAAGAGGACCGGAAAAGTACCCACAGTGAAACCTTGGTGAATCCACTCTGCGCTAAGAGCAAACATCGAAATACACCGTCGACATCTCCATTTAATATTTACATTCAAGCAGGTAATAATTGGAAGCTTATAGTTTAGACATTTCTAGTAGCAGCAGTTTCTAGAGAGCTTGTTTAGCTTTTTAACAAACTTTTTTTTTGCACATAGAAACAACACATCCATGTGTACAGTATCAAAAAATATATACCAAGGTTATTGGTATTGAAGTTCATGGGGGAGGGGGAGGGGAGAGAAGAGGGAAGGGATGGAAATTAAATCAACCGAAATACTGAATGAGGGAAGAGAAAGGTAAACAGAAAATAATTTGTTTGATATAGAATATAAGGTGATCTAGAGGAAACTCCATAAATCTAGGTTTTTATATTTCAATATATAAATACCTACAAATAAATATATATATATTTATATATATATATATATATCAGCCCGATGGGGTGGTCGGGGTTTTTGAGCTCAAACAATACATTTCAATAATAACACCACGTACAAAGGGGAGCAAAGTCAGCACTTGACAAGTTAGCACGGTTAAAATATAATACTATAACTCTGAGAGGCCGCAGGGCTGTCATGTCAGTATCCGAGGTCCGGTTGGAAGAGGCTTGGAGCAGCTCCTGGGTGGGAGATGGGGGTTGGGGGAGGGAGCAGAGGGATAGCCCCTATAGGCACCGGGTGGAAGGAAGCTCGGGCTTCCCTCCACTCCCCCAAACCCTTTCCCCCTGCAGTGCGGTGCGGGAGAGGGATGAGAAGGGCGGGGGAAGGGGATGTAAGTGCCTTCTGCCTGGATCGAGGAGATGAATGTTGAAGGACAGGGTCACTAGGGTTTATTGGGGTTCGCTGCCTGTAAGTGCAGACCCTCAATCTCCAGTGGTCAAAAAGATGGGGATTCAGGCTCCCAGTCCACGCAAGCCAAGCCCCTCAGCAGAGGCAGAGAGCCCCTTCCCGACTACACCCCAGAGCTACACAGTCACGTACTCTTTGAAAGTGACAGTGAGGCAGTTCGCTGTTACGTCGGTGATAATTATATTTCCAAAGAAAGGTTTGAATTCGGTCAGTGGCTCCTCCGGCTCGTCCCGCGCCTCAGCCGGCGGTTTTTCGGCGGGTGCCGCCGCTGCCACTGTCGCCTGCGCCTCAGGTTTCACCTGCAGAGGGCTGGGAGGCTCCCCAGTCCCGCAGCGCGACTTGACGCAGCGCAAGTCAATGGGCTCGTCCAGGTCCGAGTCCAGAAGGATGACCTCGGGCTGGGGAAGGGCAGAGGAGGCCAAGGCTGCGGTGGGAAGGTCAACTGGTCGCTCAGATACAGGGCTGGCGCCCAGGCAGGTGGGAGTGCTGATGCTGCGGGCGGTGAGACGTTTCTTGCAGGGCTCCCGATCACCGTGGGAATCCGAAAGGCAGCGCTTACGGGAGTTAGCGAGATTTAAGCCCATCGAGTGGTGGTGATGGTGATGGTGGTGATGGTGGTGATGGGAAGAAGGTGGGTGCGAGCCCCGGGTGGAGTCCCAGGCTAACAAATCGGGCTTGGTGGTGAGTTGTAGGGGTTGGTCTAGGAATGCCTCCTTAGCTGGGGAAGGCTTGCGGGATCCAGAGTCCGGGATTTGGGCTTCCTCATCTTCCCCAATTTGGGAGTCCTCGTCCCGCCTTTTAGGGGGCAGATCAGGATTTTTCTCATTGGCCCCGGTCATCTTTTTCAAAGTCCTATCTCCACTACTATGCCGCTCCTCTCCAGCCTTCTTCTTGGTGTGGCTCGGAGAGCGACTCTCGGTCTCAACTCCCTCGCCTGACTTGATTTTCACTGCCTGCATGCCATTTTCCATGTATTTGCTCATGACAATAACTATGCGTCCATTTTTATTCTTATTTTTAACTATTTTCATCTTGCCCCCGATCCCATTGCCCGCGGGCATTCCAGCCTCTTTGGGCGGGGGAGTAACGCCATTGGACTGGCTCTTCTCCGAGCCTTTGACACCAGCCCCGGTCCCACTGGCTAGGGGCTTCACTGTACCCAGATAACCCTTCGACACCTGGCTGTGTGCCCACTTGTCAGGTGGATGGCTCTTGGTCCCCAACTCTGGGCAGGTGGCGTTAGGAGTCTCCTTGTGGCTAGGCTGGTATTGAAGATCATACATCTTGGGGTCTGGCTGGTAGGGGTGATGTTTCTTGCTGTTAAGTTGATAGTAGTATTTGCCGCTCTTGCCATGGGGCGGGGGCTTGCCCCCTTGCTCCTTGCCGTGTGGCTGGTACTGGTGGTGCTTTTTACTGTTGAGTTCATATTGGTGACTTTGGCTTTTCCCTTGGGAGCCCAGCTCCAGCTTGGAACGGTTGTCTGCTGAGGAATCTTGAAGGCCTGTCAGCACATTGGAGCGTCGGGCAAAGGTGGGCACCTGTGGGAACACGTGTAAAGAAGGAGTAGTGAATGGACTTGTCGAAGGCTACTGGGAGGGGTGACACTGGCATGCAGGAAACAAAGATACCTTTTCCTTTCACCAAGGATGAATGGGGAGTGCAGTAGCTCCCTAGGAAAATTAAATCTGGCCTAGATAGAGAGGCCCTCCATGACCTTCAGAGCAAAGGAAAGGGGATTACGACCGAGGCATTCTAAAGATCCATGTGGTCTGTCCCCTCCAGCCTCTTCCCCAAAACTCTAGAGCTCCGGAATTGTTTCATTCAAATCTGATCTCTCTCCCCCTAGGGATGATCCAGATTTGGAGAAAGAAAGGGAAAAACAAAGAGGAAAACCTGAGAACTAAGTACCCCCAATATCTCCAGTGCAGCATAATTTATTGAGGTGGGGCAGGGGTATGGGCATGTTGGGAAGGCCAGAAGAACTCTCCTTAACCTCCAATTTTTTTTTCTTTTAGAGGCCAGGAAAATAGAGGTGAAAAGCATTTAAATGAGGAAGCTAGGTATTAGAGACTCTTCTACCCTCCCCCCAATCTCTCTCTCTCTCTCTCTCTCTCTCTCTCTCTCTCTCTCTCTCTCTCTCTCTCTCTCTCTCTCTCTCTCCCCCTCCATCCCATCTATACTGTTATATTTACTTGAACAACCAGTGGTTTAGGCTTCGGCCCTCTCTTCCGATATCCCATCAATTGCTCCTGTCGTTCCCTGGGGAGGAAACAAAGAATAGTGCTATTAGCAAGAGGGTCTCCTCATTTCCTTTGGCAGTGCCAAGCCATGAAGCCAATACTTCTTCTAGAGAAAGAAAGCTTAGTGGCACAGTGAATAGAGCACTGCCCTGGAGTCAGGAGGACCTGAGTTCAAATCAGGCCTCACACTTACTAGCTGTGTGACCTTGGGCAACTCACTTAACCCCAATTGCCCTGCCTTCCCCCCTCCAAAAAAAAGAAAGAAAAGAAAAGAAAAGAAAAAAAGCTTAAATGAGCCAAAAAGGGAGGCAGGCATTAAAAGCCACTAGGCAAGGCTAGAGACCCTAGGCCATGTTCTCTGGAGTCACTTCCTTTAAAATGGGCCTAAAGAAAACGATCTAGATAGGATGTTTGAATATGCATGTTTCTCCCCACCCCCCAGGTAAACAACATAATCCTAACACAAGTCAGTGTCCTGTTTCTTTTAGGTGAACCTTCTTTAGCAAGAGCCTTCATCTGAGAAAAAGGGGAACGATCTGGAAGGGGAGTAACTTTGGGCTCCTGGGCAGTGACCTACCATCCCAAACATCCCTAGTTTAGGGATTACTGGGGCATTGCTGGACAAAATGGGGGGGGGGGGTAGGAGGGAAAAGAGAATCCAATCAAGTCCAAATGAGGTATGTGTCGGATTCATCACTCTCCATCAGTAGTCCTGGACGCTAAATGACCTCATTAGGATTCAGATAAGGAGTGCTGCCAGCAGAAGGGAAGACTTTCCAACAGGCCGGGCACTAAACAGGGGGAGGAGCTGTACCCTTATTTACACAAGGCAAATGAGCCAATTAGAGGCTGGAGGTGGAGGAGAGACTAGAAGACTAGAGCCTAAGCAGGTGAGGAGTCACCTCCTTCTGTATCCCCAGCCCATTCTCTAATCTTGTGTGAAAAAGTTGGAGGATGAGGAGACGAAAAGCAGAGTCTCACTAAAGAGTATCTCAAGGCCGGCCTCAATTTTGAATTGGCAATAAAGTTTGCCCGCTGTGGTACATCTTCAGGCTGAGGGATACATTGAGAAGGGTGATGGGTTGAAGGATGCTCTAAACACCTGTCCTCTAGGGTGTAGTTTCCAGTGTTCTCAGGAATTAAAGACCTTGTCTCTCTGTAGGAGAGGACAGGTCTCCAGAGACACATCCCCCCTCTCCCATGAGAATCCGGGTGCTAGGTCTATGAGGCAAGGGTAAGGGCAGAGCAGGTTGTCGGCAGGAGCATTGCTTCGAAGTTGCATGGCATTGCAACATCCTGAGTTTAACTCTTCAGGGACCCATTATGCAACATGGCATCAGCCAGTGACATGGTTACGGGGTTGTAAACTCCCCTGGGTGGGGGAACAAGCAGGGAACGCACTAGGCGCCCCCCTGCGCCTGGATAAGCAACTTCCACATTAAACCCCTCCTAGAGGGCGGCCAAGGTTTACAGTTTTAGCGCCAAACACACAACAGGAAATAATGCAAAATATAGGAGGAGGGGGGAGAGGACAGAATCTTGTACAGTCGAGCTCGAAAGGCCCCGGGGCTGCTCCTCCTCTCCCTTCCCTTTCCCCTCCAGTTCTCCCAGAAATAGACTACTAAAGCCACCAGCAGAGAATCCAGCTGCAGCAGCTGCAGCCTGATATGCATCTGCTCTGATGCAAGGTCCTGGGGAAGAGCCCCTTACAGCATGAAATTCAGATCGCATTTTCCCTATCTCACCTTCCCTTCCACCTCCAAGACAAGACAGTTCCGCCACAACTTTCACTATCTCTGGAACCAAACTCAAGCTCTCAACAGCTCCCTTCTCTTCCCCTGCTCCTCACAAGAGAGTCACAGTTGGTGTGAGTGAAAGTGTGTGGGGGGGGGGGCGCTAATAGTAAAGCTTAAGTGTGCCCCAAACTCTAGCAAAGGGAAGGGGTTGGGGACCTGTCCACTTCACGCCGGCCTCCAACAGGTTAAGTTTAGTTCCATGACGTCCTGGTGGTTGCACAATGCCAGCTCCCGAGGAGCTGCTCCGCAGGTTAAGGGTGCCAAGAGCCCGGTGACTGTAAGAAAGCGAATACCTAGGCTTCGGGGGTGGAGCTGGAGGGGTGGGGTTGTGAGGGAGCAGTGGGGGACCAGGAGTGGCTAAGAATCCTGGCAGTTGCAAAGGCACCCGCAAGGCTCTCTCCCAACCGCCTTCCAACTAATCCCCCAAATATCAAACTCTCTTGCTTGCACCCACCCTCCCCTGGATGATGTAAGAGCCTAAGACATTTCTAAAGTAGCAGAGAAACTTGAGGGCGTCCCCAAGATAGAAGGGGGACATACTGTGTGATAGCACCCCCACCTATTCCTAAAGCAGCTTCTCCTGCTTTCCCTTTTCCATATACGGTCACTGCAGGCGGCCGCCTCGGCTTCGGGGATTCTCACCTGTTCTGGAAAGCGATCAGCAGTCTGGGATCCAGGATATTCTCCTCGGGTTCCCACGTGTTATATCTTGCAAAGGGAAAGGGGGGAGGGAGACACATCAGAAGAAATAATCCACCTCTGTGGCTGCCGGGAAGGGGAACGACAAATAAGGCCCTGCTTTATCTTAATGAAGCAAAAGCTGCTGCTGGTTGTGGGGTGTGTGTGTGTGTGTATGTGTGTGTGTGTGTGTGCGTGCGTGCGTGCGTGCGTGTGTGTGTGTGTGTGTGTGTGTGTGTGTAGGGGAGGTTCTGTAGGCACCAGAGTCAACACCCTCCCCCCAACCCCACGAGTTCTCTGCAAACCAAACTCTAAATGCACAAGCCCAGGGCAGGGCGAAGGGGGCGCGGGGAACGGGGGGGAATAAAGCAGTTTATTTTGCAGTTTTTAGCCAGGAATTTTAAGCACGTCACTGCGACATGTTCTAAAGCCATTTTACTCCTATGAACACTGTGTGCAAACGGCAGAAATATAAAGTCGCCGCCCCCCCTTCTCTCTTTCCGGGCACCCCCAAAGGCTTTCAGTCATCCCTTACTTGAACCTTAATTCTATATTAGCCAGTCCCTCCGGATGGAGGGGAGTTCCGCTGTCATGGTCATTCAAATCCCAAATATTCGGCAACACAAAATATATGCGTGAGTGTGAGTGTGTGTGTGTGTGTGTTTGTGTGTGTGCGTCTGTCTCTATCCGGTGTCATCGCATTTCAAATTAAAAAAAAAAATCCGAACCAAAAGCGCCACAATGACAGTTCCCAACATTTTCTGCCTTTTTCCTCCCCTCCCTCCACCATCAGGAGGGAGGAGACACACAATTGCATTTTCGTCGCTTTTTAATTTTTTTTTTTTTTTTTTGGTTTTGCAATATGGAGCCGTTCGGTGGAGGGAAAGGGGAAAGAAGCCATTTTCTGCTGCACATCAGTCAGTGCCTGCTCGCTCCCTCCCTCCCTCCCTCCTCCGGCCTCCCCGGCTCGGCTCCACGTTTCTCCAGCCTTCTCCTAGCTCTTTTTAGTGCATAAATTAGTGATGGCATTTCCCGGAGAGCACAACACAGGGATCCAGGCTAGGGACTCTGCAGCTCTAGCTTCGCTAGTGCCTGCCACCGACCTCCCCACCCCCTCCCCTCTTTTGCCCCCTACTCCGCCTCCCGTTTATTTCCCCCCTCCCATTTCTGGTCCAGCAGTCCAAGACACCCGCTCTCTCCCCACCCCCCGCCTCCCTCTCCCCACTACTTACTTGGGGGACCAGCCTCTCCATTTCACAAGATACTCCACTCTGCCCTGCGGGGGTGGAAGAGACAAGACTCAGCCCTAAGCAAACGGTTTGCACTGTATCTCTAGCTCTACCTCCGCGGCTTCCCGGATCCTTCAGCTTCCCCAACCCCCAACCTCCTTCTTGTCTCCTCTCAGTCTGTCTCCCTGTCTCCTCTTTCCCCCTTCTCTCTTCTTCACCGTTGCTGTTCCCCTCCTTTGCAGCGGCTGCCTTACCTTTCGGATTCGCTTCTTCTCGATGCTTTCCACCGCGAAGACGTGCTCCCCAACAGCTGGCAGCTCCATGTTGGGGCCAGAGTGAGCCCAAGGCTCGAGGGGGTTGGCGAGGTTGCAGGCACTGCTGGCTCCCCCGGGCGTCCTGCTGCACCACTGGCTGAGTGGCCGCCACTGCCACGGTTGCTTCTGCTCTTGCTCAGCTCCGCCAGGCTGACTCGCTCCCTGGACCTCTCACCGCTCCTGTCTCTTGCTCTCACAGACAACTGAGCCCCAGCCGATCCTGCACAAGCAACTCATGCAAATCCCGGACGTCAGTGGGGCGGGGCCTCTACAGGCCCAGCTTGTCGTCAAGGGGAGGGAAACAGAAGGGGATTGGTGCAGCCGGGCCTGCCAAGGCACTGGAACTGGGCGGGAGGAGGAGGAGGGAAGAATGGGAGGGGGGAGGGGAAGAGGGACTGAGGAGTGAGCCAGCCAGCTACAGAGGGAAAGAGACAGAGGGAGAGACAGAGAGGCATAGAGATGGAGGTTTGGGAAGAGGTATAGGGACCAGGAAGGAGAGGTGTATCGGGTAGAGAGCCTGTGCAAGGTTAACAACATAGGAAACTGGGTCTTGGGGGGGAGGGAGAAGAGGGATGGGTCTTCCTTCGCAGTCATTGGGCTGCTTTTTGCTCTTCCCTCTCGTCGGGTCCCTTTTTTGCTGTGCACAACCTGGGGTCCTCTGCCGGGGGCCACAGAGTCAATCTACAGTTTCAAAATTGCACCTAATTGCATCATGTACAGCTAGAATCACACAGGAAAAATTGCCTGCAGGGGGCGGAATCGATGCTAGGGCAGTCAATGCGACTCCTTCTCTCCTAGGTCCAGGTGGCCCTTACCGTGCCGCGCCTTCGAAGGCTTCTAGGGATAAGGAGAGGAGAGGAAGAGGGGACAAGAAAAGGTGAAAGGGCAGGGAGAGAAAGAGGCAGAAAGAATCCGCTGCAAGAAGGAGAAGAATTGAGAGAAATGACCACAAAAGTAATACGCCCAGAAGAACTGGAGAAGAAGCGCTCAAACAAGATTACCAGAGCCTGGTTCCTAATTTACTGATGGCGTTTCCTCCTGGCATGGGGAAATGCCTGAAAGTACAGACCCCAGCAGCCTCCGCGGCGAACCAGCGGGAAGAGAAGACAAGAAGGGGCCGGGAGAGAGGGCAAGGAAAGAAGGCTAGAAAAACTGAAGGGGGAAGTGTCGACTTATGGGAGGAACTGGAGCGATGCTGATGGACATTGAGAAGGGACAAGGAACGAGGGTTGGTTAAGGCAGAAAGAGAGAGAGAGAAAGGAGTCTGGGGATGAGACTCGAGGAGAGAGAGAAGAAAAGACAGCAGAGCTAGGAGCACATCCGCAGGAAGTGAAATGGACCACAAGGATGAAGAAAAGACAAGTCTAGGAAACAGCAGAGGACAGAGAAGAAACAAACTAGCCAACCGGCTTCTCAGCTAGCCTTCTAATGGACCCTACAGCCCCTCTCACTAGCTACGTTAGGTGGTTTTTCAGAGACCAAGGACGTGTGAAATTTAGCACCTACAGTGGAGAGGCGGTCCTTCCTCCGGCTAGGGGCGCTGCTGCTTCCCCCTAGGTTGCTCCGAAATCCCTAATATTCCATAGGAAAGGTGGTGAGGGCGGGTTGAATAAGGGTCCCAAGGGCAGGAGAAAGGATAGGAGGTTTCTGCCTGAGGGGATTTCTGAACCTCCCAAGGACCCAAGAGATGCCGAGTCCGGCAATACCTGGTATGAAATAGCCTGCAAATAAGAGGAGGAAGGGGGAGAGGGTTGAAATTGTCGGGGTTTCCACCCTTACCCGAAAGTCTCCGAAAGACACATGGAGGACAGCACTGAAGCCTCGGAGAGCCAGGAGGGCACCAAAGGGAGAGATTATAGTAGTGAACCCCGAAAACCTCTAGGAGTTAGCATTATTAAATGAATTCACGAGAAGATTGAAGAATGTTAACTATGTAATAACTGACTCCCACATTTACAACTTCTAGTAGTACTATTACTACTGCTACCGATATGGACTGACACTACCTACTACCATGACTGATGACTGATAAATACTGCGCAGTAGCCGCAATAGAGCAAGTAAAGCGGCTTTTGCCGAGACTCTCTCCCAACAAATACAAAGTACAAATCTAGTTTTCCTGCAAATAACTTACGCAGCCCGAGGAAGCAGCTCGTGCTCTGACTTCACAGAGCAACAGGAGAATCCTGGGCTCAAGGAGATTGGATGGGGGAAGGAACCCCAGGGTTCTGACCTCCAGTGCCTGATGCTCACCAGTCAGAGCTTGAATAGGGGCAAAGGAAGAAATTGCCTACGATCTTAAAATCTACATCTTTTAGAGAAGTTGCTGTTTTTAATACCCCTTTAGCTGGAAGAGACTTTTCTTTATGTTGTCTGAAAATATCTTTCTATTTTCATCCCTGGTTCTATCCAGTAGCTTCCTTAAAGAGTCAGAAACAAAGAGTGGGGAACAAGTGGAGGGATAGAGAAGATATTCTGTACCTCCAAAACAGACTAGGTCCTATTAGAGTCAATACTCTGGGGTCGTGGTTTGAAAGGAAAATACAACCGAGCAGTCTCCAGGTTTGTAGCTAGCTGTATACTCAATCGTACTTCTCAGATGAGAAAGGGTGGGGGCTTCCCAAGCCTCTTCCCGCCTCCTAATTCTAAAATCCCCGGGAAAAAGGGACTCAGTCTTCTGCTACAAAGAGTCTGGTTCACCTGGCACTGAGGGGAGAAAGCCCAGCTGCAACTCCATCCCTCCTAGCCGCCAGGGGCGTTGGTCCATTATAGGACGCCGATTTCTCTTCTTCCGAGTTGGGGCCCTTTGCTTAAAGCTCCCTTAGACGGGGAGTTGGTAAGAAAGAGAAGACAGATAGTATTCGAGGCCCTGGTGGTCCACGTGGCGCTGGATTCTAGGTTTGGCTCGAAGCTTTGCCCGACGGCCGGAAACCACCCAGATTGGGGGGGGGGAGGGGGAGAGGGAGAAGAGTGAACAGAGACAAGAAAGGGACCGAGCCGGGAGTGTTTTCTCTTCCGGAATCAGCTTTAGAGCCAAACTAAAGAGCAAGCAGATCTTCGGGGTCTGTCCCAAACCCACTCCAAGACCCTACAACACCCCTAAGGGTCCCTGTTAGGAGCATTTGGGAGGATGATTTGTAAAGTGATGGAAATACACAGGCGTCCAACAAACGTGAGGACTCGCTGCCTTCGATCTATTATTTATTTATTTACGTACAAAGCAAGGCAGTGGGAGAGAAAAAGTAAAAAAGCTCGCAAACTTCCCACCACCCTTTCCCCTGCCCATAAGAAGTTAAAGAATAGCAGCATCTCAGACCGGAGCCAGGGGCCAAGGGGAAGTCTAAAGGGAGAGAGAAAACAAATTAATCTGAAATGTGAACGGGGAGGAGGTCTATCCCAATGCCTTGTCACCCGATTTTGGGTCTCTGTTTTTTCCACAGGGCAAAAAACGCGATTATCTCCTATCTTCTTCGCCCAGACCAGTTAGATCACCGGTGGACAGAGAGTCCTTAGTCCTGATTTCAGCAAAACTGATCTCACCTAAAGAGAGAACTTAACACAACAAAAGCTTTAAGGGTCCAGCCCCTGGGGTGTAAAAGACTGTAGAGCACAGGGCCAGCCCTCTCCTGGGAGAAATCTATCCCTCCTCCATATCGCGAGCGGGGACAGCTCTCAAGGCTGCACACTGAAGAGTCCAAAAAAGATTTGAGAGCTGGTTTTTTTTTCCTCCTTCTGGGCTAGAAATGTCCTCTTGTCTTTCATCTTGGAGGTTCGAACAGCCCTCTCCGAAAACATATCTTGTGCCCTATTCCCGAATGGAGTTCGCCCTCCTCCCACCCTGCACTGGTTGGAGCCTGTAAAAGAAAGGGACCTCCAAAGGAGCTATGCTACCCATCCCGGGCTGTTCCCCAAGTTCGGGCTGCCACAACCTAACCCCGTGGAAGTTTGGGTCCCCTTAGCTAGTGACAACTTGACAACTGATGAAGGGAAAATGTGTTACCCCTTCCCCACCTCCATCTTCAATTTCTTCCAGCCTAATTAACCACACTCGAGCTTAAACCCCGGGAAATATTTACTCCCCTAAAAGCCCCTAATCCATAATTCCTCTTCTCTGAGGGAAATTCCTTCCTCAAGTTGGAGACAGAGAAGTTCTTTCCACCCCACCTTAAGGTTTTCCCACTCAAGAGCCGCTACGCATTCTCTCACTGGATGAATACTTCTATAGCATGGTGACTTTTTCCAGAACTAGTTGGGACCAGTAAGTAGTCCCTTTATTAAGTGGTCGTGTTCGGTCATAGCTTCATTCTCCAAGGGAACTGAAGATGAAATTTCTGAAAGATGAGGTTGGAGGGGAATTTACAGAGAGTGACAAATCTTCCTCGGGATTTACTAGACCGTTCATTTCTGGACCAAGTGTCAGTCTGGAAACTCTCCTTCATTTATTGCGAGTATTATTAACGCTGTATTTTTAGTGGCAACTGAGGGGAATCCTTAGGGGAAAATGTGCTGGATTCTCAAGGGAAAAGTTGCAAAGAAGGAATGCAGTATTCTTTTCCACCCCTTCCTTTTTGACTTCCAGACTTCAGCAACTTTCAGGAACTCTGTAATTCGCCCCTTTCCTCAGTTAAGAGGCAGGGGGATAGAGAGAGGGAGCCAGTTCTTTATGGTCATTCTCTTCCCCCTTCTGTGGAAATGCTTAGCTCCTGATGTCCCGGATCTCACAGCTTCGCGGCGAATCAGTTTACTGGATCCCTCCAGCCTTTCAGTTGCGGACTGGAGAACCGGTATGGATGCCGGGGTAGCAGACTGAAATAGGGGAACTGAAAGGAAGAGTGCAGGCGAGCCAGCAATACTCGGCAAATAAGAGATCGGAAGTCCCTGGGCTCGAATTAGCCAAGCTGGAGCTCCAGCCCCAGCCCCGGCCCCGGCCCCGGCCACACAAATGCGAGTCCTTTTCCACTCGTTGGAACTCTGGGATAGCCGTCGTACTCATCTTCGCTTCCTCCGCCCTTACATACACGCACACACACTTGAATGCAGAAGATCGTGGGGCACAAAGAGGGGAAGTGAAGGATTAAAAGCATTTAAAATATAGCCCCCACTTCTTAAAAGCTAAGGCAACCAATCTCTGCTCCCCAACAGTAAGAAATCGGAGAAAGTGGAGGCCTCGTCATCGGACTCCTGACCAACCCAATAGACACTTATCCCCTCTTTAGATCCACTTTTTAAATAATAAATGTTGAGCCTTCAACCTTGAGCTGTCCTCCGCTGGGGTGCATTCACTAACGTTTGTTTTATTTTGTTTGCCTATTTTTTGTTCTGGCTCCGGAGTATTTCTCCTTCCGTTGACATTCATGATTCACACCCCCCGGAGGCTCTCAGGGACCTCTCTCTGAGCTGGGCTTATCCCAGCCATGCCCTGAAACCCATCGGTACCCACCACAAGAATGGCAGGTTCCCCCCTCCCCTGACCCCTTCCCATCCCCCTCTCCTTCCGAGAGCTGCAGCTGAAAAGCTGCAAGTGAAAGGATAGTCTAGCCCCCTTCCCCGAAGATGCTTAAGCTGTCCTCCAACCCAAACGGAGCCACACCCTGTACCCCCATCTCTAGACCTATCATGTCCTTCTCTCGCCCGCAAAGTCCCATTTCCCTGGAGCTAGTCAGGCTCCGCGAAAGTGCAAAGGGTTAAGCTAGTGTGCTGGGAAAGGTTATTTAGCTATGCAAATCGGTCAGCTCCGGAGACGTGTGTGTGTGTGTGTGTGTGTGTGTGTGTGTGTGTGTGTGTGTGTGTGTGTGTGTGTGTGTGTGTGTGTGTGTGTGTGTAAGCGCGCGCGCCCCCGGTGGCGGCGTGTGCAGCGGCTGCTGAGCCAAGCCAAGACTGGCCGCCCTGGGCCCAGCAGCCTTTTCCTCGTTCCCACCCCCTTCCTTCCTCGGGCCCAGGCTTCCTTAGAGCTAGAGGAGCTGGGCTTGGCAGATCGGAAGGGGCGAGGAGGCCGCCTCCGGTGTAGCTCGTGCCGAGAGAGGGTGGGGATAGGGGAGAGGGGGAGTTGGGAGCCTGAGCCTCTGGGAGGCGGGGGTTAGTTTTCCATAGCAGCTGCAACAGCAGCCTGGTTGCCTTATCTTTACTCTTAACAAACGATCGATGCTCAGTTTAGGGGCACGAAGTCGAGGGGGGCTGGGCTGACGCGAACCTTCTTGGCCCCAGGAAAAAGGATTTATACCAGTGCAGTTGAATCGTCTGCAAGAAGGAGGGAAGAATGGGGGATAAGGGGGAAGGACGATGGGCGTGGGGAGGATGAATCCTTAGCAAAACAGAGCAAGATCTGTCTTGGGCCTCTGAGCTAGAGGAATAACCGTGCACAGGAAAGTGACAGACCCGAGAATAGGTAGCAAATTTTGCTGATTTAAATTCACCCCCACCGCCCTCTCTCTCATCCACCCTTCTCACTTTTAGCTTTTCATAGTCCACCGCAGGCAATGGTGATGTCCTTACCAACAGGCTCAGGCCCTTCCTGAGCCCAAACAAAAAATAATTTATGTGTGCCTGACCTCCCCACCCAGCTCATTGCATAGCTTAAAAGAATCTTTCGTTTAGCTTGTCTTCCATTTTAACGTCCTTAAAAAGCCTCTATTCTCCTCCGAGATCAATGGGCACAAACGAGGTAATACTTACAAGGTACCGTCAGCCTCTAGCCTATCTATTACCTTTCTTTCAGGATTCTTATTTCAACCTCTCTCCCACCCCGCCCCTCCCCCCCCTCCGCCCCGTCCCCTTCCAGCTCCCAGCTGTGGACCATTGGTTAAGTGAGGGGGAGGGAACCTGCACTAGCTAAACCCTCCTCTAGGGGGCAGACTACTACTGAAGGACTCTCCAAGAGCTAAACAGATCAATGAAGTCAGAGACCTGTGTGATTCCATTTCTGGGTTGTCCAGCACTCTCTGGAACAGAAAGAAGGGTTTAGGGTTGTTGTTGGTATTTCATCCCTGCTGCTGCCCACAGGTATGGGCAAAGAAAACATCTTTCCCACTGTGCCTGGCAACTTCACCCAACCTGGCTACACTGGCACACTGGCTTCTGTTGTCTGGGAAGTTGAGAAAAAATTGGTTTTCAAAAGCCAGAAGCAATCATCTCACAGGGGATTTTTAACCTTATGAGCCTCATCCTTTTATTTAGCCCCATAAGAATGACAAGAAATATAACTTACTGGTTAGGGTCATTAATTCTTGAAATGGGCACATGTCTCTAAGTGCTTCTCCCTTGGCATTATTTAGATGAGGCTTATAAAGGGTATACCTAGTTTTTTCTTTAATAAAAAAATAGGAAAGCTCAGAGTAATATAATCACAGAGTCCCTTCTACTATCAAAGAGCCAATAAAAAGCAAACTGATATTACAATTTAGATTTCCCTTGAGTGCTCAGAGGAGAGTTAATGTTAGAATTAGTATCCGTTGTGGAGTGGCAGAAATGAACCACCACCTAGAAATATTTTCCCTAATCAAAGGTTTACATAAGAAAAGGAAAAAAAAGTTGGATTTTCCCTGAAATTCATTACTCTCATATCTTATTAAAACCTGTCTTGACATTTCACTGTAACAGAAGCTTCCCAAGCCTAGCTAACAGAGAATAGAGAAATGCACACTCATGTTTGCAATAAAATCCCAGCACACCCAAGAATCTAGGAATATGTCATACAAAAAGAAACAACTTGTAATGCTTCATTAACTCAGGTAACCTGTAAAAGGGAACCCAATATAAATTGGCAGCTTCAGACACCAGGAAACCTTGAAAAGGGGTAGCAGATAGGTTGGAATTTGTCTTCAGATGATTTACAATTAGTGGCTGAAGTTCCAGAGAAAGTTCAGATTTTTTCCTGTTTAGGTTCTCATGGAGACCAAAGAATGAGTTCCATGAAGCTCATTGTGTGGGAGAGTGACTGAAGGAAGGAGAAGGTTGAAGAAGCAAGTGATAAACAGTCATAACTAACCATTCTTGGTTCTGAAACAGACTCTAAGAATCACTTCTAGGTAGTGATGAGAGAGTGGGAAATATTAACTTAGTCTGAAGTACAGTTCCCAGGTTGGACTGAATTCCTTTCCTTTGGAACCAAATCCCACTGGTTATAGAGACTCATTCTAGGGTGTATCCTGGACCACTTCCCCTGAACAAACAACACAAGAGACTCTGGAATATCTTCTTGACATTTCTCCCTATTTCAATCCAATTCAATCTCAGAAGCATTTATAACGAGAGAGAGAGAGAGAGAGAGAGAGAGAGAGAGAGAGAGAGAGAGAGAGAGAGAGAGAGAGAGAGAGAATTTTAATTAACTAGGGGATCATGAACTGCCTCACATAGGAGGTGGCACCTGAAATGCTTTGAAGGAAGCTAGAGAGCCTAAGAGGCAGAGGCAAAGAAGTGAATTCCAGATATGGGAGACCACTTGTAAAAAGGCATATCAGCAGGGGATGGAATGTCATGTATGGAGAATAGCTAGCAGGCCAGTTTCAAGATTCTCTCTCAGATCTAACACTATAGATTTCTCCTGAATGTTCAGCTGGTCTGTGTCATGAGGGTGATTGCCTGAGATTTGACAGTAATGATTATAATAGTAGTGATTTTGTATTCTTTGACTCACTCTGATACCAGAGGTTCACAGGCAAATCTATCTCCTCTTTTGCTTGAAAACAGTGCTTTCTTTGATTCCTCCCCCAAATGGCCGGTCTCGTGGAAAGTGTTCCAAATAGAATAGGCCCTTCTTTTCTTCAATTGTTTTACTTGCATATTCTCTCTCTCTCTCTCTCTCTCTCTCTCTCTCTCTCTCTCTCTCTCTCTCTCTCTCTGTCCCTCTCGCTCCATCTCTCTCTCACCTGAGGGTCATGAAATATTACTTCAGATGCAAACACAGGAGGTAAATGGTTTTCAGAATTTTTTTTAATGTCCACAGCTGTTATGTACACTGAGATAGGGTATCAGAGTCTCAATCACTCCCACACACTGCTAGTGTTGCTTTTTCATCTCTATCTTGGTAACTCACCAGCAGAGATATTCAGATTTTAATAAGTCTGACTTCTGCCCTCTTTCCCAAAATAGACCCTAACAGACAGATGGACACTGATGCATTTCCTGCAGGTGTTATGGTATTGAACCAAGTACAGCTTGGCCTCCAATGATTTCCTACCTTTTCTTCTCTCTGACCCAGATAACTGTTTGGTCTTCCTTCCTTCCTTCCTTCCTTCCTTCCTTCCTTCCTTCCTTCCTTCCTTCCTTCCTTCCTCCGTCTCTTCCTTTTCTCCCTTTTCTTCTTCCTTCCTTTCTTTTTCTTTCTCTCTTCCTTTTCCTTAAGGTACTCTATAAATACTAGCTTTTCTTATTCTTTCTATCTTCTTTGCTGGATTAGGAAAGCAAATTTGTAAATGTCCTGCATTTAAAAAATATCTAAGCTAGTACTGGGTATACACACACAGAGGGAGAGTGCCTCATTTCTGGTGCAATTCAGACTCTCTGAAATGAAAGCCCTATATTTATAGCTTTCCAGCTACCATCCAAATGCATCTTGTGGACCTGCTGCATATCAGCTACTAAGCAGCATTGATTATACGTGCAATCGTTTTTCATGTCACTCATTAGGCAGCCTGATTATTAGCGATGCAAACCAACAATTCTTTCTTAAACTTGAATCTTCTAATCCCACAGAAGAGACACTTAGCTCAGAGAATTGTGTGTTTGGTTTTTCTTCCTTTTCTCCAGGGGAAAGCTGGGGTTGGAGACTATTTGAGCCACACCTGCTAGTTCATTAGGCCAAAGGTATAATATATAGGCAAACATTTTATTGCTAGGCCTCTGTCTACCTGCAGTTGATGAAAACTTCCAAGGCCTAGGTAAAGTGAAACAGGCAACAAGACTCTCCTAGCATGTCTCCCATTGCCCATGGAGGCAGTGGTTCTGGTTGGGCTGTGAGGCATCACCATACCTTTATTCTTCACTGTTGCTTTACCAAACTGACTTTGAGGCCCCCCACGGAAACCTTGACCTGTTTACAGAGCAAGGGATCACATTTCTTTCCTGGGCTGAAACACTGTATTGTTGGGCCAGAATCAGAAAGGATGAGGTGTTTCTTTAAAAAAAATACACACACACCCAATAATAATAGGATGCCATGAGGTAAGCTGCACACACAATAGAACTGTGCTCCAGGTTTCCAAGGTGAATCTGTCAATAGAGTATTGAACCAGCGACTCTGGCTTGCAATAATTGTTTCTTTCTAAACACAACTGGCTTCCAGTTCCTCACAGTCTGAGCCCAAGGCAAATGCACATGGAATCAGCAGCCTGAGTTAGAGTATCCATTGAAAGCAGAACAGAGTGTCAAACAAGGAGCATACCCAATGCATCCTGGTGTTACCCCCCCCCCTTTTTGGAGTTTTCATTTTAGAAAACAGCTCCCTCAAAAATCTGAGGCTTCTATCTTCTTATAACACTCCCTCCCCTCCCTCTGGCCCCCCCGCCTCTCCCCAGGCACTCACACTTGGCGTGTTCATTCTGAACCACACTAAGGAGAATTACAGGTCAATGGAATTTTCAGACCTGCCATCAGGGTACTAGACATATAAAGAATCCCTCTTGAAGGATTTCCTTGATAGTCATTGTAATTACCCTTAGGTGGTTTGGTGCCGAGTCTTTTTCTTGGGTGGAGAAATTGAGGCTGAGCAGGTTAGTCCAGTCAAGAACAAATCTGATAATTTGATGTCAGAGAAGTTTCTACTTCCTTCTATG
This sequence comes from Gymnobelideus leadbeateri, assembly GCA_011680675.1. Classification (NCBI taxonomy): domain Eukaryota; kingdom Metazoa; phylum Chordata; class Mammalia; order Diprotodontia; family Petauridae; genus Gymnobelideus; species Gymnobelideus leadbeateri. The sequence continues at coordinate 705,362 of WOXC01006892.1, read as the reverse complement.
CTTCTAATACAGTGGTTCCTAGCCTGGAGTCCATAAACCCCAAAGGTGTCTGTGGATAGATTTCAGGGAGCCTATAAACTTGGATGGGAAAAAAAATCTACATGTTTATTTTCTCTAACCTCTCACTGAAATTGAATATTTCCTTCAATTATTCATAAACATTGTTCTGAGATGTGGGCATTCTTAAGACACCTTTGACATCTGCTTTATCAAAGATACATCCTAGTTCTTGGTCACCTTAAGACAGATTTATCTGCATGAAAATAGATAACTCCCCACAGTCTCACCCAGTACCACACTGTCAGTACCCATCAGTCTACAGTTTTCACCAAACTTGCCCACCTTCACCAAAAATATCTTGTCTTCCTCCTAACAATTATATTCTCTTCATTCTTTCTCTGCCCATAGTGCCAGGCCCATGACAAGATCAAAAATCGAACTGCTTATGGGTTTGATTTATACAATGGGTACACACCTAAAAACTGTGACAGATAATTTTAGGAATTCTTTAGCTTTATTTCTGATTAATATTATGAATTCAATTCAGAAAATATTTAACATGTACGTAGTTATTTGTGTGTTGTCTCCTGTATTAGAATGTGAGCTGCTTAAGGACTTGGGACCTTTTAAATTTTATTTGTTTGTCATCCATCCATCCATCCATCCATCCATCCATCCATCCATCCATCCATCCACCCATCCATTCATTCATTCATATCCTTAGGCTTAGAACAGTGCCAGGTATTTAGTCAATGTTTGACTTCTTTGTGCTGGATTCTGGAGTAGGGATTAAGAAAGAGGAGGCAAAAAAATCATGTTGAGCGCAAAGAACTTAAAAATCTAGTAGAGAAGTTACACAAATAAGTAACATGCTAACTAGAATAAGTTCTTAGCGAAGGAATGGAAAAATACAGAGAAAGAAAGGTCAGTTTCAATTGGGGATCAGAGAAGGTTTTTATGGAGGGGGTGGCATTTTTTAAAACTCTTTTAAGTGTTATTAATACCTTTTGTTTTCACATCATAGTCATATCCTGATGTACCTTTCCTGTAACATAAAAAAAAAGTTAAGCTACTAGCCGATCTACATACCTGTGTGTGTCTTGGAAGGGAGATGCCTACATATGTTCTGTATGCCATAACAACTTTGAAGGACAGTTCATTCTCTTCTTCTGCTGGATTTTGTTGGTTATGTTGATGTTTGTGAATTAGTTTTATAGCCTGCTACATACATGAAGTGTTAATCTTTTAATAATTTTTAGTTAAATCTCTAGGGCCCTCTTAAGGAAATCATCAGATCATTTACAAAAAGAGATAGTTTTTTTCTTGTTTAGGATTATTCTCTTAATTTCTTTTTCTTGTCTTATTACTATAGCTGGCATTTCTAGAACAATGTAAAAATAGTGGCCAACAATGGACAGTACTTTACTCTTCATTTTATTGGAAAGGCCCTGAATGTTTTACCATTACAAGTGATGCTAGATTTTAGTTTTAGATAGTGTTTATTATGTTAAGGAAATGTCCATTTATTCCTATTCTTTCTAGTCCCTTTAACATAAATTTGGTGGTATCTTTTGTCAAAAGCCTTTTCCATATCTGTTGGTATGATTATGTTGTTTTTCCTGTTTTTGTTATTAATATGGTATATTATGTTTTTAGTATTCCTAATAATGGCCCAATTATATTCCTGGTATGAACCAACTTGATCATAGTGGATAGTCTTTTTACATGTTGCTACAGGCTCTCTCTAATTTCTTACTCAACATTTTTTTCATTAATATTCATTAGAGATATAGATCTATAGTTTTCTTTCTCTGGACTTTTGTTTCACAGAAGTTTGGGTTGGTGAAATTACTATTTTTGCAGAAAAAAAGTTATGTAAAATTGTTTTTAATTTTTCTTTGAATATTTTGTAAAATTCATTTGTAAATACATATGGTCACAAGTTTTTTATTTAGCAATTTCTTTATGGTATATTCAATTTCCTTTTCTGAGACTGGGTTGTTTAAATTCTCTTTCTTGTTCTAGTAATTTGAGTATTATTTCATTGCCAGTATTAGCCTATTTCATATGTTATTACTTTTCACAGCATATAATTGGGTTGAATAGTTTCCAGTTCTTTCCTTTTTCATTTTTTTATATTGGTGATTTGCTTTTCCTCCTTTTTAAAGAATCAAATTAGCCAACAATGTATCTGTTTTATGAGTATTCTCCCCCAAAACCCTTTTAGTTTTATAATCTAAATGATTTTTTTGTTTTTAATTTTTGGAATTTCTATTTTTTGGTCTGATTTCTTTCATTCTTTTTTTTTTTTTTTTTTGCTTTTTGGAGGACAATTGGGGTTAAGTAACTTGCCCAAGGTCACACAGCTAGGGTTTTTTGTGTGTATTAAGTGTCTGAGGTCGGATCCGAACTCAGGTCCTTCTGACTCCAGGGCCAACGCTCTACTCACTGCGACACCTAGCCGCCCCTCTTTCATTCTTTTTAATTGGTTTCTTTTTGTTTTTGTTTTTCTTCTGTTTAGTGGTATGTCCAATTTATTGATTTTTCTTTATTTTGTGGAGGAAAGTCTTTACATAAATTTGTGCAAATTTTCACTCTGACTGCATTCCAAAAATTTCGTAGTGCTTTGATTTTCTTTGATGAAGATATCTATTATTTCCATGATTTGTTCTTTGACCCACTAATTCTTCAGAACTAAATTTCTTCTTCTTCTCCATACTTTGACTTTGTTATAAATTTCATGTTTTCTCATGGAGCCATTCAGGTTTATTTGCTCCATTCTTTTTTTTCAGGAAATCTGTTTTTCTATGGTTTTCTGCCTTTTGTTTTGCTTTATTTATTCTTCTTTAATTGTTTTTCCTCCTGAATTTGTAAGCAAACATTTTTCTTCTTCTCTCAAGCTCTGCTTGTAGTTGTTTTAGGATATTTTCTCTTCTGAATTTATCTCTTGGGTTTCTCCTACTCTATAATATTTCTTCATTGTATTTGATGTCTTCTGTTTACTCATGCTTTCAATTACTGGATTAGAATTTTTGTGTTCTAACCAGTCCCTTCATGTACTCTGAGATGGATTAGGTAGGCCTTATTTTGTCTCATTCACCGTGCATTCTTTATGCCATTTTTGTTACTTATCTAGATGTGGTAGCCGGTATTAGGAACTTTTCTCTCCCTCAGTCCTGGCTTTTACCCTTCTGCTGATTCAGGCCTTCATTGGTCTCTTTTGCTGTTTCTTTACATAATCCACAATCAGGAATCTGTCCTATCTCCTGCTATATAGCCTCTCCTATTTGACAGTTCTCCCTGGTTCAGAGCTGGGTTCTCTCACTAAAACACCTAACCTTAATTTATAGTCACCACTTCAGTAAATTTTCTATATTTCCATTAGGTCTTACATGGTTTGGGACAAAAATAGTAAGGTTGAGGGGTGAGGGAGAAGCAAGTTTATTGGCTCTGCCAGTCTTTTATATGTAGAACAGGAGGAAAATGTCCATGAGATCATATCTCTATAACACGGAACTTGATTTTCTTTTAAAGTATATAATAAGTCAGCACATTACTTAAAAAGTCATCTTGCCTGTCTGCAATTCCTTCTGGCCCTCTATTTGTTCACTTACCCATTTTGGAGAGAACCCTGTCCCTATCTCCTTTACTCCCTTCTACCTGTGTTCTCAAGGCCATATGTGACCCTAAAGGTCCTCAAGTGCAGTCATTTGACTGAATTCAAACTTCAAAGAAAAAATCCTTTTTATTAAGATCTAGACCTACTTTATTAAGTACTAGACCTACTTCTACTTGAATGGACAAGTCTCACCACACCAAGTTTTGAGTGCATAGGTAGCCTTTTTCTGGAGGGCTTTCAATTATGGTAGCTGGTAGGCACAGCAGAACCATTTGTTTCTGTGCTCACCTAGCCTTAATCTACTATCTGCTAGCGTTTCACTTCCATGGTGCCCTTCTCCTTGCATTAGGTAGCTTCCTTGCTGCACTGGAATCTCATTTTTGCTGCATGTTAGGTTTTGAGGAAAATGTTACTGCACCCAAATGGAGTGGTTTGAATGAAAATTGCACAATGAAAGTGGGCAAAAAAAAGCTCATGGAGATCTTGAGGTCTTCCTGCACCCAAAATAAGTCCCATCAAGATCCAGCCTATCTTGTATTTTCTCTTAGTGGCAACCTCTGTTTTCTCAGAATCTTCTAGACTGAGGTCACAGGCCTTTCCCCAAGGTTTCCTCCTTTCTTCCCCTTCCTTTCTCCCTCCTTTGTGCTATCCTTGAGCATCAGAATTCCTGCTTGTTCTCTACTTGCTGGCAGATATAGAAAAAGATAGGATAAAGAGTATAAATAGAAGGCTTCATGTTGGGAAGGAGAAGGGCCAGTTCTTCCTCAGAGATTGGAATAAAGGGGGAGACAGATGAATGAAGATGTAAGAAGGTAGAAATGAGAGAGTTCCCAATAGATTGTGCCAATTTTCTCATTAAAGTCCAATTCTAAGGCTTGTCTTTATTATCTTTATTAGCTAGGCAATTCTCCTACCTGTGTGTGTGTGGTTTTTTTTTTTTTTTTAGCACAGACAAGACACCTTACCCATTCACTCCTTCCTTTCTGCCCCACTGTGCTTCATCTCTGTTAAAATAGCTCTGTCCGTGGTCCCACTGGAATGCATTTGTCTCTGATCCCAAAGACAACTCAGGACTCTCCTAGGTACCAACAACTCTGGAGCTTTGGCCTCCATACAGATGTGGCAATAATAGGTTGTTGACTTGGGGTTGGGCTCCTGTCCTTCACCTGGGTGTGTATGACAGGAGCCAGGGGGAGTTATTCAATAGATAGTTAAAATGCCCAAACATTTTTTCCTTTGAAAACATAGACACTTGTTGGCTAAAAACATTTTTTTTCATAGAGATAGGGACTGGATCTGTGATTTCATTGATATAAAGGACTTTCAGATGAGGAAATTTCTATCTATATAAGTAGGCATCTTCTCTGCAATTTACAGTCTTAGTTGTCTAAACTACTGAGCCAATATGTGTCCAAGTTGGGACAAGAACCCAGGTCCAGGTTTTAAGGCCTGCTCTTTATCCAGTATGCCAAATTTTATTTATGCCTTTTGATTTTTAAGCCATAGACATTTTCCAATATGCGTCTTACATGCTATTACACATAAAACTATCCTTTGTCACAGAGTAAAACAGTCAGTAAATAAGCATCTATTAAGTGCCTACTCTGTGCCAAGCACTGGTAAAAAACAATCCCTGCTCTCAAAAAATTCACAGTCTAATGAGAGAGACAACATGTAAATGACTATATACAAACAAGATGTGTAGGGTTAATTGGAGATAATCAACAGAGAATTAGGGGAGATCAAGAAAAGCTTCCTGTAGAAGCTAAATTTTAGCTGGGATTTGAAGGAAATCAGGGAAGCCAAAATGTGGAGATGAGGAGGAGAGAATTCCAGGTATGAGGGACCATGGAGGCCAGTGAAAATACACAGAGTCTGAAGATGAAATGTCTTTCTTATGTGTGGAACAGTAAGGAGGTTGGTGTCACTAGAAGGACTAGTACATGGCGAGTGGGACAGGGTTGTAACAAGATGAGAAAAATAGAGGGGATGGCTAAAGAGCTTTGAATGGCAAAGAAAGCATTTTATATTTGATTCTGGAAGTGATAGGATGCTACTGGAGTTTAGTGGGGGTGACATAGTTGGACTTGTGTTTTGGGAAGATCCCTTTGACAGCTAATTAGAGGATGAACTAGAGTAGAGAGACTTGTGGGAGAGAGAGGAACAAGAATTCAGGCATGAGGTGATAAGGGCCTACACCAGGAAAGTTAAGCAAAATGATTTGATGTATCAGTTCCTCTGGGAGAGTATGTAACATTCATCACCTGTAAGCCTCTACCTCTCTACTAAGAGGAGAGGGGAGTGTTTTATTGTCTGTCTTCTGGAACCATCTTTTGTCATTACTTTTCATCATGGTTCAGTTGCCTCAGTATTCCCATTTACATTATTGTAGTCATTAAATATATTGTTCTCCTGTTTGTACTTCATCTTGCATTAGCTCATACAGATTTTCTTATACAAAAGACAAACATACTTTTCCAAATTAAATCTAATACCTGATTCTGAGGTAGTAAAATATGTCCATTTTAGCCTGTTTCACCCTTCACCATGAATTTTACATTTCTCCCTTACACAAATGGTATGTAAATACCATATAAACTCACGTAGACAGAAAGCTATTAACTGTGGTTGGGTAGTAAGGGTATTGCTCCAGGATGCTGATGTGGAGATGTGTGCATCCCCCTTTCATGGTCCTCTGACCCAGTAACTCTTTCTATATCACTACCCCACCCCCTAAGTCTCAGAGAGTTATGTTTCTTTCTCTATCCCCCTTCACTATTGCCACTAAACCCAGGAGGTGGCATCACAAAGGTACAAGCTATATTCTCTGGGGCAACTGAACTTTGCCCCTGCTAGCACAACTATATCTGACCAAAGAAGACTGCTGCCCGTCTCCCAACTGAATTTGTCCTATGCCAGAATTGCTTATTATCATATCTGTATATATATGTAGAAACAGCTACACATGGTAGTAAATAGCCCCGTTAAACTCAATCCCATATATATATATATATGTATATGTACATATAATCTGTATATGTATTAATATGCTTTAATGAGAGCTGTGATTCAATGGAGCTATGATCTCAAAGTGGATTTTCTTACCAACATTGCAGGTTCTAACTCATTCATGCCTTCTCATCCTATGTGATTTTCATCCATATTCCCCTAAAAATCTACCTTCCAATATTACACAGGCCTGCCTTTATGCCTTTAAATATTACATGGTCACTACTATGGCACTTGGGGCATGCATGTGTTACATCTTGTTTTCGTTACATGACTGGTACACCTCCTTCTGAATAATAATACATCTCCTTGCTAATATATTTTTAAAAATTTAAATATAATTTAAAATTATGAATTTGATAAATTTCAATAAGCAGGAACATTTCCATATACAAAGAAGAACAGAAAAAGAGGATTTGATATGAAATTGCGAGTCTCTACCACACACAACTGGGTTTGTACAAAGTATATATTAAATTTAACACCATAGTAACAACACTTCCCTGTTTGCCATGTCCCCAACTGAACTTCCTTCTCCTTTCTTCTGTGTACTTTTGAATATTTCATTGGTGCTCTTTTCTTTCTTTTCTCCTTCTTTTTTTGTATCACTCAGTCTCCCCTCTCACTCTCTCCTAATTCTCTTTCTCTAAATAAAAACCTTTCTTATAACAAATGTGAACATCAATAATATGTATGCAAAACAAATCCATGTATTAGGTATGCCTGAATGTGTAACTCTTAATCTGTACCTACACCCCACACCATCTTTCTGCCAAGAGATAAAAGTAATCACAATAATAATAGCTAGCATGTATACAACATTTTAAGATTGGCAAAGTGCTTTACTTATGCTATCTTTTCTGTAATGTGGTCTTCACAATAACCCAGTGAGACAGATGTGGAAACTGAAGTTGAGAAGTTAGGTGATTTTACCAGTTCACACAGCTGGCAAATGTCTGGGGAATGATTTGAACTCTGGTCCTCTGGATTACAGATCACGAAGTCAGCTATTAGGGGAGTTTATCCTTCCCTTTCCCCCACTCCCAAGGACACCCAGGCTAAGTAGATCCTGTAGGGAAAAGTAAATGACCAGTGAGGGTTCCTTCTCCTTTGTCTCTCCTTTGCTTCTTATCTTATCATGGCTGCCCAAAAGAGTGACGTGGTTATTAATTTCACTCTGATGAGACCAGTTGTCCAAGTTTTCTCGTGAGATGGAGGGCCATCAACCCTTATCATATCTCTTGACACTGCATCTTAAAAATCTACTCAGCCTTACCATCTGCCCCTAATGCTATGCTTTCAAGTCTCTTGTGCACCAAAATCTGACATGTTGGTATGCCCCAAGGATGCCTAAGCCTTGCTATCCACCCACTTCTGGGCTTTTAGGACTTCTGGACCTTTATATCTACCCTGAATTAGCTAGCTATATTGATTAAATATCTCTTGTCTTCCCTAATTAAAGTGTAAGCTCCTTGACAGCAGGAACTGTCTCATTTAAAAGTTTGTATTCCCAGTACTTAGCACAATTCTTGCATTTTTTTTCCATTCATATTTCATCATCAGTCTTCTGGAGTCATTCTTAAATCTTTTAACATTGTTTACTTTCATATTAGTATAGTCAATGCATTGTTACCACCATTACCACATGCTACCACTATAAAGACAAAGTAGTGTATAGATTGTTCCCCCAGTTCTGCTTAATTTGTTCTGTATCAGTTCATAACACTCTAAACGTTTTTTCTTTTTTTTTTCTAAGATGAACGTTTCCATATACAAATGTATGAACACCAGAGGGAATTTCCTTCATCCTACTACTGACTTGTAACCCAGGCAGATTTTCTTTTATATAAATGCTACTTATCCATTCTGGGAAGAGGTAGCAATTCAATTCAATAAATATCTATTAAGCACCTACTAAGAGCCAGATGCTATGATAAGTGCTGGGGATACAAATAATAAGAAGAAAGATAGGCCCTGACCAGAGGGAGTTTATAATCTAATGGGTGGTGGAAGGAGATGAGGAGAGACCAACAGAGGGATAGCTAGTGATGGGGCATGATGTTCTGTGAAGTTGAAATCAAGTAGAGCTGCTGGTGGAGAATGGAGAGTTACCTGGAAAGTTCTTTTTTTTTTTTAAAGCAATTGGGGTTAAGTAACTTGCCCAAGGTCACACGGCTAGGTTTTTGTTTGTGTGGGTTAAGTGTCTGAGGCCGGATCCGAACTCAGGTCCTTCTGACTCCAGGGCCGGCGCTCTACTCACTGCGCCACCTAGCCGCCCCTACCTGGAAAGTAGCCCTCCAGTTAGAAGGGAGAAGCAACTGAGGGAGCTGTCAAGGCATTGAGTATGAAAATTTGATAGTCAATATAGATATAGATATAGAATACTGAGTCAATCAGTATAGATACATTATGTTGTTGTACTTATCTTTTTGTGAACTCTGAGCCCCCAGTATGGGGGCAGGGAGAGAGGACAGGGGACACAAAGTTTCTGACAAAACACCTCTGGGTTAAATTTATCTCTATCTTTCCTCTAGGGATGTCCCCTTTTCCCCCCACCCCCAGTTTTTTCCTCTCAACTGTGTTCCCAATACTTCCAGTACTCTCTGATAATGAGAGATGCTTACCACTGTTTATAAAGGAAACATTTAAAATAAATTGCAGGAACGGAGATAAAATATTATTGTCTTAGGATCTATGGAGGGTGTTGGTAAAGCTCAGCAACACAGCCTCTATCCCAACACTCCTTGTGTCTGGTCAGCCGAAGTAGATTTCCCCCCAAAGTCCTGACTCCTTTCTTTGTAACAGTTCCCTCTTCCCAATGCTTTCACTCTTTTAATTCCATGTAACTTCTTATAGCTGCCCTGTCTCCATTTTTATGCTTCTGCTAGGTCCCTCTTCTAGATTGTTTCTTAGATTTAATGAACTAACTTTTAAAGGTCATATGACAGGATGGCCTTATCATTCCCCATATCATTTTGAGGAAAAAATATTCTGAATTTAAATGAGAGAGAGAGAGAGAAAAAGAGAGAACACATTTCCATATATTTATATTTCCACATAAAGAGGATTATATGTATAATACATATTATATATAATAAATTTTACATATTATTTTCAAAAATGTCCTGTTTGTGCTTCCTTTTGAATTTCCTTCTGTTCTCTTTTGTGCATTGTAAGATTTCAATGTCCCTCTTTTTTTGGGGGGGTGACTATTGCTAACCTCCACTCCAGTGAAAAATAGAGAAATAAAACCATTGTAATAAAGAAGTATAATTAAACAAAAAAAAAAATCCACATAGTGATCATGTACAAAAACTATGACTCTTTCTTCACCTTTGGAACATCATCTCTTTACTAGGTGGTGGGTAATAAGCTTCATCATATACAGGTCCTTTGGAGCCATGGTGGGTCTTTTCTGTAATCAGTTCTTTAGTCTTTCAAATTTTTTTTTTGTTTTTGTTTTTTACTTTTTTACAATGTTGTCGTTGAATAAATTTTTTTTAGGTTATGTTCACTTCATTCTGCATCAGTTTATATTTCTCACAATCCTTTGAAATCATTACAATATAGGAAATGTAATATCCCATTACATTCATATAACACAAATTTATTCAGTCACTCTACAATGAGGGCACGCTCTTTGATTACTGTTGATTACTGTCAGTTTGATTACTGACAAATGCCAGAGGGGATGTGGAAAAATTTGGAGATTAATGAACTATTCATGGAGTTGAAAACTGGTCCAATCCAGTTTGGAACTATGTCTGAAGGGCTATAAAATTGTTCTATTAAACTGACCCAGCAACACCACTACTAAGTCTGTACCGCCAAAGAGATCAAAGAAAAGGGAAACAGATTTATATGTACAAAAATATTTATAGCAGTTCTTTTTGTGGTGGCAAAGTGTTAGAAATCAAGGTGATGCTCATCAATTAGGGAATGACTAAACAAGTTGTATATGCTTATAATGGAATATTACTGTGGTATAAGAAATGATGAGCAAGGTGCTTTCAGAAAAACCTGGAAGGACTTACATCAACTAATGAAAAGTGAAATAAGCAGAACCAGGAGAACATCTTACACAGTCACAGCAATATTGTATGATGATCAACTGTGAACAACTTAGCTATCTTTAGCAATACAATTATCCGAGACAACTCTGAAGGACTTATGATGAGCAATGCTATCCATCTCCAGAGACAGAACTCTAAGTAGAGATTCAAAGAAAAAAAAGAGATGAATTCTGAGTGCAGATTGAAACATACTTTTAAAAAATTATAGCAGGGGCGGCTAGGTGGCGCAGCGAATAGAGCGCCGGCCCTGAAGTCAGAAGGACCTGAGTTCGGAGCCGGCCTCTGACACCTAATCCGCACAAACAAAAACCTAGCCGTGTAACCTTGGGCAAGTTACTTAACCCCGATTGCCCTAAAGGGTCGGCTAGGTGGCGCAGTGAGTAAGAGCGCCGGCCTCGGAGTTGGGATGACCCGAGATCAGATCTGGCCTCAGAAAATGAGCACCCACGCATAAATAATGACTATCCGTGTGACCTTGAGCAAGTTACTTAACCCCAATTGCTTTAAAAAAAAAATTATAGCAGCTCTTTTTGTGGTGGCAAAGAATTGAAAATTGAAGTGATACATATCGGTTAGAGAATGTCTGAACAAGTTGTGGCATATGATTGTGATGGAAAACTATTGTGCCATAAGAAATGACAAGCAAGATGCTTTCAGAAAAAACTGAGAAGATTTATATGAACTGATGCAAAATAAAGTGAGAGAACATTGAATACAGTAACTAATATTGTAACAAAGGTCAACTATGAAAGATTACTCTGATCAATACAATTATCTAAGACAGTTCTGAAGGACTCATGATTAAAAATGCTATCCATCTCCAGAGAGAGAAGTGATGAACTCAATGTAGACTGAAGTATACTTTTTTTCCTTTCTTTTTTTTTTGCAACATGGCTAATATGAAAATGTGTTTTGCGTGATATTACATGTATAATTGATATCATATTATTTGCCTTCTTGATGGTGGGGGAGGGACTGGAGAGAAGAAGAGAAATTGGAACTCAAAACATTTTTTTAAAAAGAGAGAAAATGATCAAATAAATAATAAATTTATTTAAAAAGAAAAGAAATAACAAGTTCCACTCCCCGTCTCCCTCTATTCTATAGTTTCCCCTCTTGAACCCACAGAACAGGACCAATCCATACCCTATTCCTCTGTTTTTCTGGTTTAATTTATTCTACCCCTTAGAATATTGACATTGCATCTTAATAATCTTTTTCAATTGCTCAAATACATTTACCTTTCTCAGTTTCTCTTGGCTCTTGGTTTTTAAATTTTTATTTCAAAGTTTCAACTTAGTTCTTTTCATTAGAAATGCTTAAAAGTCCTTTATTCCACTAAATATCCATTTTCTTCCTTGTAGATTATATGCAGCTTTGCAGGATATGTTATTCTTGGTTGTATATACATCTATTTTGCCTTGTAGAATATTGTATTCCAAGCCCTCTTCTTGTTTATAACAGAAGCTGCATTGTCTCATGTGTTCCTGACTGTGATTCCTTGGTACTTTTTAGATGCTTGTAAAATTTTTTCTATTCTGTGGAAGTTCTGGATTTTAACTATGACTTTCCTTGGACTTTCCCTTCATAGGTTTCTTTCAGGAGGTGGTCAATGAATTTTTTCTAGTCTAATAGACCTGGACAGTTTTAAATCTTACAGCATCCAGGCTTTAAAATTCTTGGTTTTCAGAAAACTCAGCGATTCTTAAATGATCTCTCTTTGACTTCTTTCCAGGTTAGCTGTTTTTTTTTTTTTAATATCAGAAACATATATTTCCTTCTATTTAAAAATCTTTTGAAGTTGTCTTATTATTTCGTGCTTTATCATTGACTTTTGTTTAGTCTGTTCTAATTTTCAGGCAATCCATTGCTTGGATAAGGTTTATCACTTATCACTTTCACCATTTTCCTTCCAATTTTTTCCCTTAAGAATTTGTATTTAATTGTTTATGTCTTACATAATTTCTTTTAGTAATTCATGTAGTACCTGTGGAAAATCCACTTTTTCCATTGAGTCTCTGCTTAGAGTTGTTATGGAGTTATTCTTTCTTTCTAGGTCTGATTTTTAGGAATCTCTTTATCTATGATAATTCTTTACACTGCTTGGTGTCTTCTCCCCAGTCTTATTCTCTTATTCTCTGACTTTGTGTCAAGACCAGGCTCATCCCCTTGCTGTACTTTTGAGTAGGATGGTTAGCCCTTTTTGGTCTTGACCGGTATCACCTAGATTCCTATGCTAGGATTAACCAGGATTAACTTCCTTAGATCTTTGGGGTTCAGGGCCTACTTGGATATCTCAGGAGACAGTGCCACAAACTTGAGATGCCTGGGATGTTCTGGTCTGAGTACTGTATCCACACTGGCCACTGCCACTTCTGGTGATGTCCAGGATCCTCACTTTGGGATTCTGACCACTCTGGGAATTCCTTGAAGAACTCACCCCCTCTTGCCACCACCAGGCATGTAACTTTACAGGATATAGGTATCTCTGGCTTGTTTCTAGGTTCACTGGGAGGCTGTCAACTTGCTTGCCTGGGTTGGTAATGGCTTTGCAGGCATTCTCCTTTGATAATGCTAAGGAGCTTCTAGCTGACTTTCTGTGTAGTTCTGGGATGGAAGTAGTCACTTACTGTGATTTTTTTCCTTTGGCTTTAATAATCAATATTTGGCCTCAGTGCAAATTTTAGAATATTTTTTTCTGAAATAGGTATGGGATAGCTGATCTTCTTGCCTCTGTTCAGGAAGGGACTTTGGCCCAAAGTTCATGAATCATTATTTCTCATCCTATTGTATGGTTCTTCCCCTTCCCGTCCTCCACCCCTCACATTTTAGAGTTAGTTCAACAAATATTTTATATGACTCTTCTGATAAGGTCAGTAAAAGTCCAACTCCTTTATACAGAGAAAAAATTTTTTTAAAGATCACATATGAAACTTCCAATCTTTAATACAATCAGCTCAAACTTTCAATGTATATTAAATTTAACACAGTAGTACTAACACTGTTTTGCTTTTCTCTGAGCATACATCCCATTCTGAATGTACTACTTTCTTCTGTGGGTTTAAAAATGTTTTGTTGGAGATTTCCCGTGCTTCCCGGATCTCTCCGAGCTCCCCCATTCCATCCTCTTTCCACCATCTTGCAGCGCTGCCACCATGGTGTGCATGAATGTCCTGGCAGATGCTCTCAAAAGCACTAACAATGAAGAAAAGTGAGAAAGATGCCAGGTTCTCATTAGACCGTGCTCTAAAGTAATTGTCCAGTTCTTAACTGTGATGATGAAGCATTGGTGAATTTGAGATCATTGATGATCACAGAGCAGGAAAAATTGTTAATCTCACAGGCCAATTAAACAAGTGTGGTGTAATCAGCCCCAGATTTGATGTTTAATTGAAAGACCTGGAAAAGTGGCAGAATAATCTGCTACCATCCCGTCATTTTGAATTTATTGTGCTTACAACCTCAGATGGCATCTAGATCATGAGGAAGCAAGACAAAAATACACAAGAGGAAAAATCTTGGAATTCTTTTTCTAAGTTTGTGAAACATACATACAAATAAAATGCTCCAATGGAAAAAAATGTTTTGTTGATGTTCTTTTCTTTCTTTTTGCATCACTATTACTACAACCCCTTCCCCAGTCACCCGAACAAATTTCTCTCTTTCTTCTTTTAGAAATATTTTTTGGGGTTAGATTTCTCTAGATCTGAAAGGGGAATATTAAAGTCAAACCAATAGTTTGATTTGCTTATCCCTTATGTACTTAGAAACTCTGCTATCCAGTCCTTGTGAAGGGGAGGTGAATTGGAATATAGCTCTGAAAGTTTGTTGTGGTTACTTCTAAGGAAATAACTGAAAGGCTTGGGCATTTTGTAATGGCATGTGATTGGCTGCTGAGCAGGAAGAGTGCTTAGTGGATCTTTAAAAGGGTGTGACCTGCCCTTAGCCTCTTTTCTTTTCCTGTTCTCAGATTGGTACAGGAGTTTAAACACTCTATTCCTGGAAGAATAGGGGAGAAGGCTGGTGCTCTTCCCCCAACCACAAGAGAAGTAGTGAACTGTGACCACATGGCTACAAAAAACCCTCTGAGGGCTTAAGAACTGATTCTGGACATTGGACCTCTTGCTACCTCTTCTATTTTATTTATTTTCTTTGTCTAGGTGACTGAATAACTATCTTGAGATGTACGTTTCCAGCCTTGAAGGTAATCTTGTGAATTCAGTAAGTTACAAATCCTTGGTATTTCAGTTAGAGCTGATTGGTGGCAAGAAGTTCCTGAGAGGGCGGCTAGGTGGCGTAGTGAGTAGAGGTCGGCCCTGGAGTCAGAAGGACCTCAGTTCGAATCTGGCCTCAGACACTTAATGCACACACAAACAAAAACCTAGCCCTGTGACTTTGGGAAAGTTACTTAACCCTAATTGCCCTCGAAAAAAAAAGAGTTTCTGAGAGAAGATGAACACTGACAGGAGTCCGAGTCCAACCTCTTTAGTGACTTGCCAGAAGACAGAGAAGTCAGTAAGTTTTCATTCCCTAAGCCAAATTAATGAATACTATGTCCTTAGAACCCCTGGAAGTTCCCAGGGCTGTTATCAGGACATTCTCTCTGGGATGAATCCTATAAATTCAACCAGCTTTGATACACTAAAAACAAATGAACCATCTGCTGTGTTTTGAGAATCTTTTTCATTATATAGTAACCTCCAACTGTTTGTTGGTTGTCTCTGTTTAAATGTCCTACTGATACTTTAAACATAACATTTCCAAAGTTCGTCATTTCCCCCTCAAACCTGGTTCTTCTCCTAATTTCCCTATTTCTATTGGTGTCATCACCATTTTCCCCATCACCCAAACTGAAAATTATCTTTGACATTTCTCTCTCCTTCAGCCCCTGCATTCAGTCAGTCACCAACCACTGTCAATTCCAGCTTAGCAACAATTTTTCATTGCTGCCCCCACTTTCTATACCCACTACCACAACCTTAGTTCAAACCCTTATTAATTCTTGTTTGGAGTATAGTCACAGTATTTTTTTAAAATTTTTTTTAAACAAATGCTTTATTAACTTCTGTTTTACATCATTCATTTCTGCCAGATTTTGAGTTACAATCATTTTCCCCCCGTTATTCCCCTACCCAACCTCCCAGAATAGCAGTCCCACAAGATATCGCTTCCTCCAATCTGCTCTCTCCCATACCTTCTCCCATACCCCCTTCAACTTTTCCATTAGAGGAAGGTGAATCTTTGTGTCCCAATGCCTGCACATCTTATCTCCCAATTATAAGCAAAAGAGTATTAATAATAGTATTTATATATATTTGAAACATTTAATGTTAAGACCTCGAATTTCAGATCCATTTCCTTCCTCCCTTGTCACCCATTCCCTCTGGGGAGATAAGTAATTCAGTATATGTTGTACATGTCTAGCTATGCAAAACATTATCATAGTAGATATATTGTACAAGGCTGCTTATAATTCCCTCCCACTCATCCCACCCCCCACCTGGTCCATTCCCTATATGATCCTGTCCCTCTTCTATAGTGGGTACTTCCAACCTCCCCTCCCCCCAAGGATGCCCTCCCATCCATCATCCCTCCTCTCATCCCCCTTCCCCCTATTCTGCTGCAGGTTGAGATATCCCATTTAGTATGTATGTCATTCTCTCCCTGAACCAAATTCAATGAGAATGTGGTTTTGCCTTTTTGCCTTCCTATTCTCCCCCTCCCTTGCAACCACTTCCCCTTGCTTCTTCTACATGAGATAGTTTACCCTACCCTGTCTCTCCCCATCTCCTCTTGCCACTTTCCTCTCTCACCTCATAATTTCATCCCTTGAGTATTCTCCCTTCCCAACAAATTCAACCTATGCCCTCTATCCATATATAACTGTAACCATATACACACACATTCACATATGTATTCATATGACCACACACCCTTCTTCCATTATTTTCATAGTGAGAAAGATATCATCAGTCACAGTTATTGCTTTTCCATATAGGAATGTAAATAGTTCAACTTTGATAAGTTCCTTTTGATTTCTTTTCCCTGATTACCTTCTCAGGCATCTCTTCCTTCTTGCGTCTGGATGTCAAATTTTCTATTCAATTCTGGTTTTTTCCTCAAGAATGCTTGAAAGTCCTCTATTCCACTGAATGACCATATTTTCCCCTGAAACGAAATACTCAGTTTTGCTGGGTAGGTGACCGTTGGGTTCATTCCCAGTTCTTTTGCCCTCTGGAATATCATATTTCATGCCCTTCTATCCCTCAGTGTAGAAGCTGCCAGGTCCTGGGCTATTCTGATTGTGTTTCCACAATATTGAAATTGTTTCTTCCTGGCTGCTTGTAGTATTTTCTCCTTGATCTGGGGATTCTGGAACCTGGCTATAATATTCCTGGGAGTTTTTAGTCACAGTATTTTAACAGGCCTCCCTATATCTGATCTCTCCCCTCTATAACCAAGACTTCTATAGATTCCAAAATTATCTTCCTAATGTTTAGGTCTGACTATGTCCCATCTTTGCACCCCCACCCCCCAAACCTTCCTATTATAATCAGAAGATGAGAGTTCATATGCTGGGTTGACCAGTTATTCAGTTAGGGACCTTGGATCATTTTCCAACCTCAGTTGGAGGAAACTTGAAATGATAATTTCAAATGAAACTTTCCTATCTGGAAACTTGAAATGATAATTACCCAAACTCATTTACAGGGTTATTGTGAAGGTCAAATGAAATAATATATGCAAAGAATTTTGGATCTGTAAAATGATATGTAAATATCAACTATTGTTATTGTTGTAGGTGTACCAGACATGCCTGGACATGTCCTAGGGGATGAGGTAGGGCTCTCTCTCCTCCACCAATATGTGCACTTACCTTGTCCTGATCCCAAGTACGTGTTGCCCCTAGAAGTGAGCCTTTGTTCTGGCATTGATGATCAAGACCATGGTCATAGCTATGAAGTTGCCTGAGTTGACACTGTATTGATAATGATGTTTGCATTCCTGAGTTGATCTTTAGAGGAGGTTTTTAAAAAGAGATAGGTAGCACTCACCAGGAGAAGAAGAAAAGGAAGAAGAGCAAACAGATGCAAACCTCCCCCTATCCCTCCACTTAGGAAAATATAGGGGGAAGATGGGAGGAGAGAGAGAGAGAGAGAGAGAGAGAGAGAGAGAGAGAGAGAGAGAGAGAGAGAGAGAGAGAGAGATACACCTTACAGAAGGTAAGGAAATACAGACCTATTCTATTCCCCAGAAGTGAAGGCACCAGCCCAGGACAAACTGAGAACCATAGGCATCTACCTATATTCCCAAGAGATAAGAAACCAAGAAATGGGTGAAGAACAATTTAAACTTATTCTTTTGCAGGTATAATAGATGTTACTGGGTGCAGGGGTGCCAAGATACTTCAGCTCTCTCACTGAAGGGCTCCTAGCACAAGGCTTATGAACCTGGCTTCAGTCCTAGAGGATCTGTGTTTCTACCAAGAAAGGTCAGCAGATTTTTTCTCATTATCTCTAATTCTTTATATCCCACATTCCACCCTAGAACTCCAGGGAAACTCACTTAAAGCATATGTTTGAGCCAAGTCTAGGATCTCCCCTGGAAGAGAGGAGAAAGACACTCAGTATAAAACATAGATCAGTGTAATGGTAATGTAATTTTGAATTTAAAGATCCCTTTTGTGTTGGCAAAGGTAGCAGGTACTTAGCACTTAGTAACTGCTCTTGTTACTGATGTAACAGGAAGGGGTTAGATGAAACAGGAAGCTAATGCTGTGTGTATATAAGAAAAGCCCCAGAGAGGCATAGTCAGGATTTCTTGGGACTAAGATCTGGTGGCAGAGAAGCTACAGAAAAATGGAGAACTGAGCTAGAATTTCCTGGGAGCTTGTGGTGGTAGAGCTTCTTCTGGATGGGAGCCTGGAACCTGGGAACCTGGGAGCTTGGAACCTGGGAGCCAGGAGCCCGGAGCCCAGGAGCCAGGAACCAGGAACCCAGGTGACTGAAGCATGACTGGGATGCTGAGACTTTGTTTGTGGCTTGGTTGAGCCTTGAATTCTGTGGAGCAGAAATGGTGAAGTATCTGACATGGACCAGACCCTGTGGGCTTCAGTGTGGAGCAGGACCTGCCCAGAGAGCTGGACAAGGAACTGGGAGCTGTCTGCCATTGAACCCAGGTGACAGTCTGGTGAATCCAGGTAGAATCTGGGACCATGAAAGGGGATCCAGGGAATCTGAGAACTGGCCCCAAGTCAAGATAAAAAGACCTCCCCTTGGGTACTGAGTAATTATGGAATTATAGTTTACTAGTGACCTAAGGGGTGGAGGGTTCTGTGTATGATACTTAGTAATAGACTGCTGAATAAGTGACTGCTTGAGTTAATCAAGACTTTGCCCCAAGAGACTTTGACTATGTACTTTGAGACTACTGATGAGTGACTGATTGAGTTAACTTAAGAGTGATTATTTTACTTTGAGACTATGTTGTGAATATTATATTGTGATTTTCTGTGATAAGTTGTAATATTGTGAATGCTGTACCTTGATTTTCTGTGGATGTCTTGCTTTTGTCATGGAATAAATAGAGTGATCACTATACTGTGTAATCAGAACCTTAAAAGCCGTTCACATTCTTCTGGAAAGCTGCTTGTGCATGGCATTACAATCAGTTACAGCTATTTATTCCTACTACATAAAAGAAATGCTTAAAATACAAAAAGCTCATTAAGTACATGATGACAAAGAATTAAAACATATACTCTAAAACATATTAAAACTCATTATATTCTATCAGGAGGTTGATACTCAAAACATTAAAACATGGGACATTATTGGGACTACTAAATAGGCTTTTGACCTTTCTTCACTCTCCAAACAGCTCCCCAATGGCACATTCATTTAAGAATGTCATCCCATGGCTTGAGTTTATCCTCCTATAATAGGTGGTCATCTTCTCCCAGAAACACTACAAGGGGAACCTCCCACAGTTCAGTCAGCACCAACTGAGACCCTATCACCTCTGCCTAGGGTGACCAAACACCAAACAAAGAGGCAGGCTCACCTGGGCCACACATGTACCTGCCACCATCACTGTCAAAAGGAAGAGAGAGACTCTTCTCCCCCTCTCCCAGGGAGATAAGGGAATGCCACACATTTCAGAGAGGGGAAAAAAGAGCTTTAGAGCAGAGAGTCATCTCTCCCTTTATATTTACTGAGTGGATGTTTCTTTGTGTCTCAGTAGTTTCTTTGGCACAGGTACATCACATGGACTGAGGGATGAATAAGGGCATTGTTTTTCTATCCCAAAGCATCAGGTCCTTCAATACTGGGCATCACATATAACCCATTGGAAGTATCCCAGGGGAGCTAGACTCAGCTCTATTCATGCTCCATGGGGTGACCCCCAATACACTGGGCCTGTGAGTCATGAAGATAGTAGATAACCCCTGAAGAATATGGTACCACTAGAGTAGAAGAATTGTCTTAACAGTTTATGGGCTTTCATACTAGACCTATGTGTGTTCTGTTGAATTAAATAAAACCTATTCTATATTTCTATATTTAATGTCATGTTAACTTGAGTACTTGCATGAGGCTTCAGAACTCTTTCCCCATTTTTATGGAGACCTCGACATGAACCAAACTTTGAAGTTCACAGGGGAAACCCTGGGTAAAGAGATTTTTGTTAGAAGCCTTCAAGATTGAATGACAATTATGTGATCCCAGAACATAGGTAATGGGCCATGGTGGATAAAAGAAAAGCCCCTTACTTTGGCATTTGAGGCCCTTTCCATGTCTCTAGCTTGCCTTCCCACCCTTACTTCACATCCTTCCTGTTTGTATATCACATATTCCTGTCAACCTGGGACCATTCATCTTTCTCTTACCTTGTCCTCCCTTCTCCCAACTCCAAACGTTTATACCTGTTACCTTGGAAGGGATTATACCAACATCTCCATCTATTGACTCCTTTCTAGGCCCATCTCAGGTACCATCTCTTCCATGATATTGCACAGAAATGTTTTTTATTGTTTAATCTTGTTTGAACCTAGCTTGATGTGGCTAGAAATTGGCTTACTTCACAGAGAGGAAGTCGTATGGCTTCAAAGAATGCTTGGGTCTATCCATGCTTGAGTTTTGGATTCCCCAAATTTGCATGTTTATATCTTAGTGGATCTTAATTTGAATGTTTATATTTACTGCCCTTTCTGGTGGTTCTTGTGCAGATAAATACTCTTGTCTAAATCCTATATAATGTAAAACCTTCCAGAATCTGGAAGGGAGTGAACCTCCTTCTGAAGAAAACAACCTAAGAAATTTCTTTCCAAAACTATTTTAGATTCTGGGGTTTGTTCTCATGATCAACCATATCACCACTCATTTGCAGAGTCAGAGTGGGAAGCAATACCTTCTTTCCTAAATATGTCACATTAGTCTGTCCTTTCAATTCAACACTTATTAAGCACCTCATGTCTTCAGCACTGTCCTAGGCACTGGAGATGCAAACACAAAAATGAAAAAAATCACACCCCTTGTGAAGTTTGTATTTTATTGAGGAGGTAAAGTATGCACACCAGTACATAAGCATAACATATTTACAGAACAACTTCAAGAAGGAGAGAAAACTCACTACTCAAGTGGGTTATACTTTGAAAGAGGCTAGGGATTCTTCAAGGGGGAGCTGAGGAGGGAATGCATTAAAAAAATGGAATGTTATATATGGGGAAGAGCTAGTAGTCCTGGTTAACTAGAAAGGAAAGTACATAGAGGGAAGTAATATAAAATGAGACTGGAAAACTATGTGTCTGTCAGTTGTAGAGGGCTTTAAATGACAGACTGTAGCACCAATGCAATATTCACAGAACCCATAATCACTATAAATATACCTGCATGGGGGAGGCTAGGTGTCACAGTGAGTGGAGCATGGGCCTCAGACACTTAACGCTTACTAGCTGTGTGACCTTGGGCAAGTCACAATCCCAACTGCCCTGCCTTCCCCCCTCCAAAAAAGCAAAAATAAATAAATAAAAATAAAATATATCTTATCGTAGGGGCGGCTAGGTGGCACAGTGAGTAAGAGCGCCAACCCTAGAGTCAGGATGACTCGGGATGACCCGGGATCAGATCCGGCCTCAGAAAATGAGCACCCACACATAAATAATGACTATAACCTTGAGCAAGTTACTTAACCCCAATTGCTTTAAAAATATATATATATACCTGCATGATACCTAATTACAAAATGTAACATACTCTCCATCTAGAAGAAGAAGCAAAAAAAAAAAATTCAGACACCAGAAAACTGAATCCCAAAACCAGTAAGCTGATTCCATCATAGTAGCAAAGAAATCACTAAGCCACAACAGTACAGAGAGTCACACCATTCTTTAGCTTTTCCATAAACCAACATAAGGCCAATATTTACCCACAAAACTATGTTTCCCTCAGAAACATGCTCTCCTCCCAACAGTCTAGCTGACTCTGACTCCCAGCTTCCTGTGGGCTCTGCTCCACCCTTCAGTAAACTCCTCCCACCACAGGCTCCATGTGATTACATTCAGCCTATTAGGGGCCAGGGTTTATTTTCAAAACAGGGAAAATCTTCAAATTCCCATTACCACTACACAGGCTGAGGCAGTTCTGTTTTTGTTCTAGAAAGCAGTACCTTCCACATAATTGGAATTTAATAAATACTGAGTCAAATAGAACCAAAATGAGAATCACAGAGATAATGAAAGAACTGAGAGATTAAGGCTTTAATGTCATGGATGAACTCAAGAGGAAGGAGCTCTTGTCCCTATCTGAAGCAGAATGGACTTAGTCAAGAAGAAAAGAAGAACTTTCCTATGTCTTTTTGCTGAGGGATATCCTGGAATCACCTTTCCTGGAGCTCTATGGGTAACAATAGCAATAAATATCTGCTAAATTCATGAGAAAGAGGCAGATGCCCTATGTTGATCTCTTCCAGCCCAAGGTCATAAAATTTTGGGGCCCCCATTTTATGATCCCCAAGGTCACAAAATTTTAATGAGCTCAACAAGAGGGAAGTAGATCTTTTGATTTGGAAAGGTTAAACAACTTACCCCAAGTCAATTTGAGTAAATCCCCCAAATGCAAGGTCACTGGGTTGTTTCCCCGTTGTCAAAAGACTCCTACAACCTCCATACCCTGGAAAAATGGAAAGAGTACCTATTACCCCATAGGTCCCTGGACACAGGACTCATTACCCTTTGGATTAATTCATAAGCTACCCAGAGACCACAGATGGCAATTAGAATGGTGCCCTGGGGACAGCTTTGGCATTGGGGAGCTGATGCTACAATTAGTTCAGAAGTAGCTCTTGCTTATTCTGGAGACTTGGTTTCTGAAAATTTGACTCCAGTTCAGCTTTTTCTTCAAAGGGAGGAAGCTCACTCTGAGCCAACGGTACTTCCCCACCAACAGAGAGAAACCTTGGGGTTTTCTTGCAGTTCCCTTTGCTTTTCCCTGCAGTTCTGCTTAGCAGATCAGGCCAAGTGTTTATGTTTGGGAAAGCTTTGGGAAAGATTTAGTGCTGTGTGTACCATCCCTATAAAGCTCTTAGCACGACTCTGAGCACTGGCCTCTCCCATCCTCTTGAGTTCATAAATTGCTCTGTATGTGTTTAGAGGCAAAGGGAGTGAAGAATGTTCTCTTATACATCAAGCATTAGCTTCCCATTCACCACACATTTTTCTGACGGGATTCTAATTCCTCCTGCCAGTTCTTTTAGCTTGTTTGACTTCTGCCTAGTAAGTCTTCCTCCTGATCCCACTTAACTCCTCAAGCTACCTCCTGAAGGGAGGAGATGGGAGGGAAAGGGCAGAGGAGGAGAAGGAGGAGAGAGAGAGAGAGAGAGAGAGAGAGAGAGAGAGAGAGAGAGAGAGAGAGAGAGAGAGAGAGAGAGAGAGAGGAAGGGAGGGAGGGAGGGAGGGAGAAGGGGAAGAAAGGAGTATGACCCCCATAGGCTTCTTCCTGGGTTGAGCTCCCATCTCCTGGAGACCTACAGCTGACATCACTGGAGTCTGCCAAGCCAAGATAGGCCCTCACCATTGCCAGAGCAATTAAAGTATAGGAGTAGAATCTCAGAAGGAAGAGGTGAAAATCACTTTTACTCTCAGTTGTTAAAAATTACACTTGAAACAATACCTCCCCTACCCCTAAAAAAGGAAAAAAAAAGAAAAAGAAAGACAACAGAGAAAACATCTTCTTAAAATGGGATCCTTCTAGCCAGAAGGGTCTTAGCTTTTTAGCAGGGACTAGTAGGGTCACGGATGCAGTCACTCACTGAGTGACCTAATTCTTTTTTGTGTGCTAGGGAAAGAAGGCTACAGAGGAGGTGGGTAAGTAGTGATGCTAGGTGAATGAAAGTCTGATGGAGCAGGTTAGGGTGAGGTACTGTCTGGTAGGTGTGGCTTATAGATATAAAAAGGGAAAATTCCGTGCTGCAACAGACCTATTGGCTACAGAACCCACTTCTAGTTTCCAAATTGGCTGCTTTCATCTGCTATGCACCTGACTCTCCCTTGCCCAGCCCTCTGCTGCACTTTCCTGTCTTTCTCAAGGGCACCAGCACTGATCCAGTCATCCAGGCTCACTACCTCATATGGCCCCTTGACTCTTGTATCTGATTTTCTCTCCAGGGCATCTCATTTCTCTCCATCCCCTTCCTTGCACTCACAGGGCCACCATCCAATTTCAGATCCTCATCACTTCTTGGCTATATTATTGCAGTAGTCTACTAATTGGTCTCTCCAACTCTAGCCTCTGCCCCCTCTCCAATCAGTCCTACATGTAGCTGCCAAATTGATATACATAATGCACAATTCTGACTGTCACTCCTTGGCTCAAGAAGCTTTGGTGACTCTCTTTGGTGGATAAGAATACAAACTCTTCTGTTTGGCATTTTAAATCTTTCACAATTTGGCTCCAACACCACTTTCCCAGACTGAATCCCTTTCACGTGCTCACCATTCTAGCCAAACTGGTATGTTTGCTGTCACCCATAAACAATAACTATCTAGTGCCTCTGTATATTTGCAGTCTATTCATCCTCCCCACCTGGAATACTCTGATGTCCACATCTTGGAATTCCTAGCTTTCTGAAGACTTAGCTCAAGTGCCACCTCCCATCTAAGACCTTTCCTGATCCACTCAATTGTTGGTGTATCCCCACTGCCAAATGTGATTCTATTTACATATTGAACATACAGGTATCCCTTCCACTTCACAGGGATGCAGTGCCCCCACAATTCATCTGGAAAATCCATGCAAAACATTTTGGCCCTCTCTACATACCAGAGAAGAAGTGTAAATTTGTTCTTTTTCTTTTAAGAAGTGTTTATAGTACCTTACTGTAAAATCGGGGTTGACCTTATACAATACTATATGCATATTTTATGCATTTCTGGGTTTCTAAACTTTTTCTGGATCATCTGTCTTCGGCCTTCACATGTCTGTGGCTTCCACAAAACTCCCCCCAAAATTACTACTTCTTATGCTGACCTGTGATATATCAAAACCATAATGGGGAAAGTTTCAATGTGGAAGGGATAACTGTATATACATTGCACCTTGTATATAGTTTGTATCTACTTATCTTGGAATATGTTGTTTCACTCTCAGTAGAATGGTAGCTCTTTGAGGGCAGGGGCTGTTTCATTTTTTATTTTGTATTCTTAGTGTCTAACAGTGCCTGGCAAATTCTAAGATATTTAATAAATGATCATTACGTTGAATTGGAAAGTTCTGCTGCAGTGGGAGAGGTTCCACAAGGTCCCTGGTCTTCTGTGCTTAAGTATCACTGTTTCACTCACCCAGCAGGAGCTAAGCTGTAGCAAATATCATTCTTAAAGCTGGACCATTGGGGGCCGATAGGTGGCACAGTGAGTAGAGCGCCGGCTCTGGAGTCAGAAGGATCTGAGTTCGGATCCGGCCTCAGACACTTAACACACACATTAACAGAAACCTAGCCGTGTGACCTTGGGCAAGTTACTTAAGCCCAACTGCCCTCCAAAAAGCAAAAAAAAATTTATATATATATATATATATATATATACATATACATATATACATATATATATGTATATATATATAATTGCCAAGCACTTTCAATATCCATGGCCCCAAGTAAACTACTTCATCTCCTTCCAACCCATGTCCTCATCCCCACCCTCAACCAGGCACTGAAGGTTATTTGTTAAGCTTTGTCTTGGGCTCAGATCCCAAGGTCTATCTAGGGAAGCTGGAAACATTAGGATAACAGCTTGCCCATGATCAAAGGAACACTGTGTCCTCAGGCTCTGGACAACCCCCCTCCATACCCTTGCTATTGTCCATAGCGCCATGTTCCCTCCCATACAGAAAGAGATGTTTGTCGAGAGTCTTGAAACAGTCAAATGGCAACAAATTCCCAAAATAGGCATCAGCAGGAGCCATGGAATCTCACTCAAGCTCTGACTTCAACAGAAGGGAAGGGGAAATCAAAGTTCCCCCCAAAATAGAAATGTGCTGGAGCCAGCTTAAACCAACTCTTGAGAACTGAATGTAAAATTTCAGCCCAATCATTTATACCCTGGAAATAGGCACATGCTACAAATTGGGGTTACAAATTGATTGTTTTGTTGATCATTTAAATTTAATAAAGTGATGGAGAAAATAATGGAGATAAACTTAAAAGTGTTTTAAATGTATATTTTTGTCAAATAGACTTTTTTTCTGGAGAGCTGGTTGTTAAACATTTACCCTTGCCCCAAAGCATGGCAGGACATGCATGATACACCATGTCTTTTTCCCCTACTCCCAACCCCACCCACACCCCCACTTCCTCCTTATTTATTTCTTTTTCCCAAAATGCTTTTCAAAATGTGATTGTATTATTTAACTTACCTAATCAGAGCCTGTGTTGGGGCTGTTATCACTGGTTCTTACAGGAGCAAACAAATTAATATCAATAAAATTTAACATAGGTTCAATATCACATTTAATGAACTGATCATGGGAAACTAAGGAATGTGAAAAAAAGAAAAAGATGGAGGGAGGAGTACTTTGGTAAGAATGAGAAACTTCCCCCAATGACCCACATACTTTTACTAATATTCTCCTGTCCTACCAGCAAAACAACAGAAAGCAATAACAGATTCAGAGAATACACTTTTGAGGCAGGAACAGTTGCACATCCAGGCTTCCAAACACAGTTAGTTCTCAATTATTGACACTAATAGAGGGAGAGAAGAGACATGATTAATAGAAAAACAACTGATAAATACAAAAATATACATTTAGCTTTGGGTTGTAGTCAGATTCACATTAAGTCACACATGAGTTATTCCTCTGAGGGAGGCCTTGCCATTTTCCACCCACTGCCCAGTGCCTTTCCTTTGAGATTATCTTCCAATGACATTGTATATATCTCACATGAATGAATGAAAAAAAGCTTCCAATAAGCACTTTGTGGAAAGCACTATGCTAAAACCTCAGGATATGAAAAGCAAGATGGCATCTGTTCTCAGGGAGTTCACATTCTAACAGGAAAATCAACACATAAAGAAAGTTTCAGATATAAGTCCCATAGAAAGGTCTGTGGTCCTTAGGGTGTAGCTGCTAAGCAGAGAGAAAAACATTTTGTTTTTTTTTTTTGTTTGATTTTTATGTTTCCGCTGACAAAACTAGACCCATTTCTAATATTGAACCATTTGATTATGACAAGGGCATTGGTGGTGAGAACTTTCTTTTCTGGGACTGAGGAGATGTGGTAGCAGTGCTTTGCAGAAACAGGTGCCAGGTCCTGTTTCTACATATTTTGAGTATCTGCATGATGGTTGCAGAGGCTGGGCTGGAAGCAAGTCTGGGGGGGCACTGCTATTTCCTGAGCTATCTTCAACAGGGCCTAAGGGGAAGTAGTGGTTGAGGTAGTGGCCAGTGGTTTGAATTCCCTAGCACACGCTGCCTCCTGTCTGTCCTTCAGGGTACCTTGCTGCTTCAGCTAGGCTGGCTTGCCTGCCCTGTGGGTAGCAATCAGTGGGGTCCCTTTTTCACAGAACGTACTCCCTTCAATGATGGCTAGTGGGACCAGGCTGGAAGCAGAGTGGTTTTCTGGGGATAGGGGTGAGATGGGCTATTCCTGTGACTCTTGGGCTCAGGTTTCTGGTCAGTCGTCATTGTATGTATAGTTATTTACATGTTGTCTCTCTCATTAGAATGTATACTCCTTGAGGGCAGGGGGTATTTTTTTTAATCCTTCTTATCCTTTTTTTAACCTTTTCCCCCCAGTTTTTATTTTAGACTCAAATGCCAGAACACAAATAGAAATAGAAAAAAAACCTCAAAACATATCATAAACTTCAATATTGGAACTTAAATACAAAGTTAGAAAGAAATAAAAACATGTCATGTGCATAGCAGAGCATAAGAGAGGATTCAAAATATGTAACAAATTTTCATTTCAAGAAATTTATCATATGTGATAAACAATACTCAATGTATTGAGAATTGTCCATCTTTTCTTTGCTTCCTTGTGAATTTTCTTTTGTTTTCTCCTGTGCACTTTTTTACTTTGTTTTTTTTCCCCTCAGCCTTAGCCCCCCTCCCTCCCAGAAGGCCCTAATAAAGTTTAGGTATATTCCTCTATGGCTATAAATATATACATACACATATACATATACATATATTTTTTAAACCTTTCTTTGTATCCCCAGCACTCAGCTCAGTGACTGGTGTACTCTTCCTTCTCAACTTGCACTATCACGTACAGTGGAGAACAAAGCATTGTGCTAGAGAATGAAGCTTGGCTCATTGCAGATGATCTGCCACGAGGACAATTGACCTGCAGATGATTGAGAGCTGACTGAACGTATCGATCAAGCATCTTACCCATCTAGACGCCAGGTGCCGTGCTATTTCCTGGACATCTCCCTTTTCCCTTGTTGTTTGGTTTCATTTTTAATTAGCTTATTTTTATTTTGAACTTAACGATCACTAAATAAAATGGACATTTTTATATATACAATGGAACAGAAAAAAAGAGGAAGCTAAGTTTACAGCTTGATGCTAATAATAATGACTAGCATTTATATAACTCTTTATAGGTTTGCACAGTACAATTATTAACTCGTTTGATACAACAAATGGGAGGTAGGTGTTATTACCATCTCCATTTTACAGAGGAGGTAACTGAGACTGAGAGGTTAAGTGACTTGTCCAGGGTCATGCAGCTGGTGAGTGTCTGAGACCAGAGTAGAACTTTAGACTTCCTGACTTCAAGTCCAGACCTTGATCCACTGCTCCACCTAGCTGCCTGCTTTTCTTTTAAAATAATAATAAAAAAATTCCACCTGCAGCTTTCAAAGCTTTCTTGCCTGTTTGTCTATTTTTTTCTGGCCTTCTTTATATTTTTTTCCTGAATTTTTAAAGAATATACTTCAATGGGGCAGCTAGGTGGCGCAGTGAGTAGAGCGTCGGCCCTGGAGTCAGAAGGACCTGAGTTCGGATCTGACCTCAGACACTTAATGCACACACAAACAAAAACCTACCCGTGTAACCTTGGGCATGTTACTTAACCCCAATTGCCTTCCAAAAGGCAAAAATAAATAAATAAAATAAAGCTTTCCAAAAAAAAAAAGAATATACTTCAATGATTTTCTTTTCTTTTCTTTTGGCTACTCTATCACTCTATCCCTCTCCTCTCTTACCCTCTGGCATCCACTTTATTGGAAAAGAGAAAAGAAAAGCCATTATAACAAATAGTCAAGGAAAGTAAATCCGCATGTCAGTCATGTCCAAAAATATGTCTGGACATCTCCAGATGTGTGTCTCATCACATGCATCTCTGGTCATCTCCAAACCACACTGCTTATATTCTGGCACTCCTCTCTCTTCCACCTCCTCCTCCTCTTATTCTTCCTCATCCTCCTCTTCCCTCCAAAAGTAGGATTCTGGCCTTGGGAGTCCAGTATCTTATAGGTAGGCTTACATCTTATCTTGCGGAGAACTAGGACACCATGTTACTTCCCAACCATGTCAGTACCATGCTGGCTGCACTCTGACTCTTCTACTCCTCTGAAGCAGAAAAGAGGCAATGTAGATGTTAGTGCTTTTTGCCTCAGTGTTGGATTAGGATTTGAGATCAAATTTTCTCACTTATCACCCATGTGACCTTAGGAAACTTGCTTAAGTACTCTGGGCTCCAGATTTCTTATCTATAAAGTTAGGATATTGGGCTAGACAAATTGCTTCCTTTCAGCTCTAGATTCCAAATTCTTTTATTTAGAATGTTTTGTATCTGCTTCAGAGAAGCAGTTTTCACATCTGGTCTTTTTTTTCATACCATCTCCAGTGAGAGGGGTAGACCAGGGACCAGTCTCCCCATATAGAGGATGAGGTATGAAGACTTCCCCTGGCCAAATGGGCAGATGAGAACAAATAGTTTTCATCAACAGCCATGAAGGTGGCTGAAGCAGGCTCTGTGATGGGCTTCGAGCTTGGTCAGACATCAGAGACACCAAGATCATCCACTATATCCTGGGCCATCCATCATAGTCATGACTTTTGTTTTAACACTGGACTTCAATGAGTCTGGAAGACAGAGTGAGACTTTGCAACTCTGCCTCATTTAAATTCAATTTACTTACAGATCAAGACATCAGCCCTGGATGTCATTGGTCCTCCTCAAAAATGAAGGCCAGGGGCAACTAGGTGGTGCAGTGAATAGAACATGTGTCCTGAAGTCAGGAAGACCTGAATTCAAATCTAGCCTTCACTTCACTCACACACACACACACACACACACACACACACACACACACACACACACACACACACTAGCCGTGTGACCTCAGGCAAGTCACTTAACCCCAATTGCCCTACCTTTCCCCTCCAAAAAGCAAAAATAAAATAAAATAAAAAATAAATAAATAAAATTTTTAAAAAATGAAGGCCAAACAAGAACAGAAGACAAGAAAGCAGGAACAGAAGAATTAGGTGATTTGTTCTGGGTGACGTAACTAACTGCTCAGTGTCAGAGCTGAGACCAGAATAGAGATCTCCTGAGTCAATCCATGGTTCTTTCCACTAGTCTCCATACCTACTTTTCCTGCACATAGGCTTCATGGGGGGAGGGAAAGCTACACTGGGGTTTTCTCAGGAAGAGACCAGATGGATTAGGTGGCCAGAGGGAGAAGAAATTGGGGAAGAATTACCAGGCAAAGAGCGTGTATGAGGGGGAAGTGGTCAGGGAGTAGAGTGGAGTGGGGGTAGTGTGGGGGTGGTGGCAGATGCAAACAAATCTTTAAAACTCTTGGTCCCCTTTCTACTCTACTACTACATCATCTGGGGTCTTTATCTTTGAAGGAAGGGGTGCTCCAACTCTACAACAAAACCACACTCTGCTCCAGCCAGCTTTAGGGGCTTGGTATGCACCAATCCCGCATTCAAAATAGATTTCTAGTATGTTCTAGAATATACTGCCTGATACCCCAAGGACCACAGAATTTGTTTGCCCCCGTTGGCCTGGTACACAGCAACCTCCTGGCCAAGAACACACTACCTCTTTTAAGTCAGTGTTCTGGATTCCTCTTAGCAACAAGGAAAACTGGTCAGCTGAGGTCTGTACTGAAGTCTAAATCCTTGAACCTTCCAAGTAACCTATGAGCAGATCTCACCATTTCTCTGCTTGGATTCCTTCCCTAATGGTTACCCTAACCCCACACTCCTTTTATTCTTCCTGTCACAGTGATACGGAATCCTCAGCTACTGAGAATCAGCCCTCTTTCTAGGGAACTTCATCGTACATGTTGATGTTCCTTCAGATCTGCCCTAATTTCTCAGGTTCCTCAATCTGTTCAATTCTCATGACCAATTCTATTTCACGTCAGCTAAACACAGGAATGGTCATGTTCTTGATCTTGATATCTCCCACAAGTATTTCATTTCCGTGTTCAAGAACTCTGAATTTCTTAGATTTGAACATCATTTTCAATCTACCAAACTTTCCCAAACCTGATCTTCATTTTTACAGTGAGCTCCATTTCCTCAGGACCGTCTTATGCTATCATCTCGGCTCTAGATACACATTCTTCCCTTCCCAGTCTCAACCCCTTGGTGAATCAGGTCAGCTCTATACTCTGCCTCTCTATTGGCTCCTTCCTTGATGCCTACAAAAACATCCAGTTCTTCCCCATGCTTGAAAAACTGCACTAGATATTAGCATGCCTGCCAACTATTGGCCCTGTATTTCTTCTCTCCCTCCCAGCTAACCCTGAAAAGCCTGTCAGTGGGTGAAGCCTCCACTTTCTCTCCTCTCATGCTCTTCTAAACCCTCTTCAGTATGACTTCTGACCTCACCATTCAATTGAAAGAGTGCTCTCCAATGTCTCCAATGATTTCTTTTTTCTGGAAATGATCTATGGATTCTTTTAATTGACACGATCTTCTGCATTCAGATGTTCTAGGCAGTTTTCTTGTATCATAGTGTTCAGGTTTTTTGACTTGGGTTCCTCTGGGACCTTTAACCTTTAAGTGGTCGGTATGTATCCTGTATTCAAGACCAATGTTTCTCACAATCAGTTCCCCTGATTAGATTATGCAATGGGATACACTATCTTTATTCCAGGCTTAATCATTCAGAAAGTGCTTTGCAAATCTTACCATGCCATGCAAAAGTGACATGTTTTTATTATTATCCTTTCCATGCTTAATGTTTACTATGGTCAGCACCTAACCTCTGTGGGCACCACTTTCCCGATGTGTCAAATGGGGATGCAAATATCTGTACTATCTGACTCACAGAGTTGTTTTTAAGGAAAATGCTTTGTAAACTTTAAACCTCCCTATACATGTGTCTTTATTATTTTTGTAAGCCCAAGAGAAACTTACCACGATCTCTCTGATCCTTTCACCTTAGCCTTTACCTTGTACTTTTCTTTGAAATTCTTTAATGTGTTTTTGTATAATATTTTATATTGTAGCTGTCAAGTAAACAAGCAGTTATTAATCTCTTTCAATGTGCCAGGCATTGTGCTAAGTGTTGGGAATACAAATACAAGCAGAAAGGTAATCTCTGCCCTCAAGGAGCTTACATTCTAATTGTGGTAGTCAACACATAAAAGTAAGCCAAAATTCTGGGTTGAGGAAACAGAAGAAAGGGGGAGGGAGAAAGGTAGAGAGGGCAGGCTTGGTAGAGAAAATCCAGAAGAGTCAGCTTGGAGAAGAACAAAGATATGGCTGGTCTGGGTGCTCTCCTTAAATTGAAGGTGTTAAGGGGGCAACTAGGTGGCACAGTGAACAGGTCCTGGAGGTAGGAGGACCTGAGTTAAATCTGGCTTCAGACACTTGACACACTTACTAGCTGTGTGATTTGGGTAAGTCACTTAACCTCAATTGCCTTGCCTTTCCCCCTCCAAAAAAATAATTAATAAAGCTGTTAAATTTCCAGTGTGAACATTTTTACACCTTGGAAATCAGTTACAAATCAGGGGTTGATTTACTGGATTTTTTTCATTGTCTAATATTGAGAAAGTGATGTCGAAAATGTTAATATTACAGATTAAACTTCAAAGTAAGTCATAGGCACATTTTTTGGGAGAGTTAGTTGTTAGACATTTACCTGCACTTCTCTGAGTTTCCAGTGTGTGAAATCCAGGGATGGAGTGAGTTTCCAGGGTGAAGAGGTTTGTGAGACATGGTAGAAAAACTCCAGAAAGGTCAGGTGAGCAGCCTAGAGAGGAATGTTGCTATCTTATCCCTTTATTAGGAGGTACTAGGAGAGACTGATATCTTATCCAAACTGTCTATTTTCCCCCAGGGCCTGGCACAGTGCTTTACATACAGTAGACTCTTAATAATGCTTGTTGCTGTGATTTTCTGGTAATGATGAGAAAAATTACAATGGTGTTAGTATTTGGAGGTAAAATAACCTATACCTCCCCTTAAACTACCAAAGAATCTGACCATTTGGGTAATGCATGTTAACCAGAAACCAATAGCAATAAGTGGTGTGGTAAATAGAGTGCCCAGCCTGGAGTCAGGAAGACCTGAGTTCAAATCTAGCTTGAAATGCTTAGTAACTGTGTGAGCCTGGACACATCACTTCACCCTGTTTGCCTCAGTTTCCTCATCTGTAAAATGAGTTGTCAAAGGAAATGTCGAAGCCCTCTAGTATCTCTGCCAAGAAAACCCCCGATGGGGTCACAAAGAGTTGACTGGAAAAACAGCTGAACAAGAAATAGCTTATGAATGAATGAACGTGAACATGACAGTCGGTGTCTCTTTCACATTTCTCCATCAGAGACGTATAGGACTGCTGATACCTTCCATGTGTAAACATACGGTTCTGTGATAGTGGCCAGACAAGGGCTATGGAGGACCAGAAGAGCTACTGGTGAAGTGGGTTAAATGAATAATAACATTTAGAGACGAGAGGGGACCTTGGAGTACATCTAACATTCTCATTGTACAGATGAGAAAATTTACAGAAGAGAAATTTGCTCAGGGTCACGTAAGTGGCAAACAGCATAGTTGGGATTTGAACCCAGAGGTTTTGAATGACTTGGATTCTTTTTTTTTCATTTTTGGAGGGGGGAGGGCAGGGCAATTGGGGTCAAATGACTTGCCCAAAGTCACATGGCTAGTAAGTGTTAATTGTCTGAGGCTGGATTTGAGCTCAGGTCCTCTTGACTCCAGGTCCAGTGCTCTATTCACTGTGCCACCTAGCCGCCCCATTACACATATTCTTACAAATTTGTCAGTTAGGTGGCACATTGAATAGACTGCCCAGCCTGGAGTCAAGAAAACCTGAGTTCAAATCCAACCTCAGATACTTACTAGCTGTAAGACCCTGAACAAGTCATTTAACCCTGTTTGTCTCATTTTCTTCATCTATAAAATGAGCTATAGAAAGGAATGGCAAACCACTCCAGTATCTTTGCAAAAACCAAATAAACAAAATGGGTGTAGCGGCAAGCACCCCAATATCCCCAGGGTAGCTGCCAATATAGGTTCTTAGATCTGCTTTTCAAAAGGAAAGCAACTCAAAATGGGTTAACAAGCTTACTTTAATCAAACAAACACACATTACCTAGTTCAGGGGAAAAAGGTCAGCACCCCGAACTTCAGAGTTACAGAACTTACAGATCAAACAGACAGGCTTCCAAACTGTCCAAACATTATATCAATACCAAATCACAGTTACCAGAGAGGGAAGCATCAACATCTGGGTTTTCAAAGCCGGGGGGCTCTCAACAATGGCTTCCCAGAGTCTCATCTGATCAAATCACACAACACTTCTCAAAGTGAGCCCCAAAGCAAAGCCTCTCCTCAGGGCTTATATAGCCTTCTCTTGGCTCAGAGAATGTAACAACCTCCTTGACCCACTGCCCAATCACAAAGTATCAAGGTGTGGGCTTTCCTGAAAAACAAGCCTCCCACCACAGGCTCCAGGTGCACTTAAGCTAGGGGCAGGGAAGATCTTTAAATCTGCATTTCCATTACAATGGGTCACAAAGAATTGAACATGACTGAAATGACTGAACATCATAAGCTCTGATTCCAAATCCAATGTTCTATTCCACTTCAATAGTAAAATATTTTGGTGTTTGAAGTCTTTTCTTTCTCTTACCTTCCTTCTTCTCCTAGAAGCTTGTGTGATTTCAGCTTTATATGAAATATTACATATTTCAGCTTTATATATATTTATACATTTCATTCTTTCTCCTTTAAAACAACAACAAAACTAAATTAACATTGCCTCTTGACATGAAATATTTGTATTCATTTAAGTTAGCATAACATGTTCTTCCCCTGCCCCCAAGAAACTGACAATCTACCTGAAGAGCCAGGATTCACATAAAAACTCAAAGAATCTCATAGGCTCATAGATTTAGAGATGATCTCAGAGGCCATCTTAACCAACCTCTTCATTTTAAAGATGAAACAGGCCCAGGGAGCTTAAATTATTTTCTCAAGGTCATATAGGTAGTAAGAATCAATTCAGAAACAATTATAAGGCAAGAGGAAGAAAGCATGCTATGGACTGAATATAAGGGAATTTAAAGTAAGAGAAATAATAGCAAGGTTGGGGGAAAACTTTTTGGAAAAAGATAAATCTTGTGCTGAACTTTGGAGACAAGGTAGATAGGTGGAGGAGTTTGGGGAACACCTCTTGAGAGAGGGTTGGGAGGACATAGGGGAAATGTCCAACAGTCAGAGGAGATCTACTCATCTCATTTCTATAGCCTGGTTTGTTGCAGCCAACTAATAGCTTTTCAGGATTGCGTATCTCTGATTCTGTATCATCTTCTTAGATGATTTGCCTAGGGATGGAAAAAAGGTTGGGGCACGTGTGAGTATTGGTATGGAGTACAGTTGGATAAAAGGGAAAACTGTTGTATAGCAAAGAAAGAAAACAAAAAGGAGGAAGAAAGGAGAAGGAAGAAAAGAAGGAGAGAAGGAAGGAAGGAAGTCAGTGTGCTGCTAGTTACTAGTTATATAAAAATGGACACTTTCTTTTCCTCTCTGAGAAAGGTAAGAAGGAAGGAAGGAGGGAGAGAGGGAAGGAAGGAAAGAAAGGAGGAGGAGGGAAGGAAGGAAGAAAGGAAGGAGGGAGAAGGAAGGAAGGAGGAAGGAAGGAAGGAAGGAAGGAAGGAAGGAAGGAAGGAAGGAAGGAAGGAAGGAAGAAAGGAAGGAAGAATACAGGGCTGGAAGCCAGGAGTCCTCAGTTCTGGTTCTACTATGCAACCCTGAGCAAGTTACTTCCTCTCTCTTGGGCCATAGCTTCCTTATCTGTAAAATGATGGAGTTGAACTAGATAAGGTCTAAGGTCCCTTTTGTCACTAGAATTCTATGATTTTCCAAAATGGATGCTGTTGATTCAAGGTAATGACAATGTACTTGCAGTTAAGAGGTACATCAGTTGTGGACGAGATAGAGGAAACATCTTATGGGTCCTGGCTGGAGGACTATAGGGCCACCATTTGGGCCTAAAGGCCAGTGAGTGTCACTCCCCACCCTGTGCCTCACATAGTTCAGTCCTCAGCCTGGGTCCAATTTCTCAAAGACGTCAGAGCAGCAAAAGGGAATCAGATTCCTTGGTTATTAAAGTCATGCTGAGTGATGGGACCATGGAGCTGTCTCTGGGCCCCTTTTGGGAAGGGGTGTAAAAATAGATACCTCTGAGATAGAATGCTGAAGCACTAGAGGGAATTTCAGAGTTTCCCTGTCCCTCCCCCACACCACAGCCACTTCTCCCTCTAGGCGCTGGCCTGTCCTGAATACGAGAACTTTGTGGCACAGAGCCAAGGAAATGTCCCTGATAGGATACCGGGGAGCCTCTGGATGAAAGGAATTTTCCCCTCCCCTGCCAATCTCTCCCCTGAATGCTTTTGGAGGTACATTTGGCTGAATCATACCTAGTATTCAGTTCAGGAATGGACAGTGATAGCTTTCAAGGCCTGTGACAAGGTGAAGCCAGTTGTGGCCACAGATTAACTTTTGTGGGGAGGATGGAAAAGGAACTGGGAACTTTTGAAATCTAGCTAGATCTATATTAAGTGATCCAGTGGAGATGTGGTAAAGGAAATGTAATAAGGGGAAAATAACAATAATAGTAATGTAAATATAACCTGATAGGGAACTGAGTGTCATGTTAGAAATCTTTGCTGCACCAGGGCCAAAGTTGGCAGTGACACCCAGTCTTGGCAGTTCTAGGGCCCCAAATTTCCTTAACCCTCACCCTAAGAAAGTAAAACTTTTCCTATATAGGTTGTATTGGCCTCAATGGCTTCTCTAATTAGTCCAAAGGATGTGATTGTTTTTGTACAACAACTTCTCTTCTGGGGAACCATCTTCCAACCCCTCCCTCTCTGTCCAGGCCTCTGTAAGCTCTGTCTCTTAGCAAAGCAAAAGAAAGGACACCTCATCTGCCACTTTCGGCCTACTGCCATGCAAGAATTAAGGGGGAATAAATTCATAAGCAATAACAATAATGGCAAACAACTGAAAAAACAAGTTTCCGCTTAACTCCTGCTCCCCAGTGTCCCCAGAAGCAACTTCCATTAGTTCTGGTGCTCTGGGGCTGTAGGCCAGGGGGAAGGGTGCCCCATGCCAAGGTGTATTCCTTTAATACCACAATCTGGCCTCTCAGGTTCTTCCTAGAAGGCTCTGGAACAAGAAGTTCCATGTCACCAAACTGGCAAATTCTGGGAAAAGGGTCAGCTGAGTTACTTCCCAAGTGTTGTGTGTCTGTGGCAATGCTCGCCATCATTGGAGTGGCCAGCACTCACACAAGACCTGCTGTGTAGCAGGCTTCATGCTGAGAGCTTTCCAGCTCTTCTGAATCTCACAACAGCCCTCAGAAGGAGGAGCTGTTATTTGTCTCCATTTTACAGTTGAGAAGACTGTGGCAAACAGAAGTTAAATGACTTGCTTAAGGTCACACAGTTAGTAAGTATCAGAGGCTGGATTTGAACTCAGGTCTTCCTGATTCCAGGTCCGGCATTCCACCCACTTTCCTACAAGTATCATTGCCAAGAAAATCCCAAATGGGGTCATAAAGAGGCCGGCATGACTAAAACGACTTAGCAACGATGCCCAGCTGCAGCCCAGCAGTTAGAGTGCTTGGGTTCAGATCCCGGTCCTGCTAATGGTTACTGGTGTGATAAATCCTTTCACCTCTCAGGGCTCTGCTTCCTCATTTATAAAAGAAGCAGGTTGTACTAGAGGGCTTCTGAAGCTCCTTTCATCTCCGGATTTATAACCATATTACTGTAATGGTGGGGGAGGCTTGATGACCAAGGTGGTTCACCCATTCCTATTTGTCATCCCTGACCATCTGTCGTCACCCTTCTACTGACTAATTGTCTATCCTGTTTTCCTAGTAGAAATGCTCATTCTCTGCTCTGGGAAATTATATCAAAGTATCTCTAATTCTCTACATATTTTTTCAGCTCTGAGTCCCCAGACAGATATAACACTATGGAAAATGCCCCTTCCCTAGGAGTGGAGTTTCCCTGAGAATCCCCAGTTGTCTCTTCCCAAACACATTTCCAATTAAAATGCCCAGACTAGGAAAGGCCTTTAGTTAACAAGATTTATAAAAACAAAGTAAATATTTAAAACAAAGGTAAACACAATTTCCCTTCAAGAGAGAATCTAAAGAAAAAAAGGAAGGAAACACTCATTTATTAAGTAGCTACTACGTGTTAGATACTGTCCTAAACTTTACAAATATTTACCTCATTTGATCCTCACAACATCCCTTGGATGAAGGTGCTATTATTATCCCCATTTTGCAGCTGAGTATCAAAGCAGAGAGAAGTTAAGTGACTTGCCCAGGGTCATACAGTTAGTAACTATCTGGGGCCGTATTTGAACTTCCCCTGACTTTAGATCCAGAGTCCTAGCTACTTCTAAAAAGGAAAAGATTCCTATCTTGGGGTCTGTGGTTGGAGAATGGGTGATGTTTAGCAATATAAGACATGTAGATTGTTACACGAACATATCACAATAGTACATGAGTATCCATTCAAGCAAATATGCATAATTAGCAACACAAAGCAATGCAATTATAACCTCATGAGGTCCACATAATACTAGAACATGCATAAATAGCCACGTTTATGCAAATAGACAAGTAGAAAAATTATACATAGCTTATAGGTAGCTGTAGCCGTGATGCCCAATATACAAAAATTAACCATTTGCATCAGTGAAGGTATATAGTTACATACAAAGTACAGTTTTCGTTTTTGTTTGTCTGGACATATATGTATTTTTTTTAGTTTTCCTTATAACATTTGTTATTAGCCTGGTCACAGATCAAAAGACATTGTTCTCCTGTGAGCTGGCAGTCCTAGGCAGTGCCATTTACCAGTGAGCCTGTGCCAGTCACCTTTTCTCCAGGTCTGTCTGCTCGTATTCACTGACCATTATCCTCATGAGAAATATAACCCTACATCCCTAAATCTGAATTTGTAGAGCCTACAAGCCATCTCTCGGAATTATTATACCCTTCAGGGTGTCTCTACCCTAGAAACCACTAAAGATGAGGTTCTAGAATGGTCTCCACACCCTAAGAAATTGGTGGATACTTACCACAGTGGTCTCTGAACAAAAGAACTAACAGTTTTCTCTACATTCAGTCTTCTCCCCCTATTTGGACTCATCATTGAGTTACAGTACACTTAGTCTTCCTTTTCACTTGAAATATTTGTTTCTGGTCCATTGTCTAACTAGTAGGTGGTCCCTTTTGCTTAGAGTCTGCTGAGGTAAGTATCCATCAGTCTCTTCTTGCTCATCAGGGAGTCCAACCAATTCATCCATAGGCAATAAGTGGTTGTGGAGAATTGTCTTTACAGGGACCCCCCTAGTCTTTGAAGCTATTCTTTAAATAGGCAAGTTGCCCAGTCTCATAGCAACTAGGTACAGTTGCTTTCCATTAATCTGCTAACTGATGTGTCTCATAAACACCATGATTTCTTAGCAAACTCACTCAAGGTCTTGCTGACAAACTGAGAAATCATACAGTCATTTGTTTTGGTCAGGTCTCTTCTGATCTGATCTATAGCCAGGCTGGATGGTTTCTTTCAGCTCTTCTTTTGGCAGGGAGATGTACTGGGTGTGAGTGTAATCTCTTCATCCTCAGAGATCCCAGACACAGAGTTCTCATCTGCATATCCGAAGGTATAGTGTAAGTGTATGGTATTATTCTGATAGTGGCAAGCACATGTTCTAGGACTGACAAGTGTTAACTCTGCTGATATTGTTGTTCTGGTCTCAGCGTCCCTAAGATGATTAATTGGTAGCATACTGTTGAACTGCTCAGTCCCTTTAAGGATGGTGAAGTGTAGTTCTAGACATTTTGATGCCAATCAAAGCTTGTTATTGTTGTTGGTGTTGTTATCTAGTTGATTCAGTTGTGTCTGACTCTTCATGACCATTCTGTCCAAGGGGTTTTCTTGGCAAAGATACTGGAGTAGTCTGCCATTTCCTTTTCCTTTAAGGCAGACAGAGATGAAGTGAATTGCCCAGGGTCACACAGCTAGTAAGTGTTTGAAGCTGGATTTGAACTCAGGTCTTCCTGACTCCAGGTCCAGCATTCTATCCACTGAAATGACTGGTAAAATTTAACCTCTCTTTAAGTAGTGTACTTTCAGAGTCTCTCTGATTGGGTCCCGGCAGGAAGTCCATACACTGAGCAATACCTTCCTGACAATACTTTAGCAAGCATGGGAGCTTTCTGATTCCATAAGCCTGAGCAAGCCTTGTGAACTGGTCAGTCACCACCCAAATGTGGGGTATAATCTTACTATCTCCTTCTAGAGAAAGAAAGGCATTGCAGACAAGTTCCAAGGGTTTGTAAATGCTTATGTTCAAGTGTAACAAACCCTGGCAAAGGGTTGACTGCCCACAAAACCCTCTGGGATTTGTAATTCATGCCATTTTGGGAAGAGAGGAACCTAATGAGATCAGCTCTTGAAGTGGGGTTGGGGGAGGGGATATGTGGCTATGCTATGGAATGTAGGACTCTCGAGAAGAAGGAAAGGAAAAGGGGAAGAGGGGAGAGATGGAGTTTGTCCCATGACTACCCAAACTAGAACAGTAGCTGGCTCTAATTCCCTTCTGCAAGACCATGAGAGATGACCTCCATCAGAATGGACAAACTGGGAGGGTTATGTGACTATGAATGTTTTGGTGGGAGGGTGGTGGTAATAGATCACTCAGGAGCAGGAGCAAGAAGAGAAACGAACCCTTGGAGAAAGGAATGATGCTGCCTTATTTCTAATAGTATTTTTCTTAAATTTATTCTGCTAAAGGATATATTTATCAGATTTTATATTATTTCAAATAAATACCCATGATCAACTCTGTCCTTACATTGCTAGGTGTTCCTTTGCTACAGGAGGGCATAATGGGAGACACACAGGATCAATTCCAAACTATTGTCAGAAAGTTTTTCTCCTTAACTGGGTGCATAAGCACAAACCATTTCATAAATACCCTTCTAAGTGTAGAATCTCTATGAATTTGGATATATATCTACCTTATAGATGTGAATACAGGTTACACAAGCATGCAGTTTCAACTCATGTTGAAAGTACTTTTCTTTATACCCAACTAGGCCAAGTCCCACACTTTTTAGTGATGCCCACAGACTTTCTAGGCCATTAAAACTAGGTTCTTACTAGATCTAGGGTCCTCTCTTGACCCTTATGTCCAAAGTTATCAAAGGTTTTCATTTCCATTCTTACTGGTGACAAGTAACAGTTCAGCTCAAAATTTCATTACAAAACTCCACTTTTCCATTATCTCAATGGTATGTACCATCAGGGGATCAGAACTTGAGACTTCTAGCCTCAAGCCTTCATTGCCTTGCTTTTTGCTTGTTATCATATTTCATAGCCCCTCACCATCTATCTGCTCTTGCCAGAGGAGACAGAGGACATTGATTGAATGAAACAATGTTCCCATATGTTGCTAGCATATTGCCTGTTGGGAATCCTTCACTCTCACCTGATCTTCCATTTGCTCAGCTCCCTGAGTGGTACATATAGCCCTTGCTCCTTCCTAAGGTATTAACACAGCTTCAGTGTCATGGGATCTTCAGAACAGAGCATCTGTATCCACATTAATCTTCCGTGTCAGGTGGTATATGCTAAATTCAAAGTTGGCTAGTGATACTACCTATCTCTGGCAAGCAGCATCTAGCTTGGCACCAGTCAGAAAATAACAGTAGAACTTCTCAGTGACAGATAGCTATTGTTTTTGCTGTTCCAATGTCTGCTCAGTTCAGACCTAGGTCCTCTGAGGACTACACCTTTCCTGGTCCCATCTTCTTTTCTCAATGCCAATAGTATGGATCTCAACTTCTGCAATACCAATGCCACTTTCTCTTAAAGAGTGCACATCGCTAACACCTACCTCCAGGACTGTAGGGAGGATCAAATGAGATAATATTTGTAAAGGACTTAGTACAGTGCTTGGCACAGATAAATATTTTATAAATGCTTATAATCTTCCCTTACACACCAACATCTTTTCCATGGTCGTAGCAAAAGGTAACTCTGCTCTTCCAACTGTGTGTTCTTGTGGTGATGTTTGTGTATTGTGCCTTTATTGCCTAAATTCCATAACCTTTCCACATAGCATAGTTGTATTCATAGTCTTGTCTCTCAACAAATTCTCTGAGTTTCTTCTGTTCTCTCCATATCTGTAGTTCAGCTCCCCTGCTTAGTTTCCATGGCCCACACCCAATAAGACATTCTTGAAGAGGTTGAAATTGAGTTTTTGTGAGATAGGGCATCATATGGGCTCTCTCCCAACCACTGCAATGTTTTCATATAGTCTACCAATCATCACAGGTCAATGGCTATTTCTCTGCTTTAGCAGTCTTTAGAAATAACCTTAAATCAAGCCAACCAGGTAGCCCTTTGTTTCTCTGGGTCAATCTGTTTGTTAAATTTTGTATTTATTTAGAACTATGGAAGAAAATGACTAATTACCAGATTTGATTAAGAACAGTGTCACAAACTCTTCTGAAGACTCATTAGTACAAAACACTGGAGAAAGCATTTCAAAAAGAACACTGTATAGCTGAGAATAGCAAATATCAAAAGTGGGGGGATATTGTAAGGATAGAAAGGAATGAATTGATCACCCCACTCTTTTGGTCACTAGCTTTATCACACTTGCTCCTTGTAAGGAAAGCTATGGCAAATCTGGACAGCATACTAAAAAGCAGAGACATCACCTTTGCCATACAGTCAAAGCTATGGTTTTTCAAGTAGCAATGTATGGCTGTGAGAGCTGGACTATGAGGAAAACTGAGCACCACAGAAATGATGCTTTCAAATTGTGGTGCTCGAAAAGACTTTTGAGAGTCCCTTGGACAGCAAGGAGATCAAATCAGTCAATGCTTTAAAAAGTTAATTCAGATTATTCACTGGAAGGTCAAATACTGAAGCTGAAACTTAAATACTTTGGCCACATAATGAGAAGACAGGACTCATTGGAAAAGCCCCTGATGTTGGGAAAGATAGAAGACAAAAGGAGAAGGGGACAGCAGAGAATGAATAGATAGTGTCATGGAAGCAACAAACACAAGCTCAGACAGATTTTAGGAGATAATGGAGGATAGAAGGGTCTGGTGTGCTATGGTCCATGGGGTCACAAAAATTCAAACACAACTGAATAGCTGAACAACAACAACCTTTATCATGTGAGAATATCTCCATTCAACTAATCAATCACAGGCTTTAGACTAACTGTAAAAAGGACTTCATCA
This sequence comes from Gymnobelideus leadbeateri, assembly GCA_011680675.1. Lineage (NCBI taxonomy): Eukaryota > Metazoa > Chordata > Mammalia > Diprotodontia > Petauridae > Gymnobelideus > Gymnobelideus leadbeateri. The sequence goes on along the minus strand of WOXC01006892.1, from coordinate 661,370 downwards.
ATTTAGAAATTCTTGAAAGTCATTAGATGAATTGAAATGATGCCACGTAGGAAGTATGTTAGAATTATCTGAGGGACTTGGTCATGTCCTGTGGGGGTTGTATAAAGCCACTAGACTACTTTGGAATCAGAGACTTGAATGTCTAGTAGCTTAGTGGTAGAAGCCTCCAGACTAGCCTTTGAGAAAGAATTGATTGGAGGAGGGGGGAAAAGAGCATTTTCATCCTTTCCTGTCCCCCTCAACTAGAGGATGACCTTGTGAATTATGGAGAGTCAGAGGAACATTCCTATGGGCATCTATTCCTAATTGCATCCCCAGAACACCCAATATGGTAACTGGAATGGGAAGACAAACTAACGAAAACTGAGGAAAGAGAGCTTCAAGATTCTATGAGGACTTAAGCAGATAAACTACACCATCCCTAAAGGGAACTTCATAAGAACCTACAAAGAAGGGGGAAGGACTTCTAGGTACAAGTTACCTCTTTGCCATGTGTGCCCTAAGCATAAGTCAATCTTCTGTTATATTGTATATACTATTGAGAGAGGGTGTCACAGACTTCTGGGGAATTTTTTGTATGAACTGCTCTTACTAAATCACGTTATTACTAATACTAATTTCTAAAAGCTAATTAAGTTTGGCTAAATAATTGAAATCAACTGATACCAGTGGGGGTGGGGAATAGTTTCATGGGCATTAGAAAAAATCTTCAACCACTCAAGGCTATACCTAGAACCCCAAGGGGAGATGCTATAGCCACACTACCAGGCCCTAACCTTCTGGTGCCAGTGAGAACTAAGAGAGTTGATCTGTACTACATAGCTACTTTCCTATATTTATGGTTCTCTTTCTTCAATTAATTTTGAGTTTACTCTCTAGGGTTCTCTAAGTAAACTCTCATATTATCTGAAAAAAGTGATCATTTTGACTTTTCTTTGCCTATGCTTATTCTCTTAATTTCTTTTTATTACTATGATTATATTAAATACTTGCAGTGACAATACATGTGCTTGCTTTACCATTGAGCTTATTGAAAAAACTTTTAGTGTTTCACCATTGCAGAAAATGCTAGATTTAATATACTAAATTATATACTAGATATAATATACTAAATGCTATTTAGTATATTAAGGAAAGGTCCATTTATTCTTATGCTCTTTAATGTTTTTAATATAAACTGATAATATATTTTGGAAAAAATTTCTACATCTATTGATATAATAATGTGATTTTTATAGTTTCATTGATATGGTCTATTATGTTTGCAGTTTTTCTAATATTAAAAAAACCTTACATTCCTACTCTAAATCCATCCTTATCATGGTGTATAATCGTTTAAATATGTTGCCTTTGCTTTCATATTATTTGTTATTTTTTCAGTAGTATTCATTAAGGAAATTGGCCTGTTTTTGCTTCCTCTGCCTTTCCTCTCCTTGGTTAGGTACTAAGACCTATTACTTTTTGTTGGAGGAATTTTGCTGGATCCTTTCTTCTTATACTTTTGAAATTATTTATGTAATATTGGAACTAGTTGTTCATTGAGTTTTTGCTAAAATTCACTCATAAATATGTACATTTTTGAGGACATTCATTAATGGATTATTTGATTTCTTTTTCTGAGATTGGGTATTTAAAGTCTTTATTTCTTATTCTGATTAATTTGGGTATATTGTATTTTTGTCAATATTCATCCATCTCATTTAAGTTATTTGTAATTTTTGTTTGCAAATAATTGTGGAAAATATTTTTGAATAATTTACTTTATTCCCTCCACATCTGCTGTGAATTCTCCTTTTTTGTTTTTGATATTGTCGATCTGATTTTTCTTTTTTATAAGATTAGTGAACAATTCATCTATTTTGTTATCTTTTTTCACCAACCACCAAATCCTAGTTTTATTCATGAGTTCAATTGATTTTTTTGTTTCTAGTTTTGACTCTTCTATAATTTTCAGAATTTCTATTTTTGTCCTTAGGATATTTTGCATTATCATTTTTCTAGGTTTTTTTCTCTATGTCCAAATCATTGATCAACATGCTATTTCTTTCTTTTTCTGATAAAAGTATTTAGAGAAATAAAAATTCTCTTTCATGAAATTATCTATTATTTCTCTGATTTTTTCTTTGAATGATAAATTCTTTGATTTTAACAATATAACTTAATAATAAATTATTTAGCTTCCATTTTAATTTGAATCCTTTCTTTAAAGTAGTCTTATTGATTCTAATTTTTAAATTGCACTGGAATCATTAAAGTATGTGGTTACTATTATAGCTCTTTTGCAGGTGTTTTAGAGAGTTTTATTACTGCCTAGAACATGGTCTTTTGGTAAAGACCATGCATAGTTGAGAATACATGCATTTCTTTTATATTAATTCAATCATCATCAGAATCTGTTATGCATAAGTTATGTTTTATTCTTTATTTGACAAATATGATTCACTCTTCTCTCCCCACCACAAATCCCTAAATTAAAAAAAAATTCTCTCTTGTGCCAAATATGCATAAGCAAGCAAAACAATTACACTTATTGGTCTTGTCTGAAAATGTATATCATGGGGTGGCTAGGTGGCACAGTGAATAGAGCGTCAGCCCTGGAGTCAGAAGGACTGAGTTCGGATCTGGCCTCAGACACTTAACACACACAAACATAAAAACCTAGCCGTGTGACCTTGGGCAAGTTACTTAACCCCAATTGCCCTCCAAAAAGCAAAAAAAAAAAATGTATATCACATTTGGCATCCTGGGGCCACCACCTCTTTGTCAGGATATGGATAACTAGTTTCATCATCTGCCCTCTGGAATCATAATTGTTTATTGCAATGATTAGTATTTGTAAGTCTTTAAAAATTGCTTTTCTTTAGAGAACTGAGCCAATTTTACAAGAATACAAGTCATTCCCCAACTGATAAATGTCAAAGGATATGAACAGGTAGTTTTCAGATAAAGAAATTAAAGCTATATATGGTCATATAAAAAAATGCTTTAAATCACTATCGACAGAAATGCACATCGAAACAACTCTGAGATATCACTTTACACCTATCAGATTGGCTAATATGACAAAACAGGAAAATTATAAATGCTGGAGAAGATGTGGGAAAATTGGAACACTAATGCATTGGATATGAACTGATCTAACCATTCTGAAGAGCAATTTGGAACTATGTCCAAAGGGCTATAAAAATATGCATACCTTCTGATTTAGCAATACCACTTCTAGTTCTGTATCCCAAAGAGAATGGAAGTCTTCATGGAAGTCTTACTAGTTTTCTCTGAATTTATGCCTTTTATCGTTTCTTTTTTTTTTTTCTTTTTGGAGGGCAATTGGGGTTAAGTAACTTGCCCAAGGTCACTCGGCTAGGTTTTTGTTTGTGTGTGCATTAAGTGTCTAAGGCCGGATCCGAACTCAGGTCCTTCTGACTCCAGGGCCAACGCTCTACTCACTGCACCACCTAGCCGCCCCTTATGGTTTCTTTTGATAAAAAAATTTCTGTTATTTTCATGTACCAAAAATTTTTCAACCATTCCCTAATTGATGGATACCCACTTAGTTCCCATTTAGTTGTTGTTTGCTACAACAAAAAGTGTTGTTATGCACATTTTTGTGCATAAGAGTATTTTCCCTTTGTCTTTATTCTCTTGGGGATTTCATCCTAGTAGTGATATACTGAGTCAAAGGGTATACACAATATTAATGATTTTTTGGATATAGTTCCAAATTGTTTTCCAAAATACTCGGGTCTATTTCCAGTTGTGCTAATACTGAATTGGCATGCCAATTCTCCCACAAACCCTTAACAATTATCATTCTTTGTTTTTGTCATCATTTCCAATGTGATGGGCTTGAAATAGAACATCATATTTATTTTAATGTACATTTTTTTATTATTATCTAAATTAATTATATTTATAGTAGTATTTATTGTTGTTAGTGATCTGGAGCATTTTATATGGTTGTTGATAGCTTGCTTTTCTTCCCTTGAGAAATGCCTTTTCATATCTTGTGCCAACAATATTTCTCAAATTCCTTAATTATTGAGGAATGTCTCTTGCTTCTATTATATTTGAACTTGTCTAGATACCTTGAATATCAGACCTTTATCAAACTTTGTGCAAAGTTTTGAAAACATTATTATTATTATTATTATTATTATTTCCTATCTAATTTTACCTGAAGTGATTTTGTTTGTGTTGGAACTTTTCAATTTTATGTAATAAAAATTGGTCATTTAATATTCTGAGATCCTCTCTATTCCTTGCTTGGCCAAGACTCTTTCTCCTATCCATAGCTTCGAAAGATGAAATCCTTTCCTGCTCTTCTGAGTTCATGATGTGACCTTTTATACCTATGTCATGTCTCTAGTTGGAGTCTATTGTGGTATGAGATGTCAGATGTTGGTCTAAAACAAATTTCTGCCAAGCTACTTTCCAGTTTTTCCAATGTTGTGGGTTTGGGTTTTTTTTTTTTCCTGAATAGTAAGTTCTTACTCCAGTAGGTGGGAGTGTTTGTCCTTATCAATACAAAAAACAAACAAACAAAAAAACCCCAACATTATTCTGTCTGTTTACTTCTATATATTTATCTGAACAATTTTCATATTTTTTAACCAATACTAAATAATTTTGATGATTATTGCTTTGTAATATACTTTGTGGTCTTGTATCAATAGGTCCCCTTTCTTCCTGCTTTTTTTTTTCATTATTTCCCATGGAGATTCTTGATCTTTTGTTTTTCCAGATGGATTTTGGAATTCTTCTTTTGATCTCTGTCATTTGATAAGTATGACACTGATTAAGTTAATTTAGATGATATTGTCATTTTTGTTATATTAGTATAGCCCATCCAGAAACAATATTTCTCAACTTATTTAATTTTATTTTTCTGCAAAATGTTCTGCAGTTGTGTTCATATTGTTCCTATGTGTGCTGGTAGGTAGACTCCCAAATATTTTATACTTTTTGCAGTTAATTTGGATTTTTAAAAGTATCTCCTTCTGGGGGCAGCTAGGTGGCTCAGTAAATAAAGCACTGGCCCTGGAGTCAGGAGGACCTCAGTTCAAATCTGACCTCAGACACTTAACACTTACTAGCCATGTGACCTTGGGCAAGTCACTTAACCCCAATTGCCCTTCCAAAAAGCAAAGGAAAAACGTCTTCTTCTGTTGGGTTTTGTTGGTTATGTATGGGAAAGCTAATGATTTGTGTGAGTTTATGTTATATCCTGGTACTTTGCTAAAGTTATTTTTTTCAATTAATTTTTAGTTGAGCCTTTAGGGTTATCTAAATAGATTATATAATCTGCAAAGAGAGATAGCTTTGCTCCTTCAGTTTTTTCTTCTTTTGTTGCCAAAAGTTAGCATTTTTAGAATTATATAAAAACTATAATAATGGTCAATCGTGTTTTAATTCCTTCTTTTTATTGGAAAGGACTACAGCATTTCTCCATTTCACATAATGCTGTCTCTTGGTTTTAGATATATCCAGTTTACCAGATTAAAGAAAAGTCTATTTATTTTTGTGTTTTAATTTTTTTTTTAAGAAATGGTTATTATATTTTGTCAATAGGTTTTTCAGCATATATTGATATGATCCTGTGACTTTTATTTCTTTGTTGTTGATATAGTAGGTCATGTTTATAAGTCATTATATCTAACCAACCCTGCATTCCTCATAAAACCCAATTATCTAATACTATGTAACCTTCTTAGTATATCATTTTAGCTTCTTTGATAATATTTTATTTCACATATTTTTGCATTAGTATATATTAAGACTATTAGTCTGTAGTTTTCTTTCCCTGTGTTGTCTCTCCTTATTTTAAATATCAAGGTCATATTTACATATTAGAAGGAGTGTGATAGGATATCTTCTTTCTATCTTTGCAAACAGTTCACGTAGCATTGGGATTGTAACTGTCCTTTGAATATTAAATCCATCTGCTTCGAGTGTTTTTTCCTTCAGAAGTTAATTTTGTGGCTTTTTCTATTTCTTTTTCTGTGATTGGGTTATCTACATTCTCTAATCTGTATATATAGGTGTTATATTTTTATAAAATTCTCCTATTTCATCTAAGTTATCCTTTTTGTTGGATAATAATTGGACAAAATAATTTCTGACAACTTCTTTATTTTATCTTTATTTGGGTTTTTTTTTTGCCTTTTGGAGGGCAATTGGGGTTAAGTAACTTGCCCAAGGTCACACAGCTAGGTTTTTGCTTGTGTGTATGTTAAGTGTCTGAGGCCAGATCCAAACTCAGGTCCTTCAGACTCCAGGGCTGACGCTCTACTCACTGCGCCACCTAGCCGCCCCTTATTTGTTTTTCTTAATTATTTTCATTTATTTCATTAAATACTTTCCAATTGTGTATAAATTTTTAGCAATAATTTTTTTAATTTGCATTCCAGATTCTCTTTCTCTCTTCTGCTCTCCCCCCTCCTTGAGAAGCCAAGCAATTTAATATTGATTTTATATTTATGGGGTGATGCAAAACATACTTCCATATTAGCTGTGTTTAAAAAAAAATACAAACAAATTAAAAAAAAACAAAAATAAAGCAAGTAAAAAAAGTTGCTTCAATCTGCATTCAGAATTCATCATTTCTCCTTTTGGAGGTAGAAAACATTTTTTTTTAATCACATGTCTTTTGGAATTGCCTTGCATCATTGTCTTCATCAGAGGACCTAAGTCTTTCACAGTTGATCATCCTTACAATATTACTGTTACTGTGTATAATGTTCTTTCGGCTCTGCTTATGTTACTTTGCATGAGTTCATATAAGTCATCCTAGGTTTTCTGAAAACATCCTGCTTATCATGTCTTATAGTATGATAGTATTCCAACCCAATCATATACCACAACTTGTTTAGCCATTCTCCAACTGATGGATATCCCTTTGATTTCCAATTCTTTACCACCACAAAAAGAGCTGCTATAAATATCTTTGTACAAATAGGTCCTTTGCCCTTTTCCTTGATCTCTTTGGAGTACAGAACTAGTAGTGTATTGCTGGTTTAAAGTTATGCACAGTGTTATAGCTCTTTGGGCACAGTTCCAAATTGTTTTCCAGGATACTTGAACTGGAACTTACAACTCTACCAACAATGTATTAGCGTCCCACGTTTTCTATATTCCCTACAAAATCTGTCATTTTCCTTTTCTGTCACGTGAGTAAATCTGACAAGTGTAAGGTGGTATCTCAGAGCTGTTTTAATTTGCATTTCTCTAATCAATAGTCATTTGGAGCATCTTTTATGTGACTATTGATGGCTTTGATTTCTTCTGAAAACTGACTGCTCATATCCTTTTACCATTTCTCAACTGGGGAGTGACTGGTATTTTTATAAATTTGGCTTAGTTCCCTAGAAATGGGAGAAACTTGCCATAAATTCCATGCACCCCCTCCTCCAATTTCCTGTTTTCCTTCTAATTTTGACTGTATTAGATCAATTTGTGCAAAACCTTTTTAATTTCATGTAATCAAAATTATCTATTTTAATTCCTTCAATCCACTCTATCTTCCTTTGTCCTTAGATCTAACACATATATTTTCCCATGCTCTCCTAATTGACTTTGCTATCACCCTTTATGTTGAAATCATTTATCCGTCTTGACCTTATCTTGGTATATGGTATGAGATGTTGGTCTATGCCTGCTTTCTGCCAAACTGCCTTCCAGTTTTCCCAACGATTTTTGTCAAATGTTAAATTCTTAACCCCAAAGCCTAGGTCCTTTGGTTTATCAAACACTAGATTACTACAGTCATTTGCTATAGCATATTCTAATCTATTCCAATGATTCACCACTTTATTTCTTTGCCAATACCAAATTGTTTTGATGACTACTGCTTTGTAATATAGTTCAAAATCTGAGACTGCTTCACCCCTGATCTTATTAGAAAGGCTTCAAATTAATCCTCATTACAGATAATGCTCGCTCTTGGTTTTATATAGATACTACTTATCATTTCAAGAAAGGTTCCATTGATTCCTATGCTTTCCAGTGTTTTCAGTAGTAATGGTGTTGAATATTGCTATGGGCTTTTCTGCATCTTTTGATATAATAATATGATTTTTGTTGTTTTTGTTATCGATATGGTCTATTACACTGATAGTTTTCCTAATATTGAACAAACACTGCATCCCTGAAATAATTCCCACCTGGTCATAGTATACGGTCTTTGTGATATATTGCTATAATCTCCTTGCTAGTATTTTATTCAAAAATTTTTGCATCAATATTCATTATGGAAATTGGTCTACAATTTTTTCCATTGTTTTTGCTCTCCCTGTTTTAGTTATAAGCACCATGTTTGTGTTGTAAAAGGAATTTGATAGGACTCCTTTGCTTATTTTTTTTCAACTAGTTTATATAGGCTCAGGTTATCATGCAGCAATCTTTCAGAGCCTCTGGAGTGTGTGGACTGATCACTGCCAGTATAGGAGGAGCTTTGCCAGCTCCTATCTCCTTGTCCGGGTTCATACCCCTACAGGTGTTTGGCTGCCCTGAGGCTTCCTCGCTGGAACACTCTAGTCTTCATACTTCTGTCCCTAAATCTAGGGATCCAAGAACTGAAGGTCTCTGATTATCCTGAGTTTTCTTTTTTGAAGTACTTTTGCTTTTTGGTATATCATATTCTAAGATTTTCTCATCATAATTTTATGTGATCCTATCTATATTTCCTTGGTACTTAATTTTTTTTTCTTTTTGACTGATTGCAGTAATCTTTTTCCCCTTGGAGTGAATATTTTGGCATGCTTTCAATTTGAAGTCTTTCTGGAGGTGATCAGTGGGTTGTTTTTATTTTCAGTTTGCCAATTCTAATCTAAATTCTAAGAAATTTAGGAAGTTTCATGATTTCTTGAAATACAGTGTGCAGGTTTTTCATTTGATCATTATTCTAATGGGATGATTATTAACTGTTCTCTTTGTGACCTGTTTTCTATGTCAGATTTTTTTGATAGTTACCTTACAGTTTCCTTTTTTGTCAATCTTTTGATTTTTTTCTAATTTTTTTTGTTGTCTTCCTGAAGTCATCGAATACCATTTGCTCCATTCTATTTTTCAATTTTCTATTCCTTGGATAAGACTTTCTACCTTTTCTTTTTCTTTGTTAAAATATCTCTTTTTTTCCATTAATAAAACATTTTTTTTCTCCTTTTTGCCTCCTTCCCTTCTCCATCACTTGGGGTGGGGGAAGTGACAAATATGCACAGTCAAGTAAAACAAATTCCTGTTATGACCATGGTGAAAACATATGCCTAATTCTTAACCTTGAGTCCACTTTGGAAGTGGGTAGTATGCTTTGTCATTGGTCCTTTGGAATTGTGGTTGCTCATTGCATTTATGAGAGTTTGTAAATCTTTCAAAGTTGTTTGTTTTTACAATGTTATTATTGTATAAAGTGTTCTAGTTTTGCTTACTTCACTCTATATCAGTTCATCCAAATCTTCCCAGGTTTCTCAGAAACCACCCTTTCATCATTCATTGTAGCATAAAAACATTCTACTGTATTCATATGCCATAATTTATTCAAACATTTCCCAACATTTCCCCACCCCCTCAATTTCCAATTCTTTGCCACAACAGATAGAGCTACTATAAATATTCTTTTACATATATTTCCTTTTCCTCTTTCTCTGATATCTTTGTGGGTATAGGTCTAATAATAGTATTGTTGGGTCAGAGATACGAACAGTTTGGTCACCTTGGGGACATAGAACACAGCTTCACCAACAATGCACTAGTGTGCCACTTTCTCCACAGTCTTTCCCACATTTATCATCTTTTGATGGAGGGATCAAATTTGTCGATCTGATGACTGTGATATAAAAGCTCAGAGTCGCTTTAATTTGCATTCCTCTAATTATTAGTGATTTGGAGCATTTTTCATATGGATACTGATATATATTATATATATATATATATACTGATAAGGGATTTCTTCCCGTGAGAACTGCTTATTCCTTGAGCATTCATCAGTTGGGGCATTGCTCTTAATATTATAGACTTGAATTCATTCCTTATATATCTTGTAAATGAGACCTTAATCAAAGAAACTTGCTGTAAAGATCCCCTCCCCTGCCCCAGTTACATGGTTCTCTTAAAATTTTAGCTATATTGTTTGTGCAGAATTTTAAAAATTTTATGTAATCAAAACTGTTCATTTAATCTTTTGTGACTCTCTCTGTCTCTTATTTGGTGATAAGCTCTCACCCTGGCTATATAGATCTGCAGGATAATTTCTTCCTTGCTTCTTTAATTTATTTATGACATCACCCTTAATGTCTACGTCCATTAGGAACATATTCCCATCCCATCTAAATGGTAATATGGAGTGAGATGTTGGTCTATACTTAGATTCTGCCAAACTGCTTTCCATTTTCCTAACAGCCTCAGGAGCTAGGGTCTTTAGTCTTATCACACACTAGGCTGTTTGTTTGCAACTGTATGTTGTATGCTTGATGTGTTCCACTACTTAACTTCTGTTTCTTACCCAGTACAAAACTGTTTTGATGATTATAGTTATGTTGTACAGAGTATAGTCTAAGATCTAGTATTGATAGGCCCCCTTCCTTCCCACTTTTTTCATTATTTCCCTTGAGATTATTTTTCTTTTTTTTGGAGAGGGGAAGGCTGGGTAATTGGGGTTAAGGGACTTGCCCAAGGTCACACAGCTAATAAGTGGTAAGTGTCTGAGGCTGGATTTGAACTCATGTCCTTCTGAGTTTTTTTCTAGGTCTATGAAGTGATCTTTTGCTAGTTTGATTGGAATGGCACTAAATAAATAAATTAACTGAGATAGTAGTGTAATTATTATTTTGTTGACTTGACCTACTCATCAGCAATTAATATTTCTCTAATGTTTCTCTTTATTTCTGTAGTGTCTTATAGTTGTATTCATATACTTTTTCTTTTAAGCTATTTATTCTCTTTCTAATTTTTTTCTCAAGAATTCTTATTTCAATTGTTTTTTTTTTCAATTTTTATCCTTTGCTTCATTTCTTCCTGATACTTTTGCAAGTCCTTGTGACAAGTCATTTAAAAAAAACAACTTTATCTGTGCTTCTCCTGTAATGAGTCAGTTCTTATAGTCTTATCTTTGGGGTATTAACCATTAATAATTCCTCCTTCTGTTGTGTTTTCTTTTATTTGCTTATGGCTTCAGCCTATATTCCTGGTTTGGAACTTTGGGCCAGGACTAGGTTCTACTTTTTCCAGTATTCTTGGATAGGGTATTCTTTGGTCCTGTCCCCAATATCTAGGGCTCTTGGTGCTAGCTGCCATCTCCTCTTGTGTGCACAGAGGATTATGGGCTTCAGGTCCCTCTAGAGCATTGTCAGTTAGACTACTACAGGCTTCAAATCTCCCTAAAGCAACCCTGGTCAGGGCACTGGGAGGATCCATTCCTATTTATCTGAACTCACATTGGTTTTTTGGGCAAGATCCTTCTCTTGTTATTCAGGTTTATGGCTATCTTTTTGTACAGTCTTTGGTTGGATGGAGGAATTTGGAGTTTTTCTCTTTAGATTTATTAATCCTTATTTGATACACTGTCTTTTTTAGCTCTTTAGCTGGGCTCCACTATGACCTTTCAATTCACCATATCACCAGAAGTCCCTCTAGCATTCTATTGCAGAAAGAATACTGGGCTCTACAGCAGTAACCCTTTAAAAATATCTACCATCTTATCAACTGTTTTTCACTTCTTAAGATATGAAACAGTCTGTGATAACCAGGTCACTGATTTTCCTTCCTCTCCTTCCCTTGACATTGATCTTTACCTTTCTTCCTCCTTTCCTTTACCCCCAACCAAAAGTCATCTCTCTGATCCTTGGACTTGCTCTATTACTTCCTGGGGAAGTCCCTTCCTTCTTGGTCTCCCTATATTTCCTATATCTAAAACTAAATAAATAACCTCCTTCCCTCTCAACTCTAATCCCACCCTTGGAAGACTAAAGTGTGAAGAACTTTGCCTAGCCCAACCTGGAATGGTACCACTCTAGCAGGATGGGATTCCTGAGATGGTCTCTTCATCATGGGAAGAAAAGAGAAGCCTGCCCTGCCATTCTATATTTTAATTATTCCATTGTTTCCTGGTCTTACTTTTTCTCCTCTGTTTACATTAAGGAATGAGTTGGTCTGAAAGATCCCAGTCAAGTTCATGGGTGCTGCTCTGCCCTATCATGCCATGACCCTCCCTGATGAAAAACATTCCCTCTCCAGGGAGGGCTTGCCTGGCTTCTGCTGCTTGGATGACACTGAATATTAGTTATAGTATTCTTTCTCTGCAAAGAGGTGAGGAGCTGTGGCTGAGATAGGGAGGAGGAGATGACATTGCTGAATTAGTTGTGGGGATTTTCACCTTTGCATCAGTATATGCTTTCCCTAGATGTGTACTTTTTACATTCTCCACTAGGGGCAGCACTCTGCTTAATGGTTTACCCTCCTAGGGGTTTCCCTTCACCTGAATAGATGCTACATACATATATTAAGTATTCTACCCTGACCAATTTGCTCAACCAACAAGCAATTATTACTTGCTTCCTATGTGCTAGTCTCTGGGGATTTAACAACAAAAATGAAATAGTCTCTTCCTGCTCTCAGGAAGCTTACATTCTACAGGAGAGATAATAAGTTCACAAATAAGTTTACAGAAAATATTTACAAAGAAAATAGAGGAAGTTGAGGAAGTCATTAGTGGTTGGTGGGGATCAGGTAAGGCCTCACCTAGGAGAAATGTCCCAAAGATAAACCTATAAGAACAGACACCCATGATGTTGGAATTTGAAGGAAGCTGGAGATTTTAGGAAGCAGATATGAGGAAGAAGTGCATTCCAACTCTGTAGTTCTGTGTTTTGCAGGCCCGGGGCATTTTTTCCTCTTCTGTGTTGAGAACTATATATAAGTGAGTATTTTAAATATATTCAAAAGCATGAAGACAAAAGATGGAATGTCATGGGAGGAACAATAAAAGGGGTAATATGTAATGAGCCTAGAAAGGTAGGCTTTAACTTGTGAAACTGTGAATTACAAATTTAAATTCTAAGAGTTTTAAATATCAAGTGAAGTATCTAGGTGGTTCAGTGAATAGGGTGCCTGGAGGCAGGAAGATCTGAGTTCAAATCTGGCCTCAGACATGTATTAGCTGTGTGACTTTGGACAAGTCACTTAACCCTGTTTGCCTTTGCTTCCTCGACTGTAAAATGAACTGGAGAAGGAAATGGCAAACCACTCCAGTATCTTTGCCAAGAAAATCCCAAATGGGGTCATGGAGAGCCAGACATGACTGAAAATGACGGAATAACAATAGATCCTACAAGCATTAGGGAGCCACTGGGGTTTCTTGAGCAGGGGAGTGGCATGGCAATACTTGGTATATAGAACTTGTTCAATAGAAGTTGCAAACATTTATCACACCACACATCCTTGCTACTGGAGTGGGTAAATGACAGAGAGAATCCAAAAGATTATTTCCTTGACTTTGGCCAAAAATTCTGTAAGTTGTTATAATTTTTTTTTAGTAGTAGATTAATTTCTTTGGTGTCATTGTGTTTAATAAAGTAAGCTAGCATTCCTTTGGCCCATGTCCATTGAGGGCAAGCAGGGAGAGGTAGTCCAAGAGTATTGTGAAAAGGAGATCAGCCTGGAATGAGCACCTTTTCTGTGGATAATCCATAAAGAAGATAATCAGATCATAAAGAAATTGCCTCTTTATATTTGTGTACTTTCCACCATTCTCTATTAGAAGGAGACAGAGGAACAGAATTTTTATTAATGAGACAATAGTCCCTAGCCTCTTGGAATAGAATAATTCTACACAGAAGTATTTGTCCCTTGGGTTAAAAAAAATACAGGCTGCTGACACAGGGCTTATGAATTCTCATTTACTCCAATACTTTCATCCTTATAGGCTCCCTCCTCCGAAGTAGAGGACAAACTCTCCCATGTCATAGTAGACAGTTCACAAGTTTCTGTGGCTAAAAAAAAATTCCTCACTTGGTGGTCAACTTTCTGGTATTGGGCACCTCTATACTGGCCAGGCTGATCCTCACAGAATCTGAGAATAGGAGAATCTCAGAATCACAAGGGATCTCAGAGGTCCTTCCCCACTTGCACAAGAACCCTGTCTACAACACACCCAGCAAGTGAAAATGATTCATCGTTTCTTTGAAGACATTCAACAACTGTTTCCCAAAGGAACCAATTTTACTCCTAGATAGTCTGTTTTGTTTAAATTGAGCCTAAATATACTTCTTAACAACTTTCACCCATTTTTCCCAGTGCAGCCCTCTAGGGTTGGAAGGAATATGTGTAATCTCTCTTCCACACGTCAGCTCTTCAATTATTTGAAAATAGCCACCATATCTACTGAAGTTTCCTTTTCTCCAGGATAAACATTTTTAGACTAAAATGATTATAATATTGCATGATGGTGAGAACTTCTGCCCTGTGCTTGTCCTCTGGATGTGCTCCAGATTAGCAATGTCCCTTCTAAAACATGGTGCCCCAAAGTGAACACAATCCTCTACATGTCTGACCGGGGCAGAATTCAGCAAGACCATCACCTCTGTAATACTGGATACTAAGCCTCTCTAATGCAGCCCAAGATCAAATTACTGTTCTTGGCTGTTGTATCACATGGTTGACTCATATTTAGCTTTCAGTCCACAAAACCTCTCAGATCTTTTTCAGACCAACTGCTGTCTAACAGTGCCTCGATATACTTGTGAGTTTGATATTTTTTTTTTTGCACTCAAGGGTAAGGAGAAAGGGTAAGGAGATGTAAAATTTTATTTTATTTTATTATTTATTTATTTTTGCTTTTTGGAGGGCAATTGGGGTTAAGTAACTTGCCCAAGGTCACACAGCTAGGTTTTTGTTTGTGTGTGCGTTAAGTGTCTGAGGCCGGATCCGAACTCAGGTCCTTCTGATTCCAGGGCCAGTGCTCTACTCACTGTGCCACCTAGCCATCCCTATTTTATTTTATTTTATTTTTAAAAAAAATTTTAATCAGCAAAATCTGTTTTCTCTCTTTCCCACTCTCTTTCCCTCCGTGGGGAAAAAAAAAACCCTTGTGACAAACGTTTATAGTCAAGCAAAACATACTCGCCATGTACAAAAATACATGTATTCTCACTCTGCATTACTTCTTTTTAGAAAAAAACATCATTTTATTTTATTTTCACCTGTGAATTGTCTCCCTCTCACCTTCTTCTACCCATATTGAGAAAGTAAGAAAAACAAAATCTGTTACAAACTTGTATAGTCAAACAAAACAAATTTCTGCATTAGCTATGATAAAAAATAACATATGTCCAACTATACTCTGAGTCAATTGTCTCTGTCTGGAGGAGGATAGTATGTGTCATCATTAGTTCTTTGAATTGTGGTTGGTCATTGTGCTAATCAAAGTTCCTAAGTCTTTCAAAGATGTTTGTCTTTACAAAATTGTTGTGGTTGTATAAATTGTTTTGGTTGTGCTTACTTCACTTTACTTCAGTTCATACAAGTCTTCCCAGATTCCTTTGAAACCATCCCTTTCATCATTTTTTGAGTTAGTCTATTTTTTTAAGGTGTTATTTTCTTCAGTCAGGTTGTTGATTCACTTTTCATGATTTTCTTGCATCATTCTCATTTCTCTTCCCAAATTTTCCTCCACTTCTCTTACTTGACTTTCAAAATCCTTCTTGAGCTCCTCCATGGCCTGTAACCAATTCATATTTTCTTGGAAGCTTTTGATGTAGGAGTTCTGACTTTGTTGTCTTCCTCCCATTCCATGTTTTGATCCTTTTTGTCCCTCAAAAAGGAATCTAAAGTTTGATTGCTGTGCTTGCTTTGCTTCCTCTGCTTGCTCATGTTGCCAGTCAATTACTTGACTTTTGATCTCTTTGTCATGGTAGAATTCTCCTTCCAAAGAGGAGAGCTTTGTCCCAAATCACTATGGTTTTCTCAGCTGCCAGTGCTATTAGTTGGGTGCCCTCTCTGTGGCCCCCACAAACTCTGGCAAACTGGCCACACACCCCAGGACTTCCACTAAAGACAATGATCCAGATCCAAGCAGGTTAAAGCAAGAGCGATTACCATCTGAATGGTTAGTTGGTCCCCCTACAATCTGCAGGCCGGGAGCTCTGGAAGCAGCCACAGGGCAGCAGCTGCACAGCTGCTGAGTCTCTGCTACATCTCGCCCTGGGGGCAGGGGCCAGACTATGCTCTTCCATCCCCCCAGTTCCAATAGAGTTTAACACTGACTTTTTACTTGCTCTTTGGCATTTATGGGTTGATAAATTTGGAAACCACCACAGCTACTGGTGATTCACTCTCCTGAAATCTGCTCTGGCCACCTCTGGTTGGGGCCACCGTGAGGGTAAAACTGTGCGGCTTATGAGGGATTGTGCTTTACTCCCAGCGTGCTGGTATGGATCCTTCCTGTAGGCCTGCCAGGCTGCCTTCAGCGGGAGATTTGTTTCTCTCTGTCACTTTGTGGGTTCTATAGCTCTAAAATTTGTTTAAAGTCATATTTTATAGGTATTTGAAGTGGTTGTGGGAGGAGCTCCTGCTTCTATGCTGCCATTTTGGCTCTGCCCCCCTCAATTCCCTTTCATCATTTTTTACAGCACGGAAGTACTCCATCACACTCATATAACTCAGGCAGCCATACTCCAATTAATAGGAATACCCTGACTTTCCAGTTCTTTGCCACCACAAATATGGCTACTGTAAATTTTTTTTTTTGCACATATGAGTCCTTTTCCCTCTTTGATCTCTTTGGAGTATAGATCTCACATTGGTATAGCTGGGTCAGAGGGTATGCTCAATTTAATAGATTTTGAGACACTTCCAAATTGCTTTACAGAATGACTGGACTAGTTCACAGCTCCACTAACAGTGCATTAATGTGCCTCATTTGTCATTTTCCTTTTCTGCAAACTTTGCCAATCTGATGGGTGTGAGATAGTACTTCAGAATTCTTTTAATGTTCATTTCTGTCAGTATTAGTTTAGATTTAGAGCATTTTTACATATATCTATTAAAAACTTGTATTTCTTCCTAAGAAAATAGCCTATTCCTATCCTTTGATCATTTATCAAGTTGATAATCACTCTAATTTTTATAAATTTGAATCAAGTCCTTATATATCTTGGAAATGAGAGCTTTATCAGAGAAATTTGCAGCTAAGATTTTTTCCCTAGGTTACCTAGGGAATTTAAGCTAATTGGTTTGATTTGTGCAAAAACTTTTAAAATTTTATGTAATCAATATTGTCCATTTAATTTTTTGTGATTCTCTCTATTCCTTGTTTGGTGATAAACTTTCCCTCTAACATAGATCTAAATGGGTAATTTGTGCTTAAATCATTTATGTATTTGGAGCTTATCTTGGAATATGATGAGAGATATTAATCTATACCTATATTCTGCCAAACTGCTTTCCAATTTTTTCAGAATTTTTTGCCAAATAAGGAATCCTTCCTCTGGAAAGTGAAGTCTTTGGGTTTATTACACACTAGCTACTGCATTTGTTGTTTCTGTATGTCATGTAACCAATCTGTCCCACCGATTAACCTCTTTGTTTCATTTTTTTAAATTAAATTTTATGTTTATTTTTAGTTTACATCGTTCATTTCCACAACATTTTGAGTTACAAATTTTATCTCCATCTTTCCCCTACCCACCCCCCCTAAACAGCAATCCCACTATATACTCCCTCCCCCAATCTGCTCTCTCCTATATCCTCCTCCATCCCCCCTCCAACTTTCTAGTAGGGCAAGATAGATCTCTATACCCCAGTGCCTGAATATTTTATTTCCCAGTTGCATGTAAAAAAAATTATTCTTTTTCTTTCCCTTCCTCCCTCATCACCCAACCTTACTGGGAAGATAGGCAATTCAATATAGGATGTACATGTGTAGCTACGCAAAACATTTCCATAGTGGATATATTGTGAAAGACTGACTATATTTCTCTCCCTCCTATCCTATCCCCCACTTGTTATATTCTCTACTTTGAACCTGTCCCTTTTCAAAAGTGTGTTCTTCCAACTTCCCTCCCTGAAACCTGACCTCCCCTCCATCATCCCCCCCTCTCACCCCCTTCCCCCCTACTCTCTTATAGGATGAGATACCCTATTTAGTGTGTATGTCATCCCCTCCCTAAGCCAAATTCAATGAGAGTAAGGCATTCCCTTATGCCTTCCTCTTCTTCCCCTCCATTTAACCATTTTCCCTTGTCTCTTCTATATGAGATAATTTACTCCATTCTGTCTCTCCCCATCTCCTCTCATTATATTCCTCTCTCACCTGTTAATTTCACCTAAGTGTCATAACCTTCGTATTAAATTGGTCCTGTACCCTCTGTCTATGTATACCTGTACACATATATACACACTCACATATGTATTCATACACCCATATACCCTCCTATATAGACATATATACGTATGTATACATGTAATGTATACATACATACACATACACACACATGCATACACATATACACACAATATTCCCTTCAACTGTTATCATACTGAGAAAAGTTTCATAAGCTACAATTAACATTTTTCCATGTAGGAATATAAATAGTTCAACTCTGATAAATTCCTTATGATTTGTTTTCCCTGTTTACCTTCTCATGCTTCTCTTGCTTCTTGTATCTGAATGTCATATTTTCTATTCAACTCTGGTTTTTTCATCAAGAATGCTTGAAAGTCCTCTATTTCATTGAATAACCATATTTTCCCCTGAAATATGATACTTGGTTTTGCTGGGTATGTGATTCTTGGTTTTAATCCCACCTCCTTTGACCTTCACAATATAATATAATATTGTGGAATATACCACGCCCTTCAATCCTGAAGTGTAGAAGCTACCACATCCTGTGTTATCCTGATTGTGTTTCCACAATATTCAAATTGTTTCTTCCTGGCTGCTTGTAATATTTTCTCCTTGATCTGGGAATTCTGGCTATAATGTTCCTAGGAGTTTTCTTTTGGGGATCTTTTTCAGGAGGTGATGGGTGTATTCTTTCAACCTCTATTTTGCCCTCTGGTTCTAAAACATCAGGGCAGTTTTCCTTGAGAATTTCTTGAAGGATGATTTCTAGGTTCTTTTTTTGATCATGGCTTTCAGGTAGTCCAATAATTTTTAAATTATCTTTCCTGGATCTATTTTCCAGGTCAGTGGTTTTTCCAATGAGATATTTTACATTGCCTTCTATTTTTTCATTTGTTTGGATCTGTTTAATAGTATCTTGATTTCTCATAAAGTCACTAGCTTCCATTTGTTCCAGTCTAATTCTGAAGGAATTATTCTCTTCAGTGAGCTTTTGAGATTCTTTTTCCATCTGGCAAATTTGGTTTTTTAAGGCATTCTTCTTCTCATTGGCTTTTCGAGCCTCTTTTGTCATTTGAGTTAATCTATTTTTTATTTTCTTGTGTTATTTTCTTCAGTCAGGTTGTTGACTCACTTTTCATGATTTTCTTGCATCATTCTCATTTCTCTTCCCAATTTTTCCTCCACTTCTCTTATTTGGTTTTCAAAATCCTTCTTAAGCTCCTCTATAGCTTGTAACCAGCTCATATTTTTCTTGGAAGCTTTTGATACAGGAGTTCTGACTTCATTGTCTTCCTCTTGTTCCATGCTTTGATCCTTTTTGTCCCCAAAAAAGGAATCTAAGGTTTGACTGCTGTGCTTGCTTTGCTTGGTCATGTTGCCACTCAATTACTTGACTTTTGAGTTTTTTGCCACAGTAGAACTCTGCTTCCAGAGAGGAGAGCTTTGTCCCAAATCACTGGGGTTTTCTCAGCTGCCCTCTCTGAAGCCTCCACAAGCTCTGGCAAGCTGGTCATGCACCCCACAACCTCAACCCTAGACAGCAATCTAGATCCAAGCAGGTTAAAGAAAGAGCAATTACTCCTCAGACTGGTCACTTGGTCCCCCTTCAATCTGCAGGCCAAGAGCTCTGAAGCAGCCATGCCACAGTGGCTTCAGTGGCTTCTCCCTCCGGGGGCAGAAGTCAGACTGGATCCCCTGTTCCCAATGTCCACTGACCTCTCACTTTGTATTTGGCATTTATGGGTTGATAAATCTGGAAACCACCACAGCTGCTGCTGATCCACTCTCCTGAAGTCCCTCCTAACCTCTTTGCTTCTTAACCAATTACAAATAAGTTTGATAATTAATGCTAGGTAACATAGTTTTCTTTCTAGTGCTGCTGGACCCCCTTCTTTCTTACTTTTTTCATTATTCCTCTTGATATTCTTGACCTTCTATTCCTCCAGATTACTTTTCTCTAGTTCTCTGAAGTAATCCTTTGGAAGTTTGATTAGTATGGTGCTGAACACTTAAATTAACTTAGGTAGTATTGTCATTTTTATTATTTTAGCTTGACCTACCCACCAACAATGAATACCTTTCCCATTATTTTTAGGTCTATCTTTGTTTTTCTAATGAGCATTTTGTAGTTACATTCATGTATTTCATGTTCTTCTCTTGGTTGGCAGACTCACAAGCATTTTGTATATTCTGTAACTACTTTAAATGGAATTTTTCTTTCTAACTCTTGCTTGTTTTTGTTGGTAGCATAGAGAAATGCTGATGGTTTTTTTTTTTTTTTAAGCAATTGGGGTTAAGTAACTTGCTCAAGGTTACACGGCTGGTCATTATTTATGCGTGGGGGCTCATTTTCTGAGGCCGGATCTGATCTCGGGTCATCCCAACTCCGAGGCCGGCGCTCTTACTCACTGCGCCACCTAGCTGCCCCTTTAGGGCAATTGGGGTTAAGTAACTTGCCCAAGGTTACACGGCTAGGTTTTTGTTTGTGCGGATTAGGTGTCGGAGGCCGGCTCCGAACTCAGGTCCTTCTGATTCCAGGGCCGGCGCTCTATTCACTGCGCCACCTAGCCGCCCCAATGCTGATGGTTTTTATCATTTTATTTTATATTCAACAATTTTACTGAAATTATTTCAATTAATTTTAGCTGACTCTCAAAGGTTCTCTAAGTAAACAGTTATATTATCTGTAAAGAAAGATAATTTTCCTTTCTCTTTGCTGATGTTCATACCCTCAATTTCTTTGTCTTATCTGATTTCTATAACTAGCATTTCTAGTTCCATATTAAATAGCTGTGGTGAAAATGTACACCCTTGCTTTTCCCCCAATTTAATTTTTGAAAAGGCTCTAGTTTATTGCCAACATTTATAATGCCAGTTCCTAGATTTAGATAGATACTGGTTAATATATTAAGAAAAGGTACATTTATTCTTTTATATTCTAAATGTTATATATTGTCATTATTTCTGCATTTATTTATATTTTCTGTTTATATAGTTAGATGCTTTTGTCAAACTTATTGTTAATATGTTATATTAGCAGTGTTCCTAATATTAAACCAACCTTGCATTTCTGGTGTAAATTTAACCTGGTTATAATGTATATTCATTATGATGTATTGTTATAGTCTCTTTGCTAATGATGTATTTAAATTTTTGGATCAATGTTCACTAGGGATATTGGTCTATAGTTTTCTTTAATTGTTTTGTCTCTCTCTGGTTTAGGCATCAAGACTATATTTGTTTTATGGAAAGAATTTGGTAGGGCCTCTATTTTTTTTCAAAATAGTTTCTATTACATGAGCTGTATTAAAATTAATTGCTTTTTTGATATTTTATATAATTTACTTGTAAATAAATAAGGTCCTCAGGGCCCCCCCCCCCCCTTTGGGAGCTCATTTATGACTTGTTCTTTTTCTCATATTTAGTTATTTAAATACTCTAATGTTCTGTTAGCCTGCATATTTTATATTTTTGTGGGTATTTATCTACTTCACTTATTGTGTGAGTTTTATTGGTATAGAATAGGACAAAATAGTTTCTAATAATTTCCTTAATTTCTCCTTCATTTATTGTGAATTATCAGTAATTTGCTTTTATCTTTTTAATAAAGAAAATTAGTTAGTGACTTTTTAAAAGCTGGTTTCATTTATCAGTTTAATGGGGTTTGGGGCTTTGTTTTCAATTTTGTTAATTTTTTCTTTGATTTTAAGAGTTTCTATTTTGATGCTTAATTATTGTTTTTTGATTTGTTGGTTTTCTAGTTTTTTCAATTGTCTGTTGAAATCATTGATTTCTTCTTTTTAGTCTTTTATTGATGAAAGTGTTTAGATAAACTTTCCTACAAGGACTACTTTGCATCCCCCAAATTTTGGTATGTTGTCTCATTGATGATTAGCAAAGTTATCTTTGTTTTCTATGACTTGTTCTTTGACCTACTGATTCTTTAGCAGTAATTTATTTAGTGTCCAATTAATTTTAATATTCTCTTCAATAAACTTTTACTGAATAAAATTTTATTGAACTCTTGTTAGTGGGGGAAATATATTTAATATTTCTGCTTTTCTGCACTTGTTTGTGAGAGTTTTGTCTAATTTTTCTAAAATTCTCTGCAAGTCATTAACTTCTTTCATGTTTATTTCTGGTGGTATTTTTCTAGCTCTGAAAAGAATTCATTTCTTCCTATAATTTCTTTAAGTATTTGGATGCCATGCTACTTATAGCATATGCATCAAGCAGTGGTATTAATTAATTGTTTTTAGTACCTTTCAGTATAGTGTAGTTTCGCTATTTATCTCTTTTAAACAAGTTTTTTTTTTCTTTCCTGCTGCCTTGTCTGAGATCATGATTGCTTTCCCTTGCCTTTTCAAGCTAACCAGAAACATAACAGATTTTGCTCAAGGCCCTTATTTTAAGTCTATAGCAGTCTACATTTGTCAAATGTGTTTCTTCTCTAAACAGCATATGATTGGATTCTTTTTTCTAATCGATTCTGCTATCCTTTGTTGTTATTTAGTCATTTTAAGCTGTGTCTGACTCTATATGACCCCTTTTGGGGTTTTCTTGGCAAAGATACCAGAGTGGTTTGCCATTTCCTTCTCCAGACCATTTTAGAGATGAGGAAACTGAGGCAAATAAGGTTAAGTGACTTGCCCAGGGTCACACAACGAATACGTATCTGAGGTTGGATTTGAACTCAGGTCTTCCTGATTTTAGGGCTGGAACTCTATCTACTGCTCCAAGTGTTTGCCCAAACCAACATGTGGGAGCCATCTCCAGTCATCATGATTTATATCTTGCCCCTGGACCCAGATGACTCCAGAGGAGAATGTGAGACTGGTGACTTTGCACAGCCTCCCTTACTTAAATTTAGTTCAATTGAAAGCCATGGCATCACCATCCTGATGCCATAGTCCTTTTTTGAGAATGAAGGACGAGTAACAAGAACAATCTGTTCTGAGAGTGAGTTCAGCCCGTTCAAACGTGAAGCAGTCAGGGTCATTGTTTGTGTCTTTTCCTCCATCCTATGCTCTTATGCTTTTTGCTCTCTTTGCTTCCTACTCTTAACAGATAAAAGGGCAGTAACAGAGGAGTGGGCTCAGCACCAGTGTTCTGTGCTTGATGCAACCTCCTCCTCTCCTGATCCTCATCTCTTTCCCGTGTCCAAATCCCAATCGTGGGTTTTTACCTTTCCTTTCTTTTCATCTTAAATCCCTTTTCAGGATTCGCCTTCTGGGGTTAGATTTTGTTTTGTTCATGACTAATCTTTCCGTGAATCAACCCTCCTTCTTATTCTTCATTCTCCCCTCTCTCCAGTTCTCCTCTATGTCTTTGCTGAGTTCATGTATTTCTACACCCGGCTGTGTGTTTTCTACCTTGGTTTGACCAGTTGAGATAGAAATGAGGTTCAGGTAAAACCTATCCCCACAGCTCCTCCTCTTTACACTGTACAGTCTTCTCCCCACACCCTCCCATGAGATAAGATCCTCAACCCTGCCTTTGCTTCCTTCCCTA
Source organism: Gymnobelideus leadbeateri (assembly GCA_011680675.1). Lineage (NCBI taxonomy): Eukaryota > Metazoa > Chordata > Mammalia > Diprotodontia > Petauridae > Gymnobelideus > Gymnobelideus leadbeateri. Next base: position 637,528 of record WOXC01006892.1, on the reverse strand, counting down.
GAGTATTCCTTTCCCCCAATCCTTTCCTCTCTTCTTTATCAAAACATAATACAACCATTCCCAGGCCTTCTGCCTTATTTAGATAGATAGATGTGTTATATTATGTTAGTAGTGTTCCTAATATTAAAACAACCTTGCATTTCTGGCATACATGTAACCCAGTTATCATTATATACTCTTTATGATGTTTTATTATAGTCTCTTTGCTAACGATGATTTAAATGTTTGGATTAATGATCACTGGGGCGTTGGTCTATAGTTTTCTTTCACTATTTTTACTCTCTATGGTTTAGGCATCAAGACTATATTTGTTTCAGGGAAGGAATTTGGTCACTGTGACCTCTGACATCAGGGTACTGAGGCTCCATCTTTGTCTCTTTTGACTGCTTGACTTTATCTTTTTATGCTTCTCTTGACTCCTCTTGTTTGTATTTCAACTTTTTTATTCAGTTCTGATCTTTGAATTAGGAATGCTTAGAAGTCCTCTATTTCATTACAAACTCATTCCTTCTTCCCCCTCCCATAGAATTCTACCTTCTTTTGCTGGTAAGTTATCCTTGGTTGTAAAACCTATATCTTTTGCTTTTTTGCAATATTGTATTCTAATATCTCTAAATTTTTACAGGTGTAGCTACTAAATCTTGCAATACACTAACTATGGCTCTTCAAGACTTGAACTCTCTTTCTGCTTGAAGTTGCTTGAAGTATTTTTTTTCCTTTGGCCTGGAAGCTCTGGATTTTGGCTATGCTATTCCTAGTAGTTTTCATTTCTGAGTTTCTTTCTAGAACTGATTAGTGGATTTTATTTTCACTTTAATATAGGCAGTTTTCTTTCATAATTTCTTGAGATATGCTCAGGTTCTCTTTCTTTTTTCCCCATGGCTTTCTAGTAATTCAGTATTTTTAAAAAATTGTCTCTCCTTCCTCCCCCCCACCCTTAGTCAGTTGTTTTTAAAATTATAAACTTCACACTTTCTTCTGGTTTTTCAGCCTTTTGACTTTGTTTTAATATTTCTTATTGCCTCATAGAATGATTAACTTCTGTTTGGCCCATTTTAATTTTCACAGTCTTTTGCAAGGTTTTGTATAATTTGTATTGCGCTATTAACTTACTGTGAAAACATTTCCTTCAAATCTCTCATTTTACTTACAGACTCATTTTAAACTTTTAAAAAATACTATATTTCTCCTAGTAAATATAGTTGAACTTATATCCAAGCTACGTTTTTCTTTGGGGTTTTGCTTATAGATGCTTCCCTTTCTCTTCTTCTGGGTTTGTGTTTTGGGTATCCTTATTACTATAAAGCTCTTTATGTCGGAAGCCTTTTTCTGTTTATTCACTCATCCTTTCTTCCAGATTTGGGACTTTGTGTTTGGGCAAGGCTCATCACATTTCTGGTGAGAATGTTTGGGCCTTGTTTGTTCTTAATTTGTATTTTCTCAGTCCTATTGCTGCTATCTCTGTATACTGAGTCCTGTGTTCTTTAATAATCTCAGGAGTGGGGTTAGCTAGGTGGCACAGTGAATAGAGCACCGACCCTGGAGTCAGGAGGACCTGAGTTCACATCTGGGCTCAGTCACTTAACACTTAACTAGCCATGTGACCTTGGGCAAATCACTTAACCCCAATTGCCCTCCAAAAATAATAATAATAATCTCAGGAGTGACTCAAAACCTATAAGCTTTGAGTATACTTTTTAGTACAGTGGTCTGGCCTAGAGCAAAATATGATCACTGCCTTTAATCAGGAATGCTTAGAAGTCATCTATTTCATTAAAGTTCCATTCCTTCTTCCCCCTCCCATAGAACTATGCCCATTTTTGCTGTTAAATTATCCTTGGTTGTAAGTCTATATCTTTTGTCTTTTGCAATAGTATGACTCCACTTTGGTTCTGAGTAACACCACTGTAGCTTTGCCCCCTACTCTAGTAGACTGCTGCTGGCTTTAGCCTATTAACTAACTCTAATTCAGAAGGACAGAACAATACATTCCCCCTTGGTCTGAGCTCTGTGCCCTGGTTACTCAGCTACAAACCATTGACTAGACAATATGGAGGTTGAAAGTAATATAACTGCTGCTCGTCTTTATTCCTGCTCCTTGCTCAGTACATAGCCCTGGGCTCACAACCACACCAGTCCATAGGCATAAGGCCCCCTGCCCATTCTTCGCTGGATCAGATTTGGGATACTAATGACAGAGCTACCCATTTAATCCTGTTTCTGCTCCCTGAATAGCTTCAAGCCTACCCTGACTGGATCCTGGACCACTTCTTGCCCTGGAACAGAGCCAAATAGCAGGTTCAACACTCTTCTGACACCCAGTATCCTTTACCTGCCTTTATTTGTCTCCTTATGCTGACTTAGTCTGTAAAGATGATTCCTAAGATTTTCTCTTAGATCTTCCAATCACAATTCAGGCTTTTTCTAGGTCTTTGTTAGAGTAGTTGTTAGGGAGAGCTGAGCTGTACTGCTTCCTCCTACTCCACAATGTGGGCTGGTCTAATCAAGTAGAAAATTTTACATTAATGCCTTAAATTTCATCGTGTTATAATCTGTTAAGATATGTTTGAATCCTGACTCTTGTTCTTTGTACCTATTACAGCTATGTGTCATCTAAAAATTACAGATATATATGTGAATGAACGGTGTATTCATTAAGTTCTTACTGTGTGCAGAGCACTGTGCTAAGTGCTGGGGAAAGTAAGATAGTTCCTGCTTTCAGGAAGCTCACATTCTAATGGGAAGTTTCAACTGAAAGTCAGATGGAAGGTCTCATGGTCCTTAGAGAATAACAGCAAGACTTGTTGAGGTCATTTTCACTAATAAAAATCATGCCACTTCCTGGTGTTGAACAATTTAGTAGTGTCAAGGACTTTGAGGGCAAGAACTCTCCTTCCTGTATCTTCAGTAGCTGTGGCCATAACATTTGCAGGAGCAGTTGCCAGGCTGTATATCCACAGGGGTTGCTTCCCAGGATGATGGTGTGGGCCCTGTGCTGGAAGCATGCCTATTCCCAAGACTCTTGGATCAGAGTCCTGGGTTTTCCATTAGTGTCTGATGGGAGATGGTGGTCAGAGTGGTAGTGGATTGATTGCCTGGCTCATGCTGCCTCCTGTCACTCTCTCAGTGGGCCTTGCTACGTCAGCTAGGCTAGTTAGCCTGTCCTGCTATTGCTGGGGATAGCTGCCCCTTTTCCAGAGAAATTGCCTCTCCACAAGAGAAGGCTATCATAATGAAGGGGGAGAGCAGAGAGGTGAAAGGGAATGAGCCAACCTTACTCTTATTGAATTTGGCTTAAGTGGGGAAATACACACTCAATTGGGTATATTACTGTACAAGAAAGTAGAGGTGAAGGGGATAAGAGGGGGGTGATAGAAGGGAGGGCAGACTGGGGAAAGGGGTAGTCAAAAGCAAACACTTTTGAAAAGGGAAAGGGTCAAAGGAGAAAATAGAATAAATGGGGGGGTGGGATAGGATGGAGGGAAATATAGTTAGTCTTTCACAATCTTTCACAACATGGCTACTATGGAAATGTTTTGCATAACTACACATGTATAACCTGTATTGAATTGCTTGTTTTCCAAGTGTGGGTGGGTGAGGAGGGAAGAAGGGAGAGAATCTGGAACTCAATGCTTTAAAAACAAATATGAAAAAATTGTTGTTACATGCAACTGGGAAACAAGATATACAGACAATAGGGTATAGAAATCCATCTTGCCCTACAAGAAAGTAAGGGGGAAGGGAGTAAGGGGGGGATGGAGGAGGATATAAGAGAGGGCAGACTGGGGGAAAAGGGGTAATCAGTATGCTTGACATCTTGGGATCGAGGGTAGGGGAGAGATGGGGAGAAAAGTTGGAACTCAAAATCTTATGGAAATGAATGTTGAAAACTAAAAATAAATAAATAAATTCGGGGGGAGGGGGGAAGAAATTATCTCTCCAGATGATTGTTGGGCTGGAGGCAGGACTGGTGGTCTGTCATTCCTAGATATTAGTGGTTCTAAAACTACTCAGATGTATCAGAACTTGTTCTCTCCTTAGTCTTGAAGAACCCAGCATCTCTTCTACATCATGACAAAGCATCCTATGAGTTTAGTGGAGGCAATTCTTCATAGAACCATAGGATGTTGGGGGCAGACACAGGAACATGCTAGAACCAGCCTGAAATAGCTTGGGAAAACCAATTGTTAAATTTTCAGTGGAATCATTTATACCTCATATATTGGCAAACACTACAAACGAAAGCTCAATTTATAGATTTGCTCATTGTCTAGACTTGAGAAAGTGATGGGGGAGGGGAGCTAGGTGGTGCAATGAATAGAGCACTGGCCCTGGAGTCAGGAGGACCTGAGCTCAAATGTGGCCTGAGACACTTACTAGCTGTGCGTCCTTGGGTAAGTCACTTAATCCCGATTGCCTTGCCTTCCCCTCTCAAAAAAAAATGTTGGGGGAAATGTTAAAAATGCAGATTAAACGTGATTGGATATATCTTTTCCTCCAGAGTCAGATATTAAATATTTACCAGCACAGCCTTGTGCTATCATAGACAGGAGGCTGTATGTTATCTATCCCATCCTTTTCATCTTACAGAGAAAACTGAGACCTATAAAGCCATAAAAAGAGTCGGTGGTCACTACGCCTGGACTGTGACACCTGCTTCCTGGCTTTTCATTACTCCTCTAATCTTCAGTGATATCCCTGAATGATGCCCTTACCTTCATTTGGAAAAGAAAACTAATGAAGCAAGATGCACCTTCTGCCTGGGGCTTGAGCAATCTAAGCACCTGGGAATAAATCTGGCTCCCCATCTCCTAATGTCTCATTTCCTCCATTATTCAATATTCAATTCGGACAATATTCAAACAGACTAGCTTTAAAAAAAAAAAAACACCTGATGGGAAGGTTGTTTTTTTTTTTTTTGGAGGACAATTGGGGTTAAGTAACTTGCCCAAGGTCACATGGCTAGGTTTTTGTTTGTGTGTGCATTAAGTGTCTGAAGCCGGATCTGAACTCAGGTCCTTCTGACTCCAGGGCCGACACTCTACTCACTGCGCCACCTAGCCACCCCAAAATGGTGCACTTTTTTGGGGGGGGTGGGGGAGGTTGTTTTTTTTTTAATGTATAGGCTTTTAAAAAATGTCTTATTTTAACAAGTATTAAATAAAATAGGCATCTCCATATACATAATGCAAAAATTGTACATGAAACCACAGATCTTTATTATTCAAAGCTTGTTTTTTTTTAACAAATGTTATTAATTTCTGGTTTACATCATTCATTTCCACCAGATTTTGAGTTACAATTTTTTCCCCATTTTTTCCCCTACCCACCACCACAGAATAGCAGTCTCACAAGATATCCCCTCATCCAATCTGCTCTCTCCCATATCTTCTCCCATACCCCCTTCGACTTTACCATTAGGGCAAGGTGAGTCTCTGTGCCCCAATGCCTGAACATTTTATCTCCCAATTACATGCAAAATAGTATTAATAATAGTATTTATATATATTTGAGACATTTAATTTTAAAACCTCGAATTTCAGATCCATTCCCTTCCTCCCTTGTCACCCATTCCCTCTAGGAAAATAAGCAATTCAGTATGTGTTGTACATGTATAGCTATGCAAAACATTACCATAGTAGATATATTGGAAAAGACTGTTTATATTTCCCTCCCACCTATCCCACCCCCCACCTGGTCCATTCCCTACTTTGATCCTGTCCCTCTTCTATAGTGGGTACTTCCAACCTCCCCTCCCCCCAGAATGCCCTCCCCTCCATCATCCCCCCTCTCATCTCCCTTCCCCCTACTCTCCAGCAGGGTGAGATATGCCATTTAGTATGTATGTCATTCTCTCCCTGAGCCAGATTCAATGAGAATATGGTTTTGCCTTTTTGCCTTCCTGTTCTTCCCCTCCCCTGCAGCCATTTACCCTTGCTTCTTCTACATGAGATAGTTTACCCTACCCTGTCTCTCCCCATCTCTTCTTGCCACTCTCATCTCTCACCTCATAACTTCACCCCTTAAGTATCATCCCTTCCTACCAAATTCAACCTGTGCTCTCTATCCATGTATAACTGTAAACATATATACACACATTCACATATATATTCATATGCCCATATACTCTTCTTCCATTATTTTCATACTAAGAAAGGTTTCATCAGTCACAGTTATTGTTTTTCCATGTAGGAATGTAAATAGTTCAATTTTTATAAGTTCCTTTTGATTTCTTTTCCCTGATTACCTTCTCAGGCATCTCTTGCTTCTTGTGTCTGAATGTCAAGTTTTCTATTCAACTCTGGTTTTTTCCTCAAGAATGCTTGAGAGTCCTCTATTCCACTGAATGACCATATTTTCCCCTGAAACAAAATACTCAGTTTTGCTGGGTAGGTGACCCTTGGCTTCAATCTCAATTCTTTTGCCCTCTGGAATTTCATATTCCATGCCCTTTGATCCCTCAGTGTAGAAGCTGCCAGGTCCTGGGCTATTCTGATTGTGTTTCCACAATATTGAAATTGTTTCTTCCTGGCTGCTTGTAGTATTTTCTCCTTGATCTGGGGATTCTAGAACCTGGCTATAATATTCCTGGGAGTTTTCTTTCTGGGATCTTTTTCAGGAGGTGATCTGTGGATTCTTTCAACCTCTATTTTGCCCTCTGGGTCTAAAACATCAGGGCAATTTTCCTTGAGAATTCCTTGAAAGGTGATTTCTAGGTTCTTTCTTTGATCATGGCTTTCAGGTAGTCCAATAATTTTTAAATTATCTCTCCTGGATCTACTTTCCAGGTCAGTGGTTTTTCCCATGAGATATTTCACATTGCCTTCTATTCTTTCATTTGTTTGGATCTGCTTAACAGCATCTTGATTTCCCATAAAGTCACTAGCTTCCATTTGCTCCAGTCTAACTCTGAAGGAATGAATCTCCTCAGTGAGCTTTTGAGATTATTTTTCCATCTGGCAAATTTGACTTTTTAAGGCATTCTTCTCCTCGTTGCCCTTTTGGGCCTCCTTTGCCATTTGAGTTAGTCTATTTTTTAGGGTGTTGTTTTCCTCAGTCAGGCTGTTGACTCTCATTTCATACTTTTCCTGCATCCTTCTCATTTCTCTTCCCAATTTTTCCTCCACTTCTCTTATCTGCTTCTTAAGGTCCTCTATGGCCTATAACCCACTCATATTTTCATTTGGGGCTTTAGGAGCAGGATTTCTGACCTCACAGTCCTCCTCCTATTCCCTGCTTCAATCCTCTTTGCCCCCAAAGTAGGAGTCTAATGTTGCATTTTTCTGTTTATTTTGTTTCCTTTGCCTAGGCATGTTGCCACTTAATTACTTGACTTTTGGGCTTGTTGCCACAGTAGGACTCTGCCACCAGACAGGGGAGCTTTTGTCCCGGATGTTGGGGTCTTCACAACTTCCGGTTCTGGCAAGTTGGATGCCCACCCCAGACCTCCCCCCAGATCACAATCCCAATCCAAGCAGCTTAAAGCAAGAGTGATTAACCTCCAAGACTGATCGCTGGATCTCCCTACAGTTTGAAGGCCAGGAGCTGATGCTGCCACTGAAGCTGCAAAATGGAGAGTGTCTCCTCACTTCTAGCCCCCAGGGGAGGAAGCCAACACATTCCCCAAATACTGGTCCCAAAGTCCATAGGGCACTAACCTCTTACTGTGTCCTAGGCATGTCTGTGTTTATAATTCTGGAATTGCCACAGCTGCTGGTGTTCTGGGGTCCCTCCAGGCAGCTGTCAGCCCAGCCACCTTGGGGTTAAAACCTTGGCTCAAGGGGACCTGGGCTGGGCTCTCTGCGCGCTGGGCTGTTGGCTCCCAGAGTGCTGCGCTGGTCCTTCCTGCAGGGCTGCTGGGCTGTCCTCAGCGGGAGGTTAGCTTCTCTGTGTCGTTCTGTGGGTGCTGGGGCTCCAGAAGTTGTTCAGAGTCCCCTTTTACATAGTTTGGGGGGAATCTGGGGGGAGAGTGCCTTGGATGCGCTGTTTCTACTCCACCATCTTGGCTCCACCCCCTTGTGTTTTTCTTAATGTAATAAATTCAGTCTGTAATTTTCAAAGTTGTCCTGTTTTTCTGTGATTCTTTCTGGCCTTTTGTTTTCTACTATATATTTTTAAAGATGTTTCAGTGACCCTCTTTTCTTTATTTTGTTTTCCCCCAACTCTACCCCGTCCCCTGTCTCTCTCTCTTCCAGCCATCCCCAACCCCCATTGGAAAAATAAGAAAAGCAAAGCGGCAGCACGTTTCAGAAGGGCACTACTCTTCTCCTTTCTGCCTCACCTTCATCCGTGTGCGCCTGCCCCTTAGGCCAGGTTCAGTCTTCATTACTCCATTAACACACTCTTCTGCCTCCTTTTCTCCCCTCAGCAGTTAGAAAAATAACATGTGATTTACAGGCAGAAGGATCTTCCGTGCTCTATCTTTGGCCCATCCTTTGGTCATCTTCCCTGGTCACCTTACCCTGATTATGTTAGAGATATGTCTTTAAAGCTAACCCTGACACAGGTCAGTTCTCTGGTAGTTTAGGTTCAGTATCAGAAAGAAATGAGATGTTCATAGGTCATTCAACCATTAACAGAAGATTCACATAGCAGGGGAAGGTTATTCTATAGGGATATGCATTGAGGAGGATGGGAGGTGATTCAACTGAGTGAAATTCTCCAGTCAATCATGATCTACCAGCCCAACCTCAGAGCAAGACTAGAGACCCTATAGCTGTTATACTCAGGCAACCAGCAAGTGATGGCCTGAGCACTTGGTCCCCTGAGCCAATCAAATCCCAATGATGGTCTCAATACCTTTTAAGGAAAAAACAGACCAACCTGCATAAGGGTAGAGATTTAGGATGTTTCTTTCACCACAGCATAGAAACCCCTGCAGATGGATTTTTCCAGTTTAATACATTTGCCTCTCTCCCCTAGATAGATGAATTCTTGAGAGAGTCCTATCCTAGTATTGTCTGGGGGAGCCAGTCTTTGTCCCCATCCTTCTTCTACTCTTTAGCCTACTTGGGGAATGGAGAAAAGAATACACTATTTGTAAAGCTGGTGGATCACAGGTAAGCTGAGTCTGTAGTGTAGCCGCCTACCTCTGCCTCTACCATGAATGGAGTCTGATTCATCATGGGTTCCTGGTTATGCATGGGGGCACCCTGCTGTCTTTCCTGATTTGAGTGGCTTATATGATCTTTTCAGCTTGGCAACAGCAGGCTGTCACCTGGCAACCCCTCGTCATCCCAAGGCTTGGCATTCTTTGTGACACATCTGAGGGTAGCTAGGGTCAGAATTGCTGCCCAGGAAAGCATGTCCCTGTCTCACTCTTTATCTCAACACTACTCTTCTCTACCCTCTCCTCAGCTGACTCAGGTGCACTGGTAGACAGACTATTATTCTTTCCTCTAGTATAATGGAAAGAACACAGTTATTTGGACTCAGACCTGGGTCAGCGTCAGGTCTGCTACTAATTACCTGTATGACTTTGACTAAATCATTTCCCTTCCCTGAGCCTCAGATCCTCATCTATAATCTATTATCCTAAGGTCCTTGCTTTAAGGGAATAATTGTGGGGAAAAGCTACGCTCTGATCAAGTTGGGGTGGTATGGGTCCAAAGGGAAGAAGTCTCCTGGTCCCATGGGCTGATTTATTCTTTCTCGCACATCCTTCTTAGATAGAAAAAACCTCCAAATATCATTTCATTTAGGTTCTACTTCTTCTTAAATGACCAATCATACAAGTTTAATTTCTCTTTTCTTGTGTTTTTAAAAAGAGGAATGCTGAAGCCTCTACTGCAGAACACATACCAGCATAACAAAGAGTTTTACACTGAGAAATTTTTAACACCAAACCAATTTTGGCAATCAAGCCAAACATTTGCTCATTTGAAGCAAGTCTTTAAAAGAAAACTCCAGTACAATGAGAGAAGCTGAATTTGTTGCAAAGGACTGTATGGTATGGCGGAACGGAACAATTACAGGACTAACTGCAAGGAAATCGGGATTCTTGTTCCAACTCTGCTAGTCACATGACTGTGGCCAGCATTTTATCTCCTCCCTCTGGACTGGGGTTTCCTCATCTGTAAAATTATGAGGGTTGGACTAACTGATCTCTAAGGTCCTTTCCAGTACTGATAGAGAGGCAGTATGACATCATGGATAGCATGATGAAGTTGGAATTAGGAATACCATGATTGTGACTCTGACCCAGATACTTGCTGGTTGTGTGACCCTGGATAAGTTGCTTGGCTTCTCTCATCCTGTTTCCTCATCTGTAAAATGAGACTAATAATAGCACCTACCTCCCAGGGTTGTTGTGAAAATCAAGTGAAACAATCTATGTAAAATGCTCTTCAAACCTTAAAGCCCTATGCAAATAAAGAGAAAGTTATCCCTTGAATCTAGCTTAAAGTGGATTTACCCCCATCCTCTTTCACTTCCTTCCTCATCTCCCTCCCATTCATCTGGACTTTTCTCACCTGCCTTCATTCTCCCACTCAGTTTTATTTTAGGCCTTTTTTTTCTTTATCTATTTCCTCCAACCCATCATCCTTTCCCTCTTCAAGTTCCTCCTCTTTTCTCAAGGATCTGGCAGCAGAGAAGTGGGGAAACCAGTATGCCCAAAGGTAGGGGGATGGGGAAGAAGCTAACATCAAGAGGCCCTTTATCCCTTCCTCTCTGCCTAACACAAATTTCATCCTCGCTCTTTCGGAATCAATTTAGTTTTATTGCCTCAGCTGCTCAAGAGCAGTTTTTCAAGAACAAAAAGGTCAGCATATCCAGGACTAATCAATTCTCCCGGAGCTCTGGTCCATCAGCAGCAGTGGTAGAGGTGGGGGCGCTAGGGAATATATACCCCCCTGGTCCTACTCCCCAACCAGCCCCCATCATTTTTATTGCCTTCATGATCCCGGTCATTAGTGGTATATTTGAGATGCCCCAGAGTGTTCTTACAACATAAAACCTGGGTAATTTGCCAAGGGAGTGGCTGATCCAAGAGACATTTATAGCCACCTGCCCCTAGCTCCCTTGTAATAACAGTTAGCATGTTAGCTGATCAATTGGCTTAGGAAGGGGGATCTGAGACAGGAAGGAAAGATCCAGCCACTTGTTTAAAAGCCTGGCTCCAGAGAGAGCATGCTCTGCTCGGTGGAGAGATGACTGTGTCTCTCTGTCCCCTAGTTCCTCGCTCAGCTGCCTTCTCCCTTCTCAGAATGGATTGCAAATGTTGTGAGAACCAGTGTAAGAGATCCAGAGATCCCTTTGGGCCCACTCCCTTCGAATGTAGATTAATGCTTGTTTCTGCCTCTGTGCTTTAACACATCTTCCCACTGGGAACGTTTCCCCCCCTCCCTTCTTCTGCATCAATCCATGCGTTTTGCTTCCTTGGAAACCCAGCTCAGGATTCACTGCTCCACCAAGAAGCCTTTCCTAATCATTTCCTTACTCTGTTTCTCCTTATTGCATATGTACTCAGTCTTGCTACACTGATTTGCACGTGATTATAAACAGCTCTGTAAGAGCCCTTCAGCTATTTCATAGTATGGTTCCTCTCCCCAGTTGGAGTCTCTATGCAGATATCTCCCCTGATCTGTATGCTTTACCCAGGGGTAGGGACTATTTCTTTTCTTTCCTTTGCATCTGCCAGAGAGTGCCTGCCTAGTCTAGAGCTCTGCACACAGCAGACCCTGAGGATATGGTGCTGGCTGACTGACTCTGAAATAGAAGATGCATTTTGTCTCAAGGGCTCTAGGAACTCAACTTTTGTCATTCCACACATCTCCCAAGATTTTCCCCTAAGTTGGTTTGACCTCTAAGTCAGGTCTCTGGCTGAATTTGTCCTTTAAAATTTCTTTTACTATTCTTATTTTAGGCCTTTAAGATGACAAGGTAGGTAGTGCCAGATTGGGTACTAACTCACAGGTCAAGGGCATAATCAGGACTGAGTAGCTGTGGCTCTGGATCCTTGGGTTAGCAGATGACATTTTGTCTTCGGTATCATAGGAGGTCACAAATGGAAGCTTCCTTAAGAGTCATTCCGTATCTGGGAGCCACCTTACTCCTGTCATTCCCTCCACTAGCTGGTAAATATAAGAAGCACTAATAAGGGTTTACTATGTGTCAAACAGTGTGCTAAGCACTAGGGATACAAATAGAAAAGTGAGACAGTCCCTGTTCTCAGAGTTCAAATTGTAATTGTAACAGTGATAGAAAGGCAAAGAGACAACATATAAAAAAAGTCTAGTGCACGTTTTTGTGTGGTATTGGAAAGGGGAAATCAAAGGAATTTGGTGGACTGGATTTGTCACAGGAGTGGGGTTGAGGAGGTCCCTGAATTCTGCATCTCTTCCCTGACTCTAGGGTCATGTCCTTTCCCGTCCAGATAGACTATCTATGTGTTCCTTAAAATTTGGGCTTTAAGAAAAATGGTAGTCATGGTGGGTCAATATCTAATTCATGTGCCAATTAAGAACAGAGACTGGGTTTAATCTTGAGGGTTTCTCAATAGTAATTTATTTGACTTATGTACCTACCTGGGTTTTCCTTGTGGACATCTGATTTTGGCTCTCCATAACAAAAGAAAAAGGGTCTTTAACTCCCACATAAGCGTTCAAGCTAACAAAACATTGAATACAGTACTGATTTTATTTAGGTTGATGAAAATGCAAAGGATTTGTATCTATAAAGGTAAAAAAGGACTTGTATCTTTCTAGTGAGATTCCACTGCCCTAGGCAGTTTACCAAATTTATATGGGTGGAGACCCTAGCAAGGGGAAGGAACTCAGTAATGTTAGGAACTAAAGAAATGTACTTCTACCTACAATAAGCCCCTCTTTTTCTGGGGACTATATACAGTGCCATTCTGGAGCTGAGTCATCCCCCTGTAGGGAAATAACTCCGGGTTGCTCAGGAGTTAAAACTTTTCCCCTGGACCTTCAGAGTCCACATAACTCACAGCACCAGTGAAAGGCAAGGCTGTGTGCTCTGGTGATCTCATGGCTCTGATAGTGAATGAATAGATGCTCTGCTCCATGCTGAACTTCAATTTGCCTGCGTGGTTTCTGACTTGATCTGGGAACTTCCCAGGGCACTTTGCTGCTGCTAGCACTCAAACCAAATGACTACTCAAAGGAACTGAATTCATATCCAGCCCTTTAACCTTTGGGTCCATATAACCCCTGTTGAATCCTAATTCACCATTCTTCAACTTGCGCAATTTTGAACAATCTATTATGTTTTATTTCAACCACAAAGCAACACAGTCAACTCAATTTAATTTAATACATATTTATTAAACACCTCTATGTGCAAGGCATCCAGTGAAGATATACCCTCTCTCTACAACCTGACCAGAAAATGAATCAATCAAAAAACACAGAACAATATTTCTTCTACAATAAAAAAGAAGGAAGTTTGCTAATGATTAAGAAAGAAGAATAATACACAAAAATACTGGGACAAAAGAAAGAGAGAAGTAACTAAAAATGGAAACTTTCCCTACTTTCTTTACTTTCTAATTTCTTCTTTCCTTTATATACTAAGGTCACTTAACCCTACATCTGCTTCAATAAATATAAAATAGGAGGAATACCAAGTATCAATTTTTTTTTGGTGACAAAACCAAAAGTTTCTGGAATACCTTGCTATAACACAAAGGTAGAAATATCACATGTCACTCTAAGAATGTATTTTTCTAAAAAGAAATAGTACTGTTTTGTCTTTTGCCAAAATTACCAATAGCATAGAATTTTATTTTCTGTGGAAAATGCTAATTCTCCCAATTCTAAACATATGTTCACACTGCAATCACTCTGACTCAAACTGCAATCACATAATGTCCCTGTGATAGAAAGTTAATGGTACCAATCAATATTAAATTCACAACTGGTACAACCTCGATTCACAATCAGTACTGCTAGGTTCTCCACAAGGAAGAAGAACCTCCTTGTAGCTATTTTCATTTTTCCCTTTGCCAACTCAATTCGCCCTTGTTCATATTAAACTAAAAAGAATGTTTCTATCACATTGAAGGGTTTTATACTGAACAGCACCCTAGAGATTCTTCATTGACTGGCTTGGGTAGTACTATCTTTCCTTTAGTTTATTAGTTTGACAAAGTTAATTTAAAAACAATCTAGGGAACCTGAAGTGATTCTTGGAAGGGTGCATGGATCTGCCCATGGGGTTGGTCGCCCTGTTTGGTTTGCATACACAGAGTCTCCAGAGACTGTGTTTGGCTTTCTAATTGAACAATTTCTTATAGTAAGAAAAAGAAGAAAAATGGAAATTGTTGAAAACACAGACACATTTTCCAAACTTTGAAAAGGGAAAGTATCTTGATGACTTGTGGCAGCAATAGCGCTGATGCTTCTGCTCTTTACACAAGTGGATAGTTCTTTGTATTTAGCCAAGGACCAATTTGATAAAGTGGTACGATTCTTTATCACCAAAAAAGTCCATTTTCATCAGAAATATAACCTCAGGCACATCAAATCTAATTAAATTCATAGAAAGTACAAATTGTTGAATAAAAACCAAAATACATTTCAAAGTAAATATCAATTAATATGACACCCAATTTCTTTCCCCTTTTCTAATCACTCCAGTTAGCATGGCTCAGACATAAAACATATTCAATCTATTTTTTCAAATTCAATTAAAACTTGTTTTTCATTTTAATCCAAGAACCCTATCCACTGATTAACTAATGGGTCAGACAAAAATTATTTTGACTTGCTTCTACAAAAGTAAAATCAGTAATATGAAAAGGCTACCCAGCTATCTTTTTTCCCTCTTAATTTATGAAGGTTTTTTGTCATCTACTAATTTAAAAGAACATTTTAATACTTTAACTCCCTGTTCAACAGTTATTCATTCTGCATATGAATAAAGTTTCCATCCAAGAGGATTATTTAAAAGAATAGCTTGCATTCTTATTTACTATTACTCTTTAAATAAAAGTATAAAATCATATTCCTTTGCTTAGTAATGTAGAGAGTACTGTTATATTCAGCTTAGTAGATGAGACAAACTTTCAAATAATAATATTTGCATTCAACACAATTTCACAAAACAATATATTTTGCACAGAGTTTTTAGACCAGTGAACAGCTGAACATTCAAATGACTTGGGGAAAGAATTCGGTCCTTATTCCCTCTTTGAGATGCCTATGGCAAAAGCTGTATGCTTCTGGGTATTGGCAGGTACTGCTAGTTCCATGGGCCACAATGATGATATGATTATGTACCACTTGACTATGTTCTGTGATTATTCTGAACAATAGTGGCAGCTTTGGGACTTAATCCACACATAATGAAAAAGGGAGGAGTTCTGACAATAGCCATTAGGAATCAATAATGCAACTTCACATTTATAAAAGTCAGCATTAATAGCATTAGTACCTTATGTTTGGATAACACTTTATTGTTTATACACTTACACATTTTCCCCTTTGATCCTTACAATAATTCTGTGAGGGAGGTAGAAGGCAGGGATTATTCCCATTTTCTGGTTAGGGAAATTAAGCAAAACAAAGTGACTTGCCCAAACACACACAAGTAGCAAATACTCAAACCCAGATCTTTTATCTCTAGTATAGTGGAAAGAGGACTGGATTTGGAGTCAGAAAGCCTGTGTGCTCTGTCATTTACTATTATGTCACCCCAGAGAAGTTGACAAGTCACTCGACCTCTATAGGCCTCAGTTTCCTCCTATACAAAATGAAGAAGTTAGACTAGATGACCTCTGAGGTCTCTTTCCACTCTAAAATCATATTATTCCAAGTCCTTTGCAGGAATAAAATGTTTAAGATGAAAAAAGGAGATACTAATGAAAAGGGTATTGACCAATGTTAAAATTTTCTTTTCATTACAATGTAATCTCTGTGAGTGTAGGGGTCATCTTATGCTTCTTGGTATCAAGCAGAGGGGAAGCTCTGTCCCTCACACATTGCTTGTGAATATTTCTGGTGATGAAGAGGATGATGAATGACAAAGAATAGGTGTTAATTCTGCTTTCCGTGGATACCCCATGCCCCAGAAGCCTGGAATTGAGGCCAGTGTGGGGGTGCCAAACTGTCACTCAGTTAGATGTTCTATTGCCGAGGGGGACCAGATGATCAGGTTTTGCATGCCTGGTTTACACTCTTCAAATATTTATAGACAGTTCTCTTTGCCTCCAGCCTTAGTTGTCACTTAGCCAAGTTATACATACATAGTTCTTTTAATCTTTCCTTAGAAATCAATCCCATTCAGCTCCTTAATCATTCTGGACACTTTTCTCTAAACTTTCTGCAGTTTGTCTTTCTTATAATTTATTCCACTGAATCACAGTGAAATGCTTCCTGTGCTGAAGCATCATTACCTATATGAGTGGCTCTGTCATGTTTCCATTACAAGGAACAATGCCTTTACATCTAGCACAAAGTTGTTCATCATTCTTTCTTTTAGTATTTATTATCACATTAAAATTTTCATATTTAAGCTGATAGATCAATCAATACATCACCATGGAAAGGAAGAACTAATTCTCATCATCTGCATTGCAGTTTAATGAAAAGAGCCTTGGTTGTAGATGTTGTTGAGTTGTTTGAGTCATGTCTGACTCTTCATGACCCCATTTGTGGTCTTCTTGGTAAAGATACTATAGGGGTTTGCCATTTTCTTTTCCAAATCATTTTGTAGATGAGGAACTGAGGCCAACAGGGTTAAGTGACTTGCCCAGGGTCACACAGCTAATAAGTATCTGAGGTCAGGTTTGAACTCAGATTCTACTGACTCCAGGGCAAACACTCTATCCACTGTGTCACCTCAATGTCAAAAGAGTCCTGGACTGTGAGTTAAAAGACTCTAGGTTCTGTTCTCAGCCCTGGAGTCTTAGGCCAGTCCCTCCCCATTCTGGGAGGGATTCTGTGTCTGACAAATGAGGGCATTGAATCAGATGATCTTTAGGTTCTTCAGGCTCTAAAATTTTGAGAGCCTCAGCTACAAATGGCACATTCACTGGCCTGCTCCTCTGATTCAACAAAAACTAATGTACATGCATCCAACTGCAATGCTTCCTGGGAGAGTACTAAGGAGACAATGACCCAGTTGCTCCCTTTGGGAGAGAAGAAGGGTTCCAAACTTTGGTTTTCTCTCCACCTGTTAGCTTCTCTTATTATTTCCAAAGTCCTGGTTACAGGTATTGAGGTGAGAGGTCAATGAAAGGACTCATGGAGAGGATAAACATAAGCTGCCTTTTGAAGCTCTTTCTTCTGAAACTAATATTAGCAAATGGAAGCCCAGAATTTCAAGAGCTCCTAGAAATGGCCTAAGATGGAAAAAACTAGCAAGTGAAATGTTATACCACAGAATCATAAATTGTGAACTTGAAGGGAGCTGAAAGTCATCTACTCCAAGTCCCTCATTTTTCAGATGAAAGCTAAGGCCCAGAGAGTTAAGCAACTTCCTTCAAGTCACACAGGAAGTAAGTAGCAGAGTTTGGATAGCTAAGTCTTCTACTGATGTATACTTTGATTTCTAAATTCAAATCAAACTCTCATTTCCTTATTATCAAGCATATGTTAATAACCTTACCTAGATCAACCATGAGGAGGCGAGTAAGAGCTGTGTAGAATGTTGTTCGACACCTGAGGTCACTGAGATTGTAGCCTTCACTGACACCCAGAAAGGGGAAGTGCTCACTCTAACAAAAACAAAATGGCATCCAGAGTTAAAATCCTGCACCAAACTACGAAGAACACTGAATTCACTGACGAGAGATTAAGACTTACAGTATGGTTTTGAAGCATGAATTTCACAGCCTTTATTTTCACCAGTTTTTTTAAAAGAATATAAGTAATAGTAGTCAAGGATTTTTTTGGGGGCAGAATATAGTTTTATTTTATAAGCATGTAACCAAAACAACATTCAACTGTATAATACTGATTTTTTTTTCCTTATGAGGGATAAACATTAATCATTAAAAAAAGCATACAGTATAGAAATGTCTTTTACTGTCAGAGTAATAATCCATTATTAACCAGTGCAATTACTTTTCATATCTCATATAGAATTCTAGTCATGAAAAAGAAGAATGAGTTTTATAATTAAGATGAGAATTCTCTTAGTATTAAAGTCTTGATGGTAGAAAATTAAAACTGACCCCTTTTAAATTTTGGATGTTACTTTAGACTTTCTTTTTACTTAATGTGATTTTATCATAAAATAATTATCAATGAGCCATAATGGAGAAAAAATTACTCAACTCTAAGAAGCAATGAGTTCTGCCAGAAGAATTATAAGAAAATCCTGCTCAGAGGGGGGATTAGAAAGCTCTCCAGAGAGCTCAGTACATGACGTGCCATCTATTGATGAAGTGGCCCAGCATTTCTGGCCACTGAGCTTTGAGCATTGAGAGCAGAGGAAAAATGGGGTGAAGAGGAGAATAGAAAGGAGTTTTGACCAAGAACTGCTATTCTCAAAAAGTGGGCTAATCATGGACTCATGAATTCACCCATAACTGACTCAGCATTTTGCTTTTATCTTTTAAAACACCTCAATTTATGTTTCTGCCTATTTCTAAAAGGTAAATCTACTTGTTTCCTCTTCTATTCACTCCTAACCCCTTCCTTCATCTTGTGATCTTTTTTTCTCTCTCTGCCAACCAATATAAATATAGTATATCGGCTTTTACATCCTTGAAACTTTGTTCTAGACGCTGTCCAGACTCAGTCTACTTGGTTCCATTCATTTCCCAAAGGTCCACTCTTCTGGTTCTTCCAAACTCTCCCACAAGTTATATTCACAGAATAAGAGAATGTCAGACCTAAAAGGGACCTCAGAAATCATGTAGTATAATCTATATCTAAACAATAATTTCCCCTTAGAAGAATCTTTTCTTTCTCACATTTCCCAAATACTAAGCAACTACAGTCATATCTCTCTATAACTCCATTGGTGCTTCTAATTTTATATTTTAGACATTTATGAAGTGGTATAGTGAATCAATCAACAATCATTTATTAAGAGCTTACTCTATGCCAGGCACTATGCTAAATGCTGGGGATAAAAAGAAAAAAGCAAAAAGCCTTCCCTACCTATGAGAAGCCTACATTCTAACAGGTAAAGTGCTCAGGAGTCAGTAGACCTTTCTATTTCTGGCTCTACCAGTAACTAGCTCAGTGACTAAGTTCTTAGCCTCTTTGAGCTTCAGTTTTCTCATTTGTAAAATGGGGATGACAATCCCTGTTGACTTATCTCACTCACAGGGTTGTTATGAAGCCCAAAGGAAATAATGGATGCGAAAATGTTATTTTCAAAGAGTTAAGGGCAACACATGGAAATGGCACTATTGTTATTCTTGTAGGCATCTGTAGTACTTATAATATGTCTTATCCATTAGACTATATACTTAGAGGTCAGTTCATATACTAATTTCTCACAGAACAATGTTCTGTTCACAGTGAGTGCTTGATCAACAAGGTTTATTGATTGGCTGACAGGCTGATGGGGGCAGAAGCAGTGCTGATAAGTTGAATGTCCTCCATTGCCTACACAGCATGGAAATTGGATGACTTTACAGTGCCACTCACTGAATGGAGGAACTGCCACTCAAGCTTCATATGGCTAATAGGGGAAAAAATCAATAAACTAAGAAATATCTTAAGTAATTACCATATACAAATTTTCTTGCAGTTGCAAAGTTAAAAGTGACAGGGTCTTTGGGAAATAAGAATGTTGCCATTAATAGGAATCTTTCTGTCAGTGCTGTTAATAAACAGCAAGTCATGTTTTGACAATAGAATATTTATGGTAGCAATAAAAAGAACATTCACAGGAAGAAATCTACTCTGCCAAAGACAAATTTGCTGCAAAACTGCATCTGTGCACTTTGTACCAAGGCCAGCCTTAGTGCCTTTTAATTACATTCTAAAGAAAAAAAATAATTAGGAATGCATTTTTTCATTTTGCCAATAAATAATAATAAAACAGGTTCATATGCATAAATACTATGACTTTATATTTCTTCCCAGGAACACGAGGCTGGCTATGGCCATAAAAGGAAGGTGTACTGAATCAAAGCAAACCAATAATGAAAGAAGAAAAAGAAAGAGGGGCAGGACACATATTCTTCACTTTTAACTCATTCTTCTCTGGGTGAGTAGGCTCTTTGTGTTTTCTTCAGTCAGTCAAGCCAATCAGTGAATAAATTATTATTAAGAGCCTAGTATGTGCCAAATACTGTACTAAGCCCTAATGATACAATGAAAAAGAAACACACAAGTCTCTGCTCTCAAGGACTTTACAATCTAAATGGGGGAAAGACAGCACACAAAAGAAGTTGGAAAGGAGAGGTACCTTGCATAAGTATTAGGTTATTGGTGAAGCAAAAATGAGAATAAAGGAGGCCCCTAAATGAGAACTCAATTGTACTTGTTCTATCACTGAATGGGGAGTTTCCTTTCAATAACTGCCAGTCAGACCATATTTCTATAGATGAAATAGAGAAAAAATAGAGAAAATAGTGTACTGCTAGATTCATTTCCTAGCAGAGAAAGCTTCCTAACTTTTTGCAGCAGGGGATAATTTACTAAGAGGATACATAGGAAGGTTTCTAACCTGGCTTCCAGTTCTATGGATAAATTTGGCTTCATGGCATAGACAAACATCATGCAACTGGATTATTGCAGTTAAACTGCCAAAAAGTTTCTTCTTCTAGACACTCAGTTATGAAAAAGCTAAGCAAGAAATTCAAAGGCTGGTATGACAAATTACTAATAGGGAAAGGCTAGAGAGAAAAATGTTGGAGGAAAGAATGGAAGAATCTTATGCATATTGTGAAAATAAGTATCAATGATGGTAGTGATAATAATTCATGTTTATATTTCAAGGTTTACCAATCATTTTCTTCACAATAACCTATGAGATAAGTGGCACAAGCATTATTATCTCCATTTCACTAAATGGGATGAGAATGTGTTGGTTCCTTAATGTAATGTAATGGCATATTGTTCCATAGGGCCTAGAATACTTCTCAGTGAGTCAAAGAGTAAAATAAGTTAATAAGTACTGAGTGGATTATGATGATGGTACAGTTAGAGAAGAATGTTTACAATATACATGGGAAGGCAGAGCCAAGATGATGGAACAGCAGCAAGAAGCATGGCTAGCTCCCTACTCATAAATCCTAACAGGTCTAGAAAATACACCAGACCAAATCCTGATTGGAAAATTCAAGAAAAATTTACACTGAACATTTTATCTGTCCTATTGTTGACAAAGGGAGAAAGATAGAGAAGTGTGTAGACAGTGGCGATGGGATCTGGCTGGAAGTATGCTACGTAAGACCATTTCATGGCAGGGAGAGGTTGTGTATCAGGGCAAGAGGTCCCAGGGTCACACAAAGGGGCCTAAAGTTGTGTAGTTGGTAGGAACAGGTGTCAACCAGTAGCTTTGTAGCTCATTAGTTTAGTTTTGGGTCACAGATCTAGGGTAGAATACAATATTCCAGAAGAGAAAGGCTATAAGCTTACAACCAAAAACAACTTCCCCAGCAAAACTGAGTATAACCTGACAGGGAAAAACCAGACCTTTAATAAACTGGAGAATTTCCAAGGATTCCTGATGAAAAGACAAGAGTGGCATAAAGCAATGAAATACAAATAAAGGAGTCAAGAGAAGCATGAAAGTAAACATGGATGAGAGATCATACGAGACAAAGCAAAGATAGACTGCTTACTTTCTATCATGGGAAGATGATGGGCATGTGGGTGCCCTCAGAATCCTATCGTCATTAACAAGAAAGAGAGGCAAATAGTAGTTTTGTTATGTTCTGAAAATCTTAAAAGAAGAATGAAAAGGGTGGGTAAGAAGAATATACCAGAAAGCAAAAGGGAGAGGAAGGTTTAGGCAAATTATCTCACATAATCAGATTGTGTAAGAAGTCTATATAAATATGGAGGAGAAGCAGATGGGGAGCTGCTGATAAATGAACCTCACTCTCATCTGAACTAGTCAAAGAAGGGAAGAATACAAAAAAATCACACACACAGCTGGGTACATAAACTTTGTTGTTCAGTTGTTTATAATTGTGCCCAACTCTTCATGACCTCATTCGGCTTTTCCTTGGCAGAGATACTGGAGTGGTTTGCCATTTTCTTCTCCAGCTCATTTTACAGATGAGGAAACTGAGTCAAACAGGGTAAGGTGACTTTCCCAGGGTCACACAACTAGTAAGAATCTGAGACCAGATCTGAATTTAGGAAGATGAGTCTTCCCAACTCCAGGCTTGGTGCTCTATCCACTGCCCTAGCTCACTACCCCTGGTTACATAAATACATTTCACTAAATATGGAAACAGGAGAAAGAAGGGAGAAGGAAGAAGGGGGAATAAGGGAGTGTATCATAAGGAAGGGATTAGTCCTAAGTAAATATATTTAAGGATGTACTAAAAATATTTATGGCAGCTCTTTTTTTGCAGTGGCAAAGAACTGGAAACTGATGGGGTACCCATCAATCAACTGGGGAATAGCTCAACAAGTTATGATATATAAATGTGATAGAATATAATTGAGGTATAAAAATGATGAAAAGGACATATTAGAGAAAATTGGACTTATGTGAATTGATGCAGAGTGAAGTGAGCAAAGCCAAGAGAACAATTCATACGATGACAACACTATCATAAGGAACAAACAACTTTGAAAGATTTAGGAAATTTGGGCAGCATAATAACCAACCACAACTCCAGAAAACTCATGAAGAAACATGTTTCCTTTCACCTGAAAGAGAATGAAGGACTAAAGAAGCCAGAGTGAGACATAAATACGTATGTATGTATACGTTTTTGGACATGACCAATGGGGAAATTTGTTTTCCTTGATTCTATATGTTTAAATTAAGGGTTTTCTATTTCTTTCAAGTTGGATAGAGAGAAGGTAGATTTTTACTGAGAGAAAAAAAATTAAAAAAAAGAAATATATAGAGAAGCAGCTAAATGGCAGACTAGATAGAGCGCTGGACTTGAGTCAGGAAAACCTGAGTTCAAATTTGGATTGAGATACATAGTAGCTGTGTGATGCCTGGCAAGTTATTTAACCTCTGTCTGCCTCAGTTTTTTCATCTATAAAATGAGGATAATAGTACCTACCTTTCAGGGTGAGGATGAAATCTGATAATATCCATAAAGTACTTTGCAGATCTTAAAGTACTTTATAAACACTAGTTATCACATACACATTTATGGATAATATTTTGAGAACAGAATTATACCTTATTCAACAAATGGGGCCAATTTAGTCCTAAACCTTAAGTAATGTACCATATACTATGCAGGTACCCATGTGGGAGCCTGGTAAGCCTATATCTAGGTAGGAGTTAATGGAGGGCATATACCCCTCCTGAAGTATATGCAGGTCTTATTTCTTGTCAGTTTATTGTGTTGTGATAAAAAAAGCCTTCTAATTATCTGCTGGGATAGAAATAAGGATAACTAAAAAAAGTTTTGAGTTGAGATCTTCCTTCTTCTTCCCAGAGAGTAAGCTAGGCCAGAACTACTACCCAAACTACTACTAACCTCTATGTTAGAAGGAGGGGCATTGAGCAGTTCTTGCCCCTTGTCTCCATGTGACTGTGAATGTGAATGCATAGTGCCTTCTATTTATTCTTCCTAATCTTAGGTGAGATGGAATGGTCCAGGTAATCTTGTGAACCTCAAAGGTCAGAAAAATCATCACAGATCTCCTTAGCAAGTGGAGCTGATGGCAACAGCAAGAGATAAGACTACTGTGAAGGAGCCTGCCCCAGGAGTTACCTCCTTGACACAGATCAGGAGAGAGTCAACCTGGTATATGAGATGTTGTATCCTAAAAGCATTTTCCTATGGGCTGTACAATATCCAGAAGTGAATTTGTGAAGAAAGGAATCCCAGTGCCAGGAAGTTGTAATGGCAAGCAAACAAGTACTTAGTGCCTTGTTTCAGTTGAACCTTGTCCTTGATTATATCAAGTCTTTGTTAAGAAACAGAACTTGTGAAACCCACAGTGGGAGGAACTTCCTGATGCAACAGGATGGGGTGGAATAGGGAGGAGCTAATGACCATATATAAGGAGAAGCCAAAGCTGGGAGAGAGCAGAATGGAGAAGGGGAATGGTTGTGGAGGCCGGCATTCTGTTTGTCTGTTCTATCTATGTTGATTGTTTTATCTGTTTGTTAATTTTTGTCCCAGAAGCCCTGGGACCTTACTGGAAGCCCTGAAAGAGGATTTTGTTGTTGTCTGTCTACAGAAGTCCTAGAGGAGGGTTTCAGAGGTCCTGGGATCATACTGATGATGTGTGTTGAGTTCTCAGACCTTGTTGGGTCTGTGTTGATTTCACAGGCAGAGAGTAAATTGATAATGGTGCCAACAATATGTATGAATGTTACTATGACTCTGTTAAGCTCTGTCTTCCCAGAAACAGAAACCACAAAGGACTTGAGGTGGACTGGACACTGTGAGCTTCAATATGGAGCTGGATGAGGAGCTGAGAGCTGCCTACCTTTGAATCCAAGTGATAGTTGGGTAGATTCAGGCAGGAGCTGGACCCATGGAAGAGGAACCATGGAATTTGGGAGCCAGCCTTGAGTCAAGATGAAAAGAGATATGCTTGGGTACTTAATGCTGACTGAGAAGATCATGATTTACTGTGGCCTAAGGGTGGGAGAACTTTGTACTTTTTACCTCTTAAGGATGATTGAGTTAAGGATGACTATAAACCAATCTCTAATCAAGAAGAAAGAAGACTTTTTGACTGAGAGATTAAGACAATGTAACTTAGAGGTGGAGAACTTTGACCTCTGTACTTTATGTCCCTTAAGGAGGCTTGCTCCTTAAGGATGATTGAGTTAAGAACTTACTGAATGATATATTTTGCATAAAACTATGTGGCCATTTTGGTGAAAACTACATGGCCACTTTAGTGATAAGTTGTTGTGTTATATTATTGTGAATGCTCTATTTTGGTTTCTGTGAATATTTTGCTTTAGTTTACTGCTAAATAAATAGAGAGTTCACTATACTATGTGATCAGAACCTTAGAGCTATTCACAGCAGCAGTCCTCTGGAGAGCTTCTCATGCTTGACTTTACAGAAGTATCTCTATTGACTGGATATCAGGGGAAGGAATGCTTCACAGCAACCACTTCAATTTTGAGTTTACTCTCTTCAGGGACTGGGTGTGTAGAGGGGAGGATACATCTCAGGGTTTGGGGAGATGCTGCTGTACTTCAGCCATTGCTATAACTTCTCAGTAAATATTTCTTTGCAAAAACTTAATTAGTTAATTAATATTGGGGAAATGCTAACTGGTCAAATGGTCTTTATTGGGAAATACTGAATAGGGATCATCCCTGCAATAATAACCTCGCCTAGGTTATTCCTAGAACTCAGTAAGTAGATGGAGCAGCTTATCCCTGGGAACCTAACCTGCTAATTCAAGGAGGGTCAAAAGAGTGAGTCCAAAGCCTTTGCTACATTCATAGAAGTGAATTTGTTATCAAGAAACCAGTATGTGCTAGGTGCAGATCTTGAACTCAGGTCTTTCTGCTTCTGTGGTCAGGTCTCTAGCCACCACACTGCTGCTTCAGAGAGCTTAAGTACAATGACAAAAATTCCAAAGTTCTAAGATTTCCCTTTATCATATCAGGCTGAATTATACACAAACAGGAATTGGAAAACAAGGATATCCTTCACTCAGACCTCTGACTCACTAGAACTTGTGGTCTGATGAAAAAATTTAGTCTATCAGCCAGACCAAAAGCAACATGCATTGAGCATCTACTAGTTGAAGAATACTATAATAGACCTTGTGGGAGATTATGCAAAAAGAAAAAAAAGTTCTATCCTTTGAGAGGTTTATAACATAATGTGAGATAGGTTTACCAAAGAATAGTTTGTTCTATTAGATAAAGATAAATACTTACGTACTAAATATTCTGAGAAGTAAAGAAAAAAATAATAGGAGAGTATATTACAAATTAGATGATTTTTAGTCAATACAATTTTTTTAAAGCAATTGGGGTTAAGTAACTTGCTCAAGGTTACACGGCTAGTCATTATTTATGTGTGGGTGCTCATTTTCTGAGGCCGGTTTTGATCCCAGGTCATCCCAACTCCGAGGCCGGCGCTCTTACTCACTGCGCCACCTACCCGCCCCTTAGTCAATACATTTTTTAAAAAAGGAATCACAGGATAACTCTGGAAAGGACTTATAAAGGAAGTGTCTTTAGTAGAATTTTAAAATCTAAGAGGGATTTCCTGGAAAAGCCATTCCAAGAGGGAATAGCATGTGATGTCTCATGGTTAAAAGATGATAAAGAATGTAGGATGAGAGGGAAAATATGTCTGATAGAGTACAAAATAGGGCAGAGAGGCAGATTAGAAGGTTAGTTATGGGGATAATGGCTGAGGATGGTTTAGTCTAACATATACGGTTGGAAAAGTAAGGCAGACCATGTGTGTGATAGCATGAAGGTTGCATTGGTACCCAAGGAATATTTTAAAAATCTATACCAGGGGTTCTTAATCTGGTGTCTGAGAATTTCTTTTTAAAAATATTTTGATAATATTCTACGTATTTCATTATAGGTGTATGTATTTCATTATGGGATATATTTCATAATAACTGGTTTTCTTTGCAAGCCTAAGTATTTTATGCATTTAAAAACATTATTCTCAGAAGATTAGATATATCTTAAATCTTACTGAGTCAGGCTTTACATGACTGCTAAATATGTCTGTGATACAAACAAGATTAGGAAGCCCTGATCTTGAGGAAGACTGCCAATGCATTAGGCAGATCCTCTATTGTAGGTTTATCGCTGTACCTGGACAAGAATCACATAGGTTGAAGCAGGATTCCAATCAACACAACTAGAGGGACTATTGACACTAATGAAATAATGGATTCATTAATGTACTCAAATCCAAGATGAGAAATTTTATTTTGGTATAAAAACTAACTGGAAGTAATTGTGAGCTTTTGCAAAATGAAGTGATGTAACAGAACTAAGATCTAAGAAAGGTAGTTCTTACAGAGCAGGAGGACGCTAACTAAGAATGGAGGTGAATGACAAATGCTGTGAAGGAAGAATTGGCAGAACATTGCTGAAGGAGAATTAGATGATGGGGCTGAAAGAGAGTTAGCAATCAAAGTTGATTTCTACCCAACATTCCTCACTAGATAAAAAGAGGACTCATGGAAGTGTTTGTCATGGACAGACGAAGCCAGGAAATAAAAGGTGGGACACATGAACTATTCTCGGGAGAGGGAAATATCAGCATTTAGATAACTGAAGGACCTGTGCTGAGATGATTTTCAGAAATGAAGGAAGCAAATTTTAGTAAAACCAAGTTTGCTGATAATGCTAAGACTTCCATGTGATAAAATTCTGAACTAATGGATAAGCCACAGGGAGATCTCATAAAGCTGTATGTGGGCAAGATGAAAAGTGGTAGATTAGCTCCATTGTGGGCAAATATAAGGTAATAATACATCAAGGTAAAAACAAGATGGGCTATGCCTATAAAATCACAGATTTTGCTTTAAATTGTAGCCCAGAAAAATAAGTTTAGAATCATGGTTGATTTTCCCATGAAGGTATCAACCCACTGTACTGTTGTGTCCCTTTAAAAGGTGAAGAAAATGTTTTGATTAATCAAAAAGGTCTTTGGAAGTAAAAGTGTGTTTTTTGTATCTTACTTTTGTTTAAATATTTGAAACTAGAATAGTATGTCATTCTTAATTCTCATACCTTAGGATAAAATGAAGCTGGATAAGGTCCAGGAAAAGACATTCAAAATGATCAAGATAAAAAAGGGTTTTCATGAGGATAAACAAAAGGGATGCCTTAGTGTGTTCAGAAAAATGACTAAGAGAAGAGATGACTATAGTTATATCAACAGAAATGGTCAAGATTAACACAATGTTATTTGCCAAATTACAGTGTAGCTGAAACCTTTGAATTCAAAGCATGTAGCTTGAAAAAGGAAATAAAAGGATTATTTTTCAGAATAGAATATAATAGAAATGGAAATATAAATGGGCTTAAGAAAGGCTTAAATAAGTAAATTCAATGATGAATGAGTCATGCTGGAATTTATTAGAAGGAAGTTAGGAATGTTTCTCTTATACCCCTATTCTTGGAGGAAAAATCAATAGTAGGCTACCACAATACTCTGCAATAAAATTCTCAGATGTCACTGAATCAGAAAATTGGGCTGCTTGAACTAAATGTTTGACCATGGATAAGATCTATTTTATTAGGAGTGTGAATTTTGATGAACAAACTATGAAAAAAATTCCATTACTTGTTTAAAACAACAACAACATGGAAACTGGAAAAGAAAACTCAAACAATCAAATTCAGATGAAAACTAAAACTCTTCTTCTTTTCCTCCTTTTTCATTAATTAAATAAATTACTTTATTCTAATAGCTCACATGCTACTGGGTCTCCATTCCCCAAAATGACTGCCTGTGTTAACCACCAAAACAATCTTGAAGATTCCTGTGGTAGGTAAGATAACCTTTCAAAGAGGTGGAATCTAGTGATCTTAACTGGTGTACCCTAGAGAAGAAATTTCACAGTGACCCCTCAAGGATGCTCTTTTTATCAACAGACCTGAAATACACAAACATTTGGTTCCACAAATTCCTAAAAATCAGTTTTGAAAATGGTGATAACAGAAAATTCAAATGTATGATAAGTACAATATAATAAATAAGCTGGGGAAACATAACACTTTCTTTCCAGTGGTCACTAGACTTTAAAGATATTATAACTTGACCAATTTGGAGAGTTGCACATTTAGCAAAGAGCAGCCCTAGGGTGAATATGACTGGCTAGCTACAGTCTATGGAGTTCTGAGGTAGTAACCTCACAGATGTAATTATTTAGGGATATTATTTTATTGTCACTGCAAAAGTCAATTCAACTATTTTCTAAATAGGAAAAAATCATTCTGAGAGGAGCAATAATCATGCAAGTGTGTTTGGGCACCTGACTTTCTGCTTTAAGCCAAATAACCCAATGAGATTCTCTAGTTACCTTAAAGCTAGTAGCCCTTCCTAAAAGGAAGGCTATCTTTTGATATCTCAATACCTAAAGGACACATCAAAAACCAGAAAACTGAAACAAGAAGACACCAGGGGTTCTTAACTTTTTTTGAATCATGGGCCCCTTAGATAGTCTGGTGATAAAATGATAAAAATATAAAAAAACTCTAAGTTAACAGAATTTAAGTTAACAACCCCTGGAATATGCCATAATATACAGATTAAGGTCAATTCTGAAACAGGTAAAAATGACAAGAGTGGAAGCAACTCTAAATATCTGGAACAATCCATATCATAAGTGACAAAATTTAAGATTTCATTTTAGACTTCACTATAAGCAATCTGCCCTTTTGAAGAGGTCATATTTTGGAGTGGGGGGGTGTTTTTCACCTATTTACTGTTTCATTATATTATGCTTTAAAGTTAGAAATACTTTTAGTATTACTCTTTATTTATTAAGGCATCTGTATAATGTGGCTTGTGGCTGGTGGTTTCTACCTTAGTGCGTTTTTTTTTACTGTTAACCAAAGCCATATTTTTGTAAGCCAGATAGTTGTTTATTGCTCTAAAAATAACACAATTAGGATTAAAAACACATTACAGTAAAGATAATGATTGGAAACAACTAAACACGCATTAGGGAACACCATGACTACACTGACATAGCTGCACCAGTCACATATTCCATTATGTAAATGAATTCAAAGATATTTCATGACTGATCAGCTGGAAGCGACATAATGATTTATAATTCAAATAACTGAGCATTGAAATCAAATTGAGCTAATATATATTTCTAAATATGCAAACCTGAAATAATTGTTAAAATAACATAAAACAATGCATACTAGTGGAAATCATTTGTATCCCTTTGTTAAAGATGTCATAGTTTCTTTTAACTTTTATATAATAAGTTTTCTGGAATCATATTTAAAAAAACTTTCAGAAAACTGGTCAAAAGCAGTAAACATTTTATAAAATAAAAGGCAACATTTTCTGAACCAATTCATGAGTAGCTGAAAGCTATGTGATGGAAAAATGCAGTAAATGATAGATGAGTGAATGGACAATTGCTAAAAACAATAATGCAGGTCAAATTAATTCTACTTTAAAATTAAAATTTGATTTAAGGCATGGGATATATTCAACCCATAAGGAACATTCTATAAAATATCTATTTCTTTCTAAACAATTTGCACAAATATTTTAAATAAATTAATTCACTGTGAAAAGGCCGAAGTTTGAAAACCCAGGAAGTACTTATAAACCACTTCATATGTTAGAAATAAAAAGTATTTCAGTATTATTATTAAAAAAACTATCGTGTGAGTTTTTTTTAATAAGAAAAAAATACATATCTTTAAAAGCCAAAATGACCACAGAAATTGGGTTGTACATCACTTTCCAGTAAAAAAGAAAAACAGCCTCGACAGGTGTAATTTATCATTTTTCTGATTTAATACCAAAGAAATATATTAAAATAATAAAAAGAATCCTGAAATCCTCAAAATTTGTAGTGATAAATAGCCCTCCCTGTCTTTATTGCATTATACCTACTAACAGAAATATTGCATGGTGGATTTTGCCAGACAAGGACGATTATTTTCCAATAAAAAGTTGCATATTAAATTCCAGCACAAAAGTGGGTGTCTAATACTTTGGAAATCTTTTATGGTTTGCCAAGGAACACAATTTTAAACTTAACTAATACAAACATATTACTGAAGTGAACCTATGTTAAAGGTTTCTCCACACAACCTCAACTATTGCTAGCAGAAGCCACTATCTTCAGAATGTTATGCTGAAATTAAAATATCAACTAATACTGAATATTTAACTAGACCAATGCTTTTCATGTCTTCTACATTTCTCATGGCTGATATGCAAAATATTTTATATATATTTAGCTCACATGTGGAACATGACAACATTAGTAAAATATAAATTAACAAAATATCCAATTCTCAATTAAAAATAAAATATTAAAGGCATTTATGCATTTTACATGTAATATAACATCTCCTATTTAAAAAAAAATCTAGGGGGTTGATTTTGTGAGGGTTAGAATTTCAAAATTGTATAATAAAGCTTACAATTTGACCCCATCTTTTCATTATCCACTCTTTCTTCATCCAGTGCTAATTTGTTTCCTTTTATTAGACAAAGGGATGATTCTGAAGAATATTCAGTGCACTTGTTTCTATGTCTATGGTGTAATATTTTAAAACATTCTAATATTTAAAAAATAAAGTTGTAATTTTTTTAAAAAACCAAAACCAAAACCAGCTCCTTGACATATTGCAAAGAATCACATATCTGCTATCTAGTTTATTGTGCATGGGTTTACTTGTACAAAAGAGACCTTCAAAGAAAATCATGCATTAGGCAGCATGGTACAGTAGAAAAAGTCATGGTTGAGGTGCCAGAGGATCCTGGTTCAAATCCCACCCTCTGCCCCTTATGATCATTTTACCTCCTGGGTCTTAGTTTCCTCACCTGTAAAATGAAGGAACTGGACTAGAGAGAGAACCTCTGAGATCCCTTCAAGGGCTAGAACTATGATGCTGTCTGTGATCTTGACATTTTCCCTGCCCCTTCCGCTACTTGTTTACTGGGGACTATGGGATCTGGAGTGAGAGGTCTGGGTTTGAATGCAGCTATGCCATCTTGGACAAGTTACTTTTCTCTGGACATTGATGTCTCCTCTATTAAAATGAGGCAGCTGCACTAGATGCTTTATAAGTTCCCTTTCAGAAGTAATTCTATGTACAAACAAGGAAGGAACCTATTCACCAATCTATTTTGCTAGGACACAGCGCCCTTGTATTAAAATACTTTTTCCTACTCTGTATTACAATTGTGTGTGTGTGTGTGTGTGTGTGTGTGAGTGTGTGTGTCTTTGTGTATAACTACATCATTCCTTCTATTATAAAAGAAGCTCCTTGGTGACAAGGGTTATGTTATTTTTCATCTTTCAATGTATTCCTAACACAGAGCTGTGTCTTATAAGCAAGAAGTGCTTAATAGATGTTTGTGGATTTAGTAAATGGTTCTAAAATGTTAAGATTCATACAGTTGTAGATTTGGAAGGTATTTCAGAATCCATCTAGTCCAAATCCTTTCTGAAGTAACAATCTCCTACATGGTAAGCCTGGCAAATGATCACTTAGCTTCCAATGAAAACCTTTAATGATGGGTAACTTGGTACCACACAAGCCTTCCATTTTGGCAGAGTTTACAGTGATATTAATAGTGCTGTATATGATGCATCATGCTACAATTTATACTCTACCAGATACATAGCAAAAAGGATATCCAACAGAAAGATCATTTAGGAACTGTAGAGTTCTCGCTATCACAGGGTCACAACTTCCCCAGTATTTAAGGTTTGTAACACTAGAATAAAAAAAATTGATGATAAATGATATATTTTTTGTAGGAGAAACCAATATATACAGACTTTCGACAAATTCAATTAAGAAGCTGGATGATTATTACTACCACACATTTCACAAAATATAAAACTGTCCCCCCAAAACAAATGAATGTTTTCCACTCCATTCTTCTTCAGTAACATAAAAAATCTCAGTCATCTTACAATGTACATAGTTATTATAAGTTGATTTCTGCACATTCTATAGCTATCTCAATTTTTAATAGAGTAAACTAGGTTTACACAGACAATAAACCGATTAAGGTGAATTAAAACATTAAAGGAATTACAATAAGCTAACTCCACAATTCAAAATTCCTACAAAGAAATTATTGTATCTACAGCTACAAACCCCTTTTCTCATGAATGTAAAATTTTTAGATTTCTCCAAGGTAAAACCATAGGGAAGCAAGGGAAATTAAGTCTATTGTTATGCTCATTCTAGAATGTTAAAGGGTCCCATGAATTTGTTCTTTCAGGAAGAGATGGAAAGAAGAACTCCAATGCTTACTTGCTTTTCTTCTTCCCATGAACAATAATCTTTCTAATGGGTTTCCAGTTGGGGCCCTGAATATTTTGCAGCTATTCTGAATTATTGTATAAAAAATTAAAATGCATCAAATTAAGAAGTCACTGAAGTTGTAAGCTAAGCTACATCTATCTCATAGCACTTAAAAATATCATAGACTTTAGAGTTGAAAGGGAACCAGTTAGTATGATAACCTTCCTTTTACAGAGGAGAAAACCAAGTCTTAGAGAGATAAAGGGACTTTCCCAAGGTCATGCAAAGCTATGAGATAAGACTGATTTGATTGGAACTCCTAGACTTATGTGCTCTTTCTTATATACATCATCATCTCTTAACATGGATGATTTGACATAGCAAGATATTCTATATGATTTATGGGTTTAAGAAATAACCCAAGTTATAGACTGCTGTGCTCACATAAAAACCATACTGGGAACATTCGAGACACTAAAACAGGGTTAGTTATAATATCAAGAATTTTGATAAAGTAGTTATAATAAAAAAGAATGAAGGGTTAAGAAATCAAAGTATTAACTCACATTTTTGTCATAAACGTTTCCAGAACATGGTTGTCGTCTGTTATTCCTAAGACCTCAGACATTCGGGCATACACCTATATGGAAACATTTCTACAGTCACAAAGGGCATTTATCAAGAAATATTCTTAAAACATATTAGCAAAAGGAACTGTTTCAAATTATAATTTATTTTCCATTTTTACAATTATACCAAAGGAAGAGTAACAACTAGTGAATGTTTGGCCTTTCTTGGGAGGCAGAGGACATTTTTGCCTAGTCATAATGCTTCCACTCAGAGAATTGCCTCCCCTGTCTATGATCCATGCCATTGTTAGTCTGGGTTAGAAAAGACAACAAAGAAAACAACAACAACAACAAAAACCCAACCAAAGACCCATGTGACATTTTCTGGCACCAGAAGTTGCTTCCTGTTTTTAGAAGCATATTTGAAATTAGGGGCAGTTAAGTGGTGCTGGGCCTGGATGGAAAAGGAAATGGCAAACCACTCTAATATCTTTGCCAAGAAAACTCCAAATAGATTCATAGAGTCAGACATGACTAAAACAACAGCAACAAAAACTTGAAATAGCCTATGACTGTCCAGGATATGCTCCATACTGAATTTTCTAGGAACACGTGCAAAAACCACAAAAACATTGATGATAGTAAGTACAAAAGGTGGTAAACCATTTCAAGGAGCTCTCCTCAACCAGCCCTTGCCTATGTTCTCCTAAATAGAGATATGTCTTGCTTGTTTTGCTGAATCTGAAGTTCTAAAAACCCAGGGACCCTCCTCTGAAAACACCTGGAGCCTTCGAACTCAACTTCACTGTGGGAAAGTGAGCTGAAGAGGCTTGAGGCATAGTTCACGCTTCTTATAATCCAAACCATGCCAGGCTTTATAAACATACCCTATGGCTAACACCCCAAGTGGGAGAATTCCACAGATGGCCAATGGAATGCTCTCTGTAAGGCTGGCAGAGCTAAAGAGGTGGGCTAACACCTCCACACGCGCTGACACTTTGGTGTGATTCCAGGTTATTCTATGTTAATCTAGGCCATTGCCAGACACCAGCTCTATGGGTGATTTCTTGCCTGTGATTTGATCCCCTCTGACTGTTTATTTGTTGCCTCAATTTCTCTTGGTCTGTTCTTTCATATGGCATGGTTATTTAGGCTATGTTTTCTATACCTTCTGTTGTTTATATGGAAACATCAACCCAATGTATTTCCACGGGTCATGAGAGTAGCATAAAAATCATGGGGCACTACAAATCACCCAGAGTTATGGAGTGATACAGGGGAGGTCAAGCTGTTCATTGCAGAAATCTCACACTGGGGTTTTACACAGAATTCAAACCAAATAGTCTCCTGTTCCAGGGTTTTGAAACTAAGTTTCCTTTGTCCAGATGGTTCCTACAGCCTGGAAGAGTGAGTCAGGGAATGACAGAGGATGATATTTATTTATATTTCTTTTTCTAGCCTCTAAACCACTTTGACAAGCTTTCTAATACTCCTTTAACTGATCTTGGTCTATCTTCCATTTTCAACTTCTCTGAAAGAAAATTCTAACTATGAAGCTCTGACTATAATTACAAATGCAAAAGACCCTTGGGCTATGGCCTACATTCAACAATATTGAGAACCACTCATTGCTAGCCCTTAATAAGGAGAAGCTTTAACACAAGTCACTACTTGTGGAGATGGCAAAGTGACAGAAAACAAACAAAAAACAACCCTTTTTTCTTCCATTTCCTCACAACAGTCCTTCTAAGAATGAAACTGGGTCTACTGTTTTATGAAAGCAACACAGTTTAAAAGTCAGCAAATTTTAGTATGTCCTGAAAATATTCACTATACACTCAGCCTTAGCCAACCACTTCGAAAATAGTTCTGCATAGTCCAGTCCTATAACAGTGAGAGGCTGGATTGAAGAGATCCATGCAAGTTCATCCTAGCTATAAGTTATATCAAATGGTCTACTGATGGAGCATCATTCTTAAAAATGCACTCTGACACTAGAAATCTCAATTTCTGATAAAGCAACTTCTGACACGGATATAGCTTTTGAGGGTTCATAATATCACACATTACTACTTTTTCTTGCTTAAGTTTCTTGTCCTGAACAACTTCAACACTTCAAGATTTTACCAGTTTGTAAATCAAGATAACAAATCTGGATCTTTTTGGAAAATAATTTATATTCATTTAAAAATAATCTTCATTACAGCCTTGACAACAATAAACAAACATAAACCTTAAAGTAATAACAAATAATCATTAAATTATAAACTTCCATCATTTAGTTTATAAATAAAACACATAGATAAGCTTTAATGGAATAATATTAAATTCATCTTACTTATTTATATCTCCCCTCTATTTTCTGTGTATTTGCCAAATTTTTACCATTATTTTTATGCAGTAGAAATCAGATAAAATCAAATTTCATCAGGAGAAATCAGAAATGCATACTGTCTTTTTGATTTTGTTTTCTAATCCATAAGCAGAAAATTTTGACAGTTACCTCTTTATAATATATTTTAAGATCTGATAGGTAAATAAATTCTTCTTTCCTTTCCTTTTTTATAATTTCCCTCAAAATTCTTGACCATTTGTCTTTCTATATAAACTTTTAAATTATTTTACCTAATCTTTGGAATATCCCATTGGTACTACAATAAATTTGTAAAATAGTTTATGCAGAATTGTCATATTTACTATAGTGGCTCAACCTAGCTATACATACGGGATCTAATTATTTATATCTTCTTTTTTTTGTTAGAAATATGTAGAAATGCTTATGATTTTTGTGGTTTTATTTTATACCATTCTATTTTACCAAATTATTATCTTGGTAGTTTTTTTGTTGTTGAATTTCTTGGGTTTTCTAAATATCATCTGCAAACTGATGCATTTTAAATTTTCTTCTTTGTGAATGACTATTTCCTTAATTTCTCTCTCTCTCTCTCTTTTTTTGCCTTATTGTTCTAGCTAGCATTTCTAAAACTATTTTGAGGAGTAATAGTAGGGGTGGAGTTCTTGCTTTATATTTGTTTTAAACAGCTTTGTTTTGCCATTATATATAGTGTAGTTCTTGGTTTCAAATAATCAAGGAAAAAAATCATCACAGTCCCATACCTTTTAATGTTCTCAGCATGAAGGACCCTATTGATAAAATAATTTGGTTTTATGAATTTTATTATTAAACTTATTGTTATGTTATTTTAATGGTAAACTATTGTTGAATTTCAGGTATAAAGCTTAATTGATCATAGGCATACTTTCTGAATTACTGTTATATCTGAAATGCTGGAATTATATATTTTTTACATGGAAATTCACAAACAATATTCACCTTTGCTTCTCTTTCTGTACCTTACTATCACCAGGTCATAGTTGTTCTATAAAAAGAGTTAGGTAGAATGCTGTCTTTCTCTATGCTTGCGAATAATTTTATATTACAGGAATTAGCCAGTCTTCAAATGCTTTATAAATATTCAACATTAATTTGTTCAACCATCTAATTAAATAATTATATTCAAGGAACTGTCACAGGTGCTGGGATGAATTCAAAGATAAATAAGACATGATTCCTGCCCTCAAGGAACTTATAATCTAGTTTAAAAAAATAAGATCTTGTTACCTTTGTATTTCAATGTTCAAATAGTATATTTTTATTTTAATCAAGTTAATTATAGTCAAAAAGATGTGTCTTTAAAAATATGACTGTTTTCCTTTTTGATGACAGACTATACTGGAAAAACTTTTCTTGTCATTTCTCTGGTAACAGGGAGTAAAGAATAAACTACAAAAAGCTTTGTACTATTATTGTACTCCACTGTCAAAACAGTTTCTCACTGCATCAGATTTTACCCAATAAAATAATGGAAAAACAGTCACCATTGCCACATGGCAGAGCTTTAATCCACAGTTATCTCTGTAACCTATACTCTTCCTTTTATCATCCATTAGCTTGG